>WBMY01000881.1:388891-458227 GCA_013397315.1 Donacobius atricapilla
CCAGAAGAAGACTCCCAAAGGGCTACTGTCATGACAGAGGGTTAGTAAGACCTATTTTCCCACCTCTGGTGCAAGACTCTGCCTCCAGTCAAAGGTCTGACTGAGTTTTATTAAGTAGTAATTGTTGGTCTCTGCAGATCTTTGAAAGCTCTGGTTTCCCTGCCCTGTGTATTTGTGTATTACATTCACAGAAAATCCTGTTGGTACTTTTTTCAAGAAGTTTCGCCATGAGGTCAGTCTGTCTGAAGACATCGACATCACACACCCAAACATACAATTTTGGCCTTCTCAGTGTGCTGAAGGACTGTGCTTTACCCTCTTCTCCCAACTGCACGCTCAGTTGCAGCCCACACAGCGGCTGGATGGGAGATGAAGCTCTGGGAAGCCAGAAGGAGCTGCATTCCTGGAAAATGATGAAACCAAGGAGTCACTTTTCATTCCCACCGCTCTCATTAGCAGATAGCAGCCACTTTTATCACTCTGAATACATTACTCAGGAGGTTGTTACCACATCAGGGCTTCAGAGGGCTGGATGCTGTACAAACACTCGATGTGTGCGTTCCTCCCATGCAAAGGACAAGAAAATCATTACAGCCTTGCCACAAGCACCTCCCCTTTCCTAAGGCACCCTCTCCACTCCCTGTGTGTACCTCCTGCTAATCATGCCATAGATCTCAGTGACTGGTGGAAATTCAATAAACACGGGTCTGATGCATGGTGATAAGAGAGACTCACAAACCAAAACAAGCACAAAGAAGAAAAACTCTCTTCCTCTCTAACCCCCCTCAGCAGTACTCAAAGGAAGTCTCACACTCTTGATGATGCAATTGCTTTTCAAGCCCCAACAAGCAATTTTTCTGCCCCACTGTGAAATGAAAAGACCCCAGCACCTTTTGCCCCATAAAGTGAACCAGCATGAGTCAGAAAATTGAGAGATGTATTATTGCTAATAAAAACAAGAACAACATGAAATGTTTTATTCTTTTCTTTCAGAGCTTAGAGGCCAAAGTGACATTACTAACTCAATGGTAGGGCTGGAAAATTGAGGGGAGGATCTTCTTTTTACAGGAAAGATGAAGCTCTTTTGTAGTTTATTAATTGTATTTCTGGGAGCCAGGGTTAAGCCCAATCTGCAGGTAAATGCAAGGCATGTCCTCAAGCAGAAAGGGCCATGATATGGAGGTTTCCACATAAAGAAAATCCCTTTTCTTCTCAGCAAATTTGCCTTTCCTAACCCGAGAAAGTCTGATTTGCACAATGTACCCTGATAAAGAGCATCCACTTATTGCAGCTGCCCTTTTGTATCCCTCTTCCAGGAGGAGACAGACCCAGACACGTTCTGGGAGGAACAGGCTGCTCCTCTGTCTCTGACACCTCCCTGCAACGCGGCGCTCGGAGAAGCACCTGCACCTCAGGGCATGGCTGCCTTCCCCAGTGTGGGCAGCACGTTCTAGGAACACCCCACCCACGGGCTCAGCCTCTTCCAGCACCCACTGGTGCCACCCAGGTAACTGCCAGCCCGGAGGGAGGCTGTGCCTGAGCCACTCGGGCTCCCTGCGTCGTCTGTGTGGCAGGGTGATGCCTGTCCAGTGGCTTATCCATGCTGGGAAAGGAGTTCCCTGTGTGATTTGTCAGCGTCTCATTTTCAAAAGCGTGTGTTTACGTGTATTTCCAGAGGGGAAGGACAATAGTGTAGGAGCTGAGGAAGCCAAGGTTTGCCTTGTCATTCTAAGAAAGTCCTCTCAGGTGACCATGGTGTGACACAGCATCTCTGTACCCTAATTTCCTACCTCTGAAATGAGAATAGAAGCTGCCTTGACTGAGACGTGTGCTGGAACGACACTGAGGAACAGTTATGAAGTGTTTGAATACCACAGCTGGGAAAGAAGAGGAGCACAGAGCCACAATGGATAAAAGATTTATGTTTCCTTTACAGTCATGAGGCATCCTTTGTGCCATTCTTCATCTACTGACCCCAAGATTAAAAATTCAGTGGGTGCACAAAAGGAACCAGATTCTTTCCTGAAATGACTCAGCTGGCATAAAAATCCCTTAATAGTCTGTCTCAGGGTAGTATTGTGTCTCCTGATGGACAGGGCAAAAAAGAAGTGGGACAAGTTTGGGCGACACCAAGCCATGGTGTGAGTGATAGTGGCCTGTGTGATGGTGTCATCAAACACAACTCTGCTGCCAGAAGCTCCACCTGGGTTAGTTGTACTATGGGAGACAGACAGAAGAAATTCATTCAAGGCACCTGTAGCCCAGGAGATGCAACTTCTGCCTCTCCTGGGTAACAGACTGATCAGAATGGGTGTCTTTTTTCCAGAGATACGTTGGAAAGGTCTCAATTTCGTTCTGCCAAGACACAACAGCAAAAATAGTAATGAAATGTAACGCGTGGAGTTTTGCCAATCTAGATTTTAGAGGTTTGGGGAAGAATTTTGAGTTCTCACAGGGAGGCCAGAAGGCAAAGATCAGCTGTAAGTGATAGAATCAGATGTTACACATATAAACCAGAATCCTTTGAAAAACAGAAACATCCCATTCTCCGCACAGCTTTGCCATGATGCATCCTGACAGAGCCCAGAAGCACAAGTACAAGGCAAGGCAGAGTTCAGCAGAAGCACACTTAAGCAGGAGGACAGAATAATTTTCCCTTGATTTCAGTTGGAGCTGCATGCTCTTGCAGCCCGATAAATCTGTCCCTGGGTAACGCGGGGCCGTGTGTGCCTCTCTCTTTCCCTCACACACACCTACACAAACACAGACATGGGCTGTGACTCACTGCCTTCCCAGCAATCGGGGCTCCTCTGCTAGTTAAAACACGCCGAGATTCTCTCTCAGCCCTGTGGATTAACCCCTGTCTCCTTTCCACACCATCACCTATGGCTCAGCAGCACAGAGCAGCCTGAGCTGGGCCTGATGGGCATCCTTGGTGGTGATGCGTGGAGACAGACAGATTTTTTCATGAGCTCACTTGACCCTTCAGGGTAAGAAGTGGAAATACTTGTTGTGTAGTAAATTGAGCAAACATGACATAGATGGTAAAAGAGAGAGACAAGGGGAGAAGACACAAATAACTGTCAGAGTTCAACTTACTCATGTGTAGAAGGAGGCTAGGATGGCTTCACCAAAGGGAAAGGGTCTCTCTTGAAGCACCCAGAGCAGAGCTTATACCTTCAAAATCAACCCAGAGAGTTGAACAAAGACAGCTGATTGTCTAAAATAAAACATCCTCCAATCCATTTGGTTTGCTAACATTTGGCTGTTCAAAAAAACCAGGATTTTTCTCAAGTGGATAGCACTTGAGAATGCTCTTATGATTTGGGGTTTTTTGTCTTCAAGGTTCAAAGGACAGTGAACCTGCCTTTGTTGTTGTTTCACAGGTGAATGAATA
Source organism: Donacobius atricapilla (assembly GCA_013397315.1). Lineage (NCBI taxonomy): Eukaryota > Metazoa > Chordata > Aves > Passeriformes > Mimidae > Donacobius > Donacobius atricapilla. Next base: position 392,289 of record WBMY01000881.1, read on the forward strand.
CACTTGCAAGATCCTCAAAATCCCATTTTCCTTGTCCAAGAGAACCTTTAAAATATGTTTGCTGTTCTTTCCAGGGCACAAGAATGGCACAGGGCTGCTATTATTGCACAAAACAATAGCACATCACTGGAATGAATGACAGATATTAGAACTTTCAAAATCCTTTGAGATGTAATATCACCGGACTCAATATCCTCTTTCACAAATGCAATGTTAGGTTATGCTACTTCATCCTATTCTGATCCTTGCAGTTGCACGTAAGGCAGAGGTCTCTGCTCATGAATTCACATTTCAAAGTATCATGCAGAACCCTTCTGTTTGCAGACGGGGGGTCTGGACACATTTGGGATAGATCCTTCTCTTTTCCCTTGGGCCTACGGAACATGTAGAACTTTTTTTCCAACACAGGTGTTATTTCATCTCGGTGCCTCACCAGGGAGCAGAAGGTTGGACTGATTTGAAGCTGCTGTACTCAAATCTCCCATTACCAGACAGATTCTCCACCTCGAGCTGGTGTGTTTAATAACTGGTTTGACACAAAGGTGTGATGGTGCCCTCTCGGTCTATCAGCCTGTCACTGGTCAGTGGCACTTGAGACACCAGGACATGAGCAGCCCAAAGTCTTACTAATAACTCTGATCGTTTGACAGGGGAGAGAAGCTGCTGCCTTGGAAATGTCTCAGTGAAAAGTGGTTTGGGTTTAATGTTTCTGTGACTAGCTTAATTCAACACACAGGGGAGACCTGCAATTTCCCAGGGTTTACGGGTGAGGATGGGAAAGCTCCATTTCAGTGCTGAGCTTTCCTTCTCCATGTCCCACTTGTGCTGGCATTTTCCATTAAACAGCAGAGCTTCTCTCTCCTCCGGAGCCCTAGGTGTTTCCCCCTCTGGGAGATGCATTCAGCAGATAGAGGCTGCAATCCCACGTTGTGCAACGAGGCAGAGCTTGGCCCGACAAGCAGGGAGCAGGCTGGCTGCTACAGGCGGCTCCATCAAAGCATTTCTGTCCTCACCTGAAACTTCCCTCCATCACCATCCCTGCAGCCACGGAGCATCCCTGCCCCATCGCTCCAGCAGCTGCGGCTGAGGCTGTCAGCTCAGCTGAAACACGACTGTTGCAAGATAATCCGTTCTACCTGGAACCTTCAGTCTGTTTTAAAGGAAACTGTTTGTTCAGGCACGTAGGCATAGCTTCTATTACGATTTATTTGCACTCTGGCTTACAACAGTTTCCCTGAAGAAACAGATTTTGTTAGGAAAGGCACTTCTGGGGAGTTTCTGATGGTATACTTGCATTTATCTTGGGCTGTTGGGGTATAAAAACACTACTGAAGAATTACACTTCTAACCACTCTGGCTGTATTATCAATAGACTGTAGACAAAATCTGGCCCAAAAGGAAAGTACCAGGCTTGCCAAGGTTAAAACATGTTTGTGAACCCAAAGGAGAGAAATTGGTGATTTAATCCACCAGCATCATATCAGTCAGACAGATGAAAGGCCTGCAAAGAGCAGCACAAAGTAATCTGGCTATTTCATTCCCACTGAGCACCAATCCCAACAGCCAGAGACAAAAGACACAAAAAAATATCCTAATGTAAACTGGCACAGGGGCCAGAGCACAAGCAGTTAACGTTAATTATGTATTACCCCAGCACTATAGATAGCACCAAACAGGAAGGGGAAAAACTCATAAAGCTATTAATAATGAACATAAAATTTGTAAATGCACTATGAGGAATAATTTGCATAGCAATATAAACATGATCTCTAATACTGAAGAGCAGGAAACAGCACTCCGGTTAAAAAAAAATCATTATTTTATATGTTTAAAGCTATAGTTCTATTTATTTATTTATAAGCATGTACTATGGTCTCTAATTTTCAGATTCCTGACTGTTTGGAACCCAACCACTTGGCTGCTGCAGACATTCCTGTTTGCTGGACACACACAATAACAAACTTGGAGCATTTGCTTTGCAATGGTCTTGGATGGACGGTGGTTACTGGGGATACCTGGGTGTGTTTGAAAACAAAGGTCAAGAATGCCTGGTAATTTACTCTACCCTTGTGTTTTAATTTGCCTTATGAGATGTCCTTGCATTGGATTTTGTCTTATCAAAGCATCCAGACCTCTGTCAGAGTCAGCCCTCAGCTTCTCTACTGAAATAAGGAAATGCTAGCAGTGATTTTCACCTACCCCGTCCTTGAAGAGCTCACCTGTTTGGCTCCAATGGCATAGCATCCTGCAGCTTGCTGGAATTTCTCTAATCATCACCATTTTGGTGGGAATAAAAATTCTTTCAGTGTATGTGGATCCCAGTTGGTGTGATGTTTCAGGGGGCGCAGGATGTTGGCAGTGTCCTGGCCTGGCTGGGAGGGAGGTCTGGACCATGAGCAAGGCACGGGTTCCCTCATCACCCTCATGATTAACCTCAGGCTGTTACATTTTATTATGGGGAGAAGGTGCCAATTTGCCTCTATTTTAACCAGAGCCATTCCAAAATAGTCAGAATTAGTTTAAATGTGGAAACAAATGCCATTTGCTGTATAATCTGCAGGGTTTGCCAGGCTTCTCTGGAAGTGCTTAGGCTAACTCAAGGGACTGCAGGAGCAGTGCAAACTTGGGAGTTGGGTCAGGCCTAGGAAACCCCAGGGTTAATTGATGTCTAGGGATTTCAGGGCACAATCCTCTTCCTTGGCAACCTGCACCTCAAGGTGTGAGAAAGATTTCCCTTTAACACAGGAGGACAAAGCAGGGAATGGGTCAGCATCCAAGGCTGGGATGGGATGGGATCATCTCTCTCCTTGCCTGACCCTGGTGCAGAGCAGCCTTGCTCTGCTCCTGCCCTCACCAGGGAGCTCAGCTCTGCCCACTCCCCTTGGCTGGGGAAGATTTCTGAGGGCAGAGCTGAGTTCTTCACAGCTGGAGGCTGCTTTTTGCATATATCACAGACACCTCTTGGTGGGTTGTGATTTGATTTTCCACAGAGGCCTCCTGGGAATGTGTCTCAGGAACAGGGTGTGGGGGAGGATGGGGAAGGATGTGGTCGCATGCTTGATCAGAAAAGCAATAATGAAAAGTGGATGGAGAAGGGGAGAGAGCAGTGGGAGTTTTCTCATCAATCCTGGGTCCTGTTGGGCCAGCAGCCCCTCTGGTATGTTTAGGGATGCTGTGTGCCTTAACAGGCTCCATTTACTAATGCAGTAATGACCTGCTGGAGGAGGATTTGGCTGCTGTGCTAATTGCATTCCTCTGCTGCACAATAACTTAACACGTTATTAAGATTCCACAGAAGAGGGTCAGGGAATTCATCTCTTTCCAGTGCTCCCCTGACCCCAGCACCATCTCACACACACACATACACACTCCTCTCCTTTTTTTCCCAAATCAAAATGGGTGCTTTCAAAAGCTGGAAAGGAAATACTCCACCATTTATAGTGCATTTATAATTTCTTTTTTTCCTTCATATTCAACATTTTATGCCCAATTCTGAATAGCTGCAATCTCCAGCCCTCTTGCTTTACACTGTTCTTACAGAGCAAAAAAAGCTCTGAGCTTACTCCAGAAGTAAAAAGCTCAGAGAAGCTTACTCCATGGAGTAAGATGTCACAGCTTCAGGAGAGAAGGTCTAAGATATGGTGAAGATAAGACCACCCTTACCATGGCTCAGGTTTTCACAAGCTCACCCATCTCTGGGAGAAGGACAAAGCACACTAGAGAGATATTTTCTCCTTGGGAGCTTTGGTTTGGTTTAGTTCACGGGTGGCTAAATGCACAATCTGACCCAATCCTTTCCTTCCACTGGATAAAGGCTGGGGCTTCGCCCCGGCTCACCAGCGGGGCAGAGACCAGCCCTTCTCCTCCCAGTGCCTGCCCTCAGCCCTGCCCAGCCCAGCGTTTTCTGCTCTGCCCATTCCAGACTGCACATCCTCAGCCCACTCATACACCTGCAGTAGCTTCCCTACTAATGTATCTCAGCATTCTATCCTTTCTTCCTTCAGAATTCTTCTGGAAAGCCCCCCCTGTACTACCCCATGTTCAGGATGTAATGATGGTATCAGGTTGTGCTAGATCTAGTTCTTATCCTGCCACTTTTGGACCACTGGATTTAAATGGGGGAGAGATTGTTTATTTTGTTGACCCTTGGCAGAATAACACATACATTCAGCTCACTAAAGAAATTAATGAGTAATCATCATAAATAATAATTAGAAATAAAGGTGTGTGCAAGGATAAAACTTGTTTGATAGAAATTTTCCTCTGACTGTCTGGTTTGTACCACTCTTTGGTTTATAATCTAGTAGTAATCTTCTGCTTTTCCTTTATTTATATATATCCTCACCTATCTATGCAAAAGAGCAAATAAAAGGCAGCAGTTTCAGATTATTTCTGCTGCTGACATACCATAAAGCTTCAGCATTCATCCCTCACCTGGAATGAACCAGAGAATCAGAAAATCACAGAATGGTTTGGGTTGGAAGGGACCTTAAGGATCATTTTGTTCCACACCTTCCACTATCCCAGGTTGCTCCAAGCCCCATTCAACCTGGCCCTGGACATTCCCAGGGATAGAGCATCCACAGCTTCTCTGGGTAACCTGTGCCACGGCCTCATCACCCTCAAAGAGAAGAATTTCTTTCTTATATATAATCAAAAACTACTCCCTTTCCATTTAAACACACTCCTTTGTCCTTCCACTACATGTCCTTGTAAAAAGTTTTTCTCCATCTTTCTTGTAAGCTCCCATCAGGCACAGGAAGGCTGAAATTAGGTCAGGTAGCTCAGAATCAAGCGCAGTGAGCTGACCTGGAAGCCAGGAGCACCCACATGATCATCCTCCAAAGTCCTTCCCCTCCCAGCTGGCTGCAGGGAGGTTGGGAGCTTGGTGCACTGGTCCCAGCTCATCCCAGCTCACTGTCACCCTCCCCTCCCAGCAAGGTCACAGAGACAGGGTCTGGGTCATCCCAGGGGTTGGATCCAGCCTGGCACACAGCAGCTCCCAGGAAAGGCAAATTCTGCAGAACAGAAGAGGCAGTAGGGTCATCAAAGTGAAGTTTACTTTTTTTTTTAATTAAAAATTCTCCATGAGGGTTGGGGTTGTATTTGTTCCCTGCTGCAAGGAATGGTCTGGTTCGAATGCTGCCAGTCCTCTGCTCTACTATGATCACAGGATCATAAATTTGTTTAGGTTGGAAGAGCCCTCCAAGATCATTGAGTCCAACTCTTAACTGCCAAGGCCACCACTAAGCCATGTCCCCAAGTGCCACATCCACACATCTTTTAAATCCCTCCAGCGATGGTGACTCCACCACTGCCCTGGAGCAGCTGTGCCGAGGCTGGACAAGCCTTTCAGTGAAGAAATGTTTTCCTGATATCAAACCTAAACCTCCCCTGGTGCACCTCGAGGCTGTTTCCTCTTGTTCTGTCACTTGACGCTTGGGAGAAGGGGCTGGGCCCCACTAGGTTAGATCTCCTTCCAGGTGAGTTTATGGAGAGTGAGGCTCCCCCTCAGCCTCCTTTTCTCCAGCTGAGCTCCCCCAGTGCCCTCAGCCTCCCCTCACCAGATTTGTTCTCCAGACCCTTCCCCAGACTCCTTCCCTCCCCTGGGCAGGTGCCCTTCATGCTCAGGTGCAGAACAAGTTGGTTTTGGATTTTCCCCAAATAAGTTCAGTAGCGTATTAGTCACAAACAAACTTCAAGGACACTTGACCTCAGTGTCTCCACTTCCCTCTGTGATCATCTTCCAGCTCCTGCTTCAGCAACAGAAAACTACAAAGAAAAGAAATGGCACAGTCAACAAAACAAGGAAAAGCCAAAGATTAGGGCTGTGGTTGGCTCAGTAAAGCCCAGCCTTTGTGCCATGATCCCTCTAACTGTTTCCAGGTTACTCCTATGATGTAAATTCAGGTAGTTAAATGAGGAAGGATTTTGTCTCTTCTTTAGATAACTTTTTACATGTCTCCTTGTGCTGAGTTTTAAAAGGTTGTGTTTAAAAGTAAAGCACAGTCATCTTAAATTATTAGTATTTGATTGAATGATAATTAATACAACTGGGAGAAGTCTGCCAAGCAGATTGGGTAAACAGCAAAGGAGGCCATGCAGAAAGAAAGGGGAAAAAAAGAGCAGCAGATAATATAGGAGAAAACAGAGTGACTTCTGAGCTGAAATTTTTTAACAAAGAGCTTTTCTTCCCAGCTCTGCCATTCCCCAATTGCATTAAAGTGGTTGGCAAGACGAATAATATTTTTAGATTAAATATACTGGCAGAACAACAGGAACTGCAGCCCCTTTACTGTTCTGCTGGAAATTTCACTGCTGTTTCTGGTAAATATGGCTGGTGGCAGGACCTGGCTTGTAGCTTTAACCACATGTGGGAAGTTCATGGGGCAAAGATGCCAAGTCTAAAATTAACCCCCTTAAAAAAAAAAAAAAAAGAATTATAAAAAGTGCCTGGAGCAGAGCGAGAGTGTTTAAGTTGTTATTTTTAGTTTTTCATTATATTAAGACATGTAAAGATTTAGATTAATTAAGGTTTAAAAAAAAATAAATCTCAACATTTTCTGGACTGAAATGACTAAAACATTTCCATGGAATATTTTAGTTTTAAATCCATAGACAGTAACCAAGTAAAAGACAGAGCACTAAGGGTGATGACTCTTTGAAGCTCCTAGTATTGCTGGGCAGAATGAACCAAAGGTTTTGCCATGTTCAACCACAAGCAGCAAATTTCTCAGGGCTCCACTCCTGGGACCCCAGAAACACCCAACAGAAAACTGAGTGTGTTGTCCTTGGGTTTGTGGAGAAAAATTCAAGAATGTAACAGCAAAGGATCAAAATCTCTAAAGTAAGAAGCACAGCATCAAAGCATTGGTGTTTCCTCATTTTTATGTGTTAATTTTTGTTTCTTTCAGAACTTGTGGAATATGTGTCCTGATTTTAGGGGCAATTTAACCCCTTAATTTTGGGGTTATGAATGTGTTATCAGAACTGGTGGTGCACACACCAGTAAGCATTTATAAATAACTTTAATATCACTATTATCACCCAGGTTAGTCTAAAATAACCACTGCAACATCTTTCACTCCATGCAAAATATGGAGATTCATCCTTCCTTTGGAAACTGTGTTTTTATCTAGAGTTCATGCTTGGCTGAGTTTTCTATTCCTTGCTTTGGAAGACAGGCCCTTGTCTCAGTTCCTGAATGTTTTGTTGTTTTTCTAGTCTGTCCTTTGAAACAAAACTCATATGGGAACAGCTGTTGTAAAGTAGAGGTCATCGCTAATAAGGGATAGAATGGAGTTATTTAAGTACATGGCATTCCAAAGAAATATTCACATGGAACTACTGAGAAACCATTACTTATCAGTTCCTTCATGAATCCCCACCTTTGCAAATGATCTAAAATAGACATTTAATTATGCCTCTCTGCATATATTCTATCAATTTCTTCATGTCAAATCCCTCCATGTTACTCACTCTGTGGTTTTAAAGCTTCAGTCAAAATACCAATGTCAATTTACAATTATTTTTTTTTTTAATTAATAAGTCCCCGTTAAATCTTTTACTCTGCTTGCAGACATGGACACTGCTGTACAAAATGTCACATACAAAACTTACAGGAAAGAGTCCCTGCTCCAAAATTAATCCTACGAACCATATTAATAATAAAAGAACATCAGTATTTCTGCCAATTTACAGAGATGTCAGTTTAAGCACCAATATTCCCCAAAAGCTGCAAAACAAACTTACACAGCTCAGAGTCTGAATGCAGATCTCTGAAATCCTTGCTCAGACCTCAGCCCCCTCTTGGTACTATATTTGGGTGAGGGAGGATGGAATAAAATCCAAAAAAATCCATCTGATCTCAGACAGAAAATATGGGAATCACATGACCGTGTGATGATTGAGCAGATCCTGGCAGAAGAAACATGAGAGAAACAATCATTCTCCTGGGCTGGGGGTTCCTGTTGTCATTCAATAACAAAAATCATCTCAGTGGAGAATTCCTGGAATAAAACAACGATGATCAATAACGAATTCCCAGTTGTTGCTGGAAAAGGTTTCTGAGCTATTGCAAACAGCAAAAGTGTTCTCAGTGCCATTACTGAAAGAGAAGTTTTAGACCTGAGAGCTAAAATGAAACAAAGCAAGCTTTCAATTAACTTCTCAAAGTGCTCCCAGTTCCCAGGTCAGGGCAGATGAAAAGATAAATATTGAACCAAGAGGGTTGATCTGTATCTGACACATCTCAATGAACACAAAAAGTTATACAACATATCCAAGGAGTGCTTTTGCCTCATATCAACTGCTCCTTTCTCCAAGCCAGCGATGAGATCATGGCCCCTCACGGGTGAGCAGTTCTTAAGAGTGATATTGGATGATTTACTTTATGCCCCAAGTCAAGCTGGAGTTTACCCCTGAACTCTGGAAAATCAGATTTGTACCTGATCTGAGAGGGGAAATTTCTGATTAGAAAAAACATAGTTTATGAGAAAAGGGGGAAAAATATCCATTACTTGATGTTTTCATGACTCTTGCATCTGAGTTATGTGACATGGGCAAATCAGACAGTTTCTGCTTGTCTATTGTCAGTATTATCATCAGCTATGGTCCCATCTTGACTACTGAGGGAAAAAATCCCAAACCTGATCACTGAGAAAGCTGCTGTTGCTAAACAGAACAATCAAGAATTTTCAGAGCCTGCATAAGACGTCTGCAGCTTCCCAAAGATTATTCACTTTCTCTCTTCATCTGGAAACACAGCAAACTCAAGAAAAATGCGTTGGAGGGGTGGAGACATTAGGTGTGTATAAATAATTTTTGAGGTTGTATTCCTAAGGCCAGAAAAGGATTATTCTAGGAACCCCAGTAAGTGCAATCTCTGGATGTTTCGCTTGAAGAAATTATTTGGGGGGGAAATGGATTAATCCTCATCTATGCTATGGATTAAATAAGCATGTTCGCAATTTTTCTATGGTGCATTCTGATCTAGTGTTACAAAACCTGATATATAGTGGAATCATATCAGTTCAAATAAGAGAATCAGATTTTTGTGGGTCAAAAATTCACTGACATCAAGAGGGATGCTTTCTACTGATTTCTGTGAGATTAAGCTAAGACTCCATAAATATGGGAAGGCTATTTTATGGCTAGTCCTGCAGAATCAGTAAAACTAGGGAGAACTCCAGTTTGTGTCTCAGGCATCATTAGCACACTCATGAGCTAAACTGGGACTATCAGAAAAAGCGTGGCTCTGTTTCTAAATCCCCCACTGTTTGCAGGGCAGTCCCAAGAACTTTTAAGAACTGATCTGGGATTGAGATCTGCAGGGACAGCAGAAATACCAAACTCTGTAACTCTCAGTATAATTTTAAACCTTGCAGCCATTGTTTATTCCATCTAAATGACCAAACAGACAAACCTAATATTTTTTTGTTAACGTACTCAAAGATTCAAAAGACTCCCAGAGCAGAAAGAATTCATGGCACTGGGTTGCCATGAGCTGAAACCTTGAAGGTGCAAGAGTTTTGCTTCTGACTTCATTGGGTTAGAATTTCAACTGAAGAAATTACCACAACTTTCAGCCTCCGTAAATGTTGTTGTGTAATGTTGGATTGTCTAAGCCAGCTCTTACAAATTAATTAAGTAGAATTAAAATTAGAGAAACTGGAAACTGAGGTTGTGGAAGAGAATACAACAGTAGCACTTTAGCAGTTATAGTTTAGGGGCAACTCTCTGCGACCTGGTATTGACACGACTGTCTTGAGTGAAGTGACAGTGGAGTTTTACCAATATCACTCAAACATATAATATTTTCCTAATTTTCTTTCCGCTGCAAAGAGTCTCAAGCACAACTACAACCGAGGCATGCCACACTGACCACAAGAAGAGGAAGAATGACTCTGCACTTTCCTCTCATGCCCAGCCCATTCCTTTTCTCTCTCAATGTAACATTTCATTTTGTCAGAGTTGAAAATGAAATCTCACATTGCATTCATATTGAGACCCATTCATGTGTAGGTGCCAAATAATTCTTTGTGAGTGGCTGCATGGAAAGGAAGATCAGGAAGTGTCAACTTCTCTTCCTTTTACTTGTTGTCTTTTACTGGTTTTGTTTTCTTCTGGTTTAATGCTTTGCATGTTGGTCTTTTGTGTTTTGCTCCAATGAGTGAGAGTGAAAAAGAGAAGAAGGGAAGGACATCAACTTCACTTTTGCACTTTTGAAATATCTCAAGATGAACAACAGATAAAATCCTCAATAACAAAACAAACAAACAAACAAACAAACAACCCAAATCAACAACAACAACAACAAAAGCCATAAAAAGCCATAAATTATCTCAAAGCCTCTTGCACTGGACTTGCATGCACTCTTTACTGCACCTGCACTGTCTACTACTAGACCAACTTTTCCATCTCATGACAGAACAATTGTTTTATTTACAATGACCAAACCAAAGCAGATCTTTAAAGCTAAGCCAGCACTGTTGGGCTTTATCTAAATGAACCCTCTCGCCAGCTTTTCCAGCCCGTGCCTTTGCCGCAACAGGCTCGCTGTACTCCTTCCCTTTTCATCCAGTCTCATCTAGATTTGGGTTGCATGTTGGAGTTGCCTGCATGGGGAGCCCAGGTTCTCTTTTTTTCTCTGCAGTAGGAGCCAGCTGTTGCAGATCCCCTGCTCTTTAATCTTCCTGCTTTATAGAGAAACAGATGAATGTTATTTCTACATGTTGCTTTGTCCAGTGTGATGCTGTGGCCAAAAAGGCTGCCCATGTAATCACAGCTGGACATGAGGAAAGCTAAATAACAACGCATTGAGGCATGATGAGGAGTCCAAGTAAAGATCAAGCCCCTTAACTCTCTTTTCAAAGGCTGTACCAACACAAAGCAAAAGGCAATCTCAGGGAAGTAGTGAGCAACAGTACCTGCATACATTTTAGAGCAGCAGGATTGTCTCCACTGGGCCTCTCCAGACAGCTCCATGTGAAATGAACAGTAAACCCTCAGAAAAGAACAGGACTGAAGTTCTGTCAGAGACCACATACAAGGAGAGCCTCCAAAAGCATATCCCAAAGGGATCTCCTTTATATCATGGTACAAGTCAGTATGCAGAATATAGGGGTTGACAACAAAAATTGATCAGAAATGAGACAATCAGTTGACTCAAGTGGCTACGTGATTAATTGCCAGGGTCCAAAAATGCCATTAAAAGCTGCAAATGATGTGAAAATTTGAAGTGAATTTTAAACAAGTATACATTTCCTGACTCAAAGGCACTTTAGCCCTATAGCCTGCAGCTTAGAGACATCTATCTGGCTTTCTTCCGTCAATCGATACCATTAAAGCCCTAAAAAAAATCCTTTCTCCATACAGTTATAAAATATCAATTACATACATTTTCATTAGCTGAATGCAGCGATCAGGGCTGATACATCGGTTGTTTGTTTCTCAGTGAGGCACTGCTGGCGTTCCTCCAGCCCCAGCCTTATGCAGGGGAGCATCCTCTAATCCGTGATGGGGACCCAGCCCCTCTGCCTGTGCCCCGTGGCAGCAGCTCTCAGCCACTGAGCACAAAGTGGGGGTGCCAGGCTCAGGTTGCCCCTGACCATCACCCTGACAGTGCATTAACCTCTGGTGTCTGCCGAGGATTTTCTGCTGCAGGATTTAAAAGCTCCGAGCAGACACTAATGAGTTATGCTAAACTCACTGACACTCCTGTGGAAAGTACTTTCGCCTCTGTTTCACTGATGTAGACGTTTAGATAGAGGAAAGATAAGTCACTTGCCTGAGGCCAGGCACTGATTGAGTATCAGAGACCAAATTAAACTGACATTTCTTGGCCCTAAACTCCATGTTGTGGAAGTTCTGTCTTCTGGAGAAACTGTTGAAAGAGAAACTAAAACACACCATGCCTACATTAAATATGCCAGCTACTCTGTGCTCTCCCATTCCTTTGCTTTTAAATGCCACCCTGGCAGCACCAGCGTGCAGATCCCTCTGTGTCCATGAGAACGTATCTCCCTCCTCCTTTTCAGCTTGACCCTTTCCCATGTCCACCAGTGTGCATTGCCATCCAGATCACCTTTATACGGGCCAGCACTCAACTGGAGATCTTTTCTGAAAAAGGTAGGAGCTAAATGCATCTAGAAGTGCAGAGATATTTTTAAACCAAGCGCAAACGTGCACGGCCACACCGAATGTGGCTTTGAAAAATGCAGCTTTGTTTTCATACAGCAATTCTTAGAAACAGCACAAGAGATGGAAAGCTGTGGAAGGTTTGTTCTTCAGAAGGAACTTGTTAAACAACAGCATTAATTATCACTGAGTTTTATCCTCGGGGGAAAAAAAACACATAAACAAGTAAACAAACAAAAAAAGATGACACACCTCTCTCACAACCTGCTGGAATTTATGGCTCTGCAAGACTCATTTCCACTGATAACCCTCCTGCTGGCAAGCTTGCTGGCAGTCTGCCTTGGAATAAAAGGTCTCCCTAGTCCCCAGATCCATCCTGCGTGAGTTCAGAATTAGAAATTGCAACTGAAATCCTAATGGGAAGGGACAAGGCCATAACCAAAACACTGCAGAGGGAAAAGTCTGTGTTTTACTGCTGTAATGATGGATACAGAAGGGGGCAGGAAAATATTCCCCCACTTCAAAACTGTTGAGTGAGCACAGACTAAAAATATTTTTATTGAAAGAAGAAAAATCCATTGATTCCTTTTCCCCCAGTTTTTAGTAACCAAATAATATAGCCAGCTAAACCTCTGCATGACAGACTGTAGACTTCCACTTTTTGGTTGGTAGAGAAATGTTTCCCTTGTTGGCTACTGCAAACTGAACGTTTTCAATTACTGAATGTTTTCAATTTCTTTGGAGATAATTAAAAACCTGACATTTTTCCTTGAGATTTCCTTCCATTTTAATAATAGAAAAATATACCTAACCGTAAATGTCAACTACCTCTTCTTCAGAGCAATTTGTAGCTTCCCATGATCACCAGAACTACAGGCAAAACACGTCTTAAATAGACCCAAGAGCTGCTTCCCCATGTGGTTATACATGAGGTTATACAAGGTTACACGGGCATGTGTGCTGGAGGTTTGGAAATGTGACTTTGGGTGGACCAGAGAGCAAAACAGAAGAGCCCATGTCCGTTCAATCCAGCACTAACCTGTGCCCAGAGCCCTGCTGTGCTGGGAAACCTGCACAGGAGGCTCCTCCACGCTGCCCACGCGCTCAGCTGGGGCCTTTCCCCGGCAAATCCATCACTTCCAGTAGCTGGGTCACAGCACAGCCCATGGCTCTGTGCCTGCCAAAACCAGACCTGTCCTCGCTGCTGCTCAGGCACCGCTGCAGACGGTGCTTCAGCCCTTTTGACTATTCCAGGAGAGAGCGTGGTTTAATCTGCTCTGTCTCTTGGCTTCTGCTCCACATCTGCCAGGAACCGAACGTGCTGGGGTTACATCCACACGGGGAGATGTATTTATAGGTAAGCCCACTGCCTGGAGCCATAAAAGGAACTGAGTCAGTGTGCTGGATCTGGCCCTCCAAGGCTTGCAAGTTCTTCCAAGCCCATGTCTCACTGGAGTGGGTTTGGACAGATGGGAAGAAGTGAGATGTTTAGTGGTAAAAATTACACCACTTTTGATTAAGGGAAATGGTGAAGTTTCTCTTGAGGGCAAAAAATTGTAAATTCCCATGAAAATATATCTTCTTCAGAAACTCCTGAGTACAAGAAAGCAGAATTTTATAGGGCTTTTTTTTTTGCCAAGGAGCTGTGCAGATGTGACTCATTGGCTCTCCCGAGGCCAAATGTTAGTTGATGCTTAGAAAGAGGCTTAAGCCTCCCTACAGACTCACTGAGACTCCATTAGAAACAGGATCTTAGGCCAGGTTCCTGCTGGGAGAAACCTCTCCACAGCTTCCTTGGGCTGTCCACAACATGGGCAGAGGACTCTCTGTGAAGTTTATTGCACATCCCACAGAGCTATAACTGTCCTGAACACCTTCCTCTGTTCTGGTCTGTGCCTCATGAAAAACAAGATTCCGTGTTTCTGGAAACAAGCCTTCTACGGATGTTGCAAGAGAGTGAGGGCTTGACATCAACAATGTCACTTTATTCTCTCTGCCTTTGCACCAATCAGATTTGATAGGCAGGAAGGGGCCTTGAAAACATCACATTTCTCCAAGGTTTGCAGAAAGACTCCACCACTCTTGCTCCATCCTGCTTTTGCTCAGGGTAAAGTTTACACTGTGGGGAATTCCTTCCTCTGTCTCTCCCGGGGTGGGAGGAATCAGAGACCTCGTGCTCCTGCTCAAGCTGTGACCAGGTGAGGGCTATGAGATATGAGGAGCAAAGGGTTCCCCCCAGACACACAGGTGTGTGAGTTAAAATCAGAGGATCTTGATCATTTTTACAAGCAAGCCAACTCTGGGGAAGATCTAGGGGTTTTTTAACACCTGACTTTCTAATGGGGTATATTATTTTATAATCAGGAACAAAAAATTCACCAACATGCTCTCTGTTGTAGGACAAGCAAAACACGTGTATTTCACCACATGTATTTTTGAGCTTATTCTTTGTCTGTATCGTACCATTACACATTATTTCTATTATTATGGTTATCATTGTTAACATGAAGCTTTGTTCATTTTTATCATGCATCTGGGGTTTTTTTATTTCCTTAGATTTTTCTGTGCTTTGCCATGTGCTTTCTTCAAAATACTTCCAGACAGCTTTAGATAACAGAATCCATCTTCTTCTCCAGCAGGACTCTAAGTCTGTTACAAAACAATACTTTTTTCTCCAGAGAAAAACCTGCATTCCTGTTACCTAGGTCATTAGCACATATATTTAATTTCTATTAGAGGTGACAGCAACAAAATTCCTGTTGAAAATGTATTATGCAATGCAATACAAATGAGCTTTCCTTGTTCCCTGTACAAGAACAGGGGTTATTTACCCATTGTCCCAAAACATTGATGAGGACCATACTGGAAAAGGAGTTCAACTTTGTGCTACAGCAAGTCTGACACCCTTCTTGCTGCTGCTTATGAAGGTTTCATTTCTCTAGAGCTTTATTACTGTTGGAGCACTGAATGTTTTGGATGTGAAAGCAGATGTGATCAGACATTTGAGTCTGAGGGTTCAGCTCGTTACCAGGTTTCCAGGCAGTTTAGGTGTCTGTCAGTGTTGTGTGGTCCCAGCTGAGGGGGCTGAGGGGGCTGAGCAGGCTGAGGAGGCTGAGGGGGCTGAGGGGGCTGAGGCAGGCTGAGGAGGCTGAGGAGGCTGAGGAGGCTGAGCTCCTGCTCCCACGCAGACTGGCCACTGTCAGTCAGAAAATCTCAAATCCACAGTTCGTTGTGCTCTTTCCAGTCAGGATGAAAGGAGACTCAAGCAATGCATTTTGTATTTGACTCCAGCACTAAGGTGGGTTCAGCAAACTCTAGAACAAAAGCACCACTGGAGCAGCTGTTGGAACGGCATAAAAACTGTGTTTGATCTCCCCTTTGCTTCCAAGGAGGGTTTTGCAGCCTGGATGTCTTGAGGTGAGGATTTCTGCCAACTGTGACTCAGGAAAAGAATTTAAATGTGATGGCCTCAACCTAGTCCTTGGTGGAATATTTGTCCACATCATAAAACCACTGGACACAATATGGAAATGCAATTGACATTAAACCAAATGATATAATCCCATCTAATGATATTATAATGAATCCCAAGTGAACTCAACATGATTGGACAAGTATTTCAAAGTGTTACTGAAACAGTTTTTATAGTGTAAAGGTCTGCATTTGCCAACCAGTGGCCAGACACACAGCACAGACTCTCAGAAGTTAGCCAATTCCCACCCTGTAAACCTGCGGCTACTTCTTAGAAAAACATGTTTTTTTAATTTGTGCTTTTACTTTTTGGAGGATTCAAAGGCATTTTCTGAAGTGTGTTTCATTGTTTTTAAATACATTGCTCCTATTCCCAATTAGCTATTTCTGGTCTCTAGTGAAATACCCTGATGAGTAGCAGGGGATTAAATTTCTGTAAATCTACCATTTATGAACTTCTGAGTTGCTAAATGATGTTGGCCTTTCACCTAATGCCTGGTTGTGCCTGACTTGTCTGTATGGTTTGCTGTGTTACTCCTCTGCACTGGTGTTATTGTTTTTACTAATTTTGCATAAGGTATGTTCTGGCATGGCTCTAAAAACCTGATCCAAATGTATGTGAGCACAGCTGACCATCTGCTTGATTGAATGCCTTCCAAGTGCAATTTTCAAATCTTTGCTCTGGAGAAATGGGGAGGGGAGAGAGACAGAGCTTTCCCTCCAATCTGGGATTGCATCTTCATTTTTGGCCAGCTTGAGAAATTCATCCCTACAAAAAAAAGAAAGATCATTTCTTAGCTTGATGCTACTCACAGGCCTGGATGTTCTTGAAAGCTGCCCTTGGTGTCCCTGTAGATTGCTTGAAATACTGAATAACATTCACAAAATTTGGAAATTGTGTCTGATGTCTTCTAATGTGTTTCACACACAAGCCTGAAATAGATGTAGAAGGTGTTTTTTGATTCAGCAACATTTGCAAAAAGCATGTGTTTTACATTTTCTCTTTATTGATCTAAAGAGCTGCAGAATATTCAAGCTGATACAAAAAGAAACTCTGAATAGCTGGCCTTACCGCAGTTTGCATTCTATTTTCTGATAATTGTTAAATTATCTTCCATTCAAGTTCTCCTGGAGGCACTGATTGTCCAGCATAAGAGTGTTACAGAGATCACAGTCATTTCTCTGGTTGTATGGGACTGTACAAACTCCCACCAGTGACCATCTCAGCTGCAGGCGACCTAAGAGCCAAGGCCCCATTGCATGGAGTCTGGGCTCCTTCCTCCCTCCCTCTAGGGCAGACAAGGATCCATCAGAGTTTTGAGAACATAGTTTAGAGAACAATGCCTCTGTCCAGCCTGGACTGCAGCTCCCGGAGAATTTAATCTTTACCCCTGCTTGAGCTGAAGCAAAAGCATCCTTCATCTTCAGACCTTTTGCTCTGAGCTTGCTCACCCTATTAGACCTCTACAGGGTTCACCTAATGCTCACCTAACACCCAGTCACCCTTCTAAAATCCTGCTTGAATTCCTCTGCGTTCCCTCAGGAGGAGGATACAGCTCTTGCACCTCTACTGTGGACCGAGAGTCTTCTGCTGCCTCCACTCATATTTGGTACTGGGACAAAGCAAAAACAGCCACCCAAAAAACCGAAAGTGTAGTGTGCAGTGTAAAGAGCTGTGTTATACACTGGGACAAACACAAGGGCAGGACACTTTTAAAGCACCTTCCCCACTGATTAAGAAGTTCAAGATTTGCGCTGCCAGTATACTGGACACTCTGAGCTGATCAAGCTGAGGTTACCCAATGCCAGGCAAATCTTTGTCCACACACTCCCAACCACAGGGGACAGTTTGTCCACTGCTCTTAACAGTTTAGCCTGCCTGAGCCCGGGGTTTAAGAAGACTAAAATGTAAAAATCCATAATCAGTGATAAAAATGACCCCTCTTGGCCTTGAAACACAATAATTCTTTGACGATCTCAAACATCCCTGGAGAAAGCAGTGAATGACAAGTGCCCCTAGCAGGCAGCTTGAAATTATCCCAGCAGAACTTGCATAACCAGTTAGGTTTCTACACCAGAGCAATACCTTCACTAAGACTACTGGAAGTCATTTGAGTGCTTTTGAGTTATTTATATCCAGTGAGGAATTCCCCAGAAAAGAGAACATGAAAGACGATCTTGTCCCAAAATGCCTGGAAAACAAGCAATGGGCACTTTCTTGAGAAAACAAAGCATTTGCCATCTTTGCAAGCAATTGGGGTCCCCTCATGATGTATTCAGCAGAACATTTCTGGCCAGATGTGTCATAATGCCTTTGACTACTATGATAATGTAAGTGGCTGAAGACAAAAACAGATTGATAAATGTATTCAGTTCAAAAGTAAAATTCACCCTGTTTGCAAAACTCGAGAACAATTTTAGCTAGACTTGTTGATATTTCCAAGGACACAGCATAATGCAACACCAAGAAAAAATTGAAGAACTCAGTCTTCAATCTCTGTTTGGGAAAGGACAAATTCGAAGAACCTTACTTGTTTTTTTCCTGATTTCCATGATTCATTGGACTTCTGTGTTGTCCCTTAGAGTACAAATCCTGTATGTTTTAGTGGGAGAGTAAGCAATTTTCAAGGGCACTTTTCCACCCTAAGTGAGGAGAAAAGGGTGTGATTACTCATGGATATATATCATGTTACCAGAGTGTCTGCCATTGCCATAAAGTATTGACGATGCTATGATTTTCACCTGTGCCTTTTGGGTTAGTGAGTCTGTGTAAGAGCAGCTCACCACCACACAGAAGCAGTCTTTCTAACAAACAAACAGGAATTAAAAAAAAAAAAAAAATAGAAAGAAAGAAAAAGGCATTTTGCCGGAGAGGAAAATAAAAATCCAAGAGCAGGCAACAGTCAGACAGTTCCAGTTTTTTCTTGAATAAAGTGCTGTAGGTACAGATCAACTTTGTTTGTTCAATACTTACTCTATTTTCCTTTAACCTGCTCTGAAACGAGGACTGGAAGCACTTTGCTAAATGGATTGAAATTATTCTGGCTTCACAGCATGCCTTGTAAGTGCCCTGGTACTGTCTGTGGTCCTGCTCTTTGGAGATTGCCTGGAGTGATGCCCTTTCAGGGGTTTCCATAGATCCCTTTCCCCTGCTATGGCAACAGCACACTCGGCTCTGCTCCTCTGCAGCTCCAGGGATGTTTGCACCAGCCAGGGGCTGCTCCTGGGGGAACCAGGCTCTGAAAGCTCAGACCTGCCCAAGAGCAGAGTCCCCCCAGAGTCTGTGGGACCCCAGCACAACCACTGCAGCTGCCAGGTGTATGAGGCACCTGAGATTTGGAATCTCATTCCTGAGGCCAGGCTTGCCCTGAGAGCAGGGAACAGGCCACTGAGAGTCTCTTTATGGGACTTTCACCACCTGTGCCACTTTTCTCTGCACATCATTGTCTTCAGACAGCAGTTTCCTTGTCCTAAAAAAGGCAGTGTTGGCACTACGGAAGCTGAGAGATGCTGCAGCCTCTCCATGGCACAAACCCTACTGTTTTCAGAGAGGCAGAAGAAGGACTCAATAACATCATGGAAATGAGATGCACCTCTGTCAGCTTAGACGCATTAGATGCACTTCTGTCACCTCTGTCAGCTTAGTGCCTTGCCTCATTGATTTTAGGATCTGGTAAAAAGAATTCTGACCACCATCCACAGACATTTTGTCCACAGTCTCATCTTTCCAACAAATTTTCAGATGTTTTGCTGTGTTTAAAACTTTCAATCATGGACTAATTGCACATCTCCTGTGGGCTGTTATCTCCTCCATCCCCCTAGCCTGGCAGATAATCTTGTGACAACCTTTTAATGTGAATCACTTGCTAGGCATTACTGACATTTTCTTAAACTTTTTGAAACTGATAGATATTGAAGGGAACAATCTACACACATGTACAATATTCACCTCCCCAGATAAATGAAGAAAGTTCCTACCTATTCCAGGGTGCCAAGGACAGATGGTGGGAGACTTCAGTGCTGCTGTATCTGTGCCTTGTCCTAATAACTTCTGTAAAGCTTAAGGCCCAGAGACGGAATGATTTTTGCATTCACTGTATTCTCAGTCAACATGTGTATCAGTGGATTTAGTGTTTCTCTTTACCATTATGTGGAGGGAAGTTGCCTGAGGCAAATGCAGTACTTAGAGGTGTAGTGTTCCAGGAAACCCCCATCTGGAAGTCAGGAGGAGACCCGAGACCCGTGGCAGTGTCCTCCCTACCAAACATCTCTCATTTCTTTCCCCTCCCTGCCTCAAGTTTGATGTGAGCTGCCCCTGTTTGTGGTATCAGAATCACTGAGGAAGATAAATATCGGAAAGGGGAGCTGAGAGAGATGCAAAGGTAGCAGTAGGCCTGTCCTCAGAGATCCTACACCTTCCCTCCAACCTTCACACAATATTGATGGTTTCATAATGGACATGCAGGAATATGGGATCAAAGAGAATATCTGAGTGTTATTGGTTCTAACTACCCAAGCTTAGCCACGCTTTTATCTTTAAAAGCCTTGGAGAAACAGCTCCTGGTTTGTTTTCCATTTCATCTGATACAGCTTGCCTTAGTAACCAATTAGCATTTTGTGATTATATGTAATAATTCCACATGCTCAGGCTGTGTGCTTGGTGTTTCTGGGTGCTGTACGTCAGGCTGAGGTGACACATGGGGGACTGTGACCCTGGCCCTGGCAGCTTCAAAACACGTTAGGTCATCACTGTTAAGGAAATCTTTTGGTGTTCAGTCCAGTATAAACTGGGGGCTTTTTTTTTGTTTTAATTGGGTTTTTTTATATTACTATATTGAAAAAAAATAAGATCTTTATTCTGTAGAGGAGATCAAATAAAGGGGACATTGTGGGATACAGTTCTTTTCAGAACAGAAGTTAGGATGCTTTTGTAGTCATGCATGGGGAAAAAAGGGGGAAAAGGAAAGCAGTTATAGCTTTTTTTACTAATCTATATCTTGTAAGACTCCATTTTGTGTGCCTATAGCACACATACAATTTGAGGACATGCTTTATTTTACTGTCATTTCTCAGTATTATAGATACTGATCATTAAACTCCCAGAAACTATTACAGTTTGTGAACCACTTACAAAGTAGTTGTTGAAATGCGCAAGCCATAAATCAGCAGAAAACCCGCACCAAAACCAGAATTTACTTCTGCCCTTCACTCAATTCCTTTTCCCTGTTTCCTCCAAAGAAAATGTTGGTTGTGACAGACACCATCTATGTGCCAGGGGAAAGGAGCAAGTCCCCAGATCCCTGGCTGCAAAGTTCACATGCCCAAANAAATAAAGGGGACATTGTGGGATACAGTTCTTTTCAGAACAGAAGTTAGGATGCTTTTGTAGTCATGCATGGGGAAAAAAGGGGGAAAAGGAAAGCAGTTATAGCTTTTTTTACTAATCTATATCTTGTAAGACTCCATTTTGTGTGCCTATAGCAATACAATTTGAGGACATGCTTTATTTTACTGTCATTTCTCAGTATTATAGATACTGATCATTAAACTCCCAGAAACTATTACAGTTTGTGAACCACTTACAAAGTAGTTGTTGAAATGCGCAAGCCATAAATCAGCAGAAAACCCGCACCAAAACCAGAATTTACTTCTGCCCTTCACTCAATTCCTTTTCCCTGTTTCCTCCAAAGAAAATGTTGGTTGTGACAGACACCATCTATGTGCCAGGGGAAAGGAGCAAGTCCCCAGATCCCTGGCTGCAAAGTTCACATGCCCAAAGTGTCTTCCCTTCCCTGCCGTTCGGTGGAGCTGATTCGTGGCTGCCAGGCAGCCCGCAGGATGTCTTGTACCCCCGGAGCTGGAGCCTGTTTGCTTTCCAGTGGCTGCCTGCCCTGCAGCATCCCTGGCGCTGTGTCCCAGCGGGATGCGCTCCCCCGGCCCCGCCAGGAGCATCCCAGACAGCGCCAGCCCGGCTGCTCCGGGGAAAACCGGGAATCCAGATCCCAGAAATGCAGGCTGCGGTGCGACTGCTGGCCCCGACCGGGAGGAATCAAAGGGAAGCAGTTGTCTGGGGTGGGGAATAAAAGAGCGATGCTGAAGTGGCTGTGAAGTTGCTGGTGTTAACTGGAACACAGGGGTGATGCTGGTTGCAGGCAGGGGCGCCTTTGCAGGCTCCAAAAAGACAGCTGTTTCCATCATTTGCTCCCTGTCCTTAAGGATGCAGAATAGCTGTCTATGCTGTCTTTTTTTTTTTTTTTTCCCTTTCTTTCCCCACAGTTTTTTTTTAATCTCCAGGTTTAAACCTATTTCAGTTCAGCTTGTGACACTCTCCCTGCCTGAAGAGGCAGTTCTGAAGGACTAAAAACCTGGTACTTGAGTTTCCAGCTGAGGAGACACTTGGGTCCCTGCAGAAGTGAGTAGGGGTGTAAACTTCCACAGCAGCAAGGTAAACAGCTGAAGGGTTTGGGGAGCATGAACCTGACCCTGAGCTGACACAAGAGCAGAGAAGTCCCCAGGGGCCCTTGTAGGACCAGATGTGAAGCCATGGAAATCAGTTTTATACTGATTTTCAAACATCTGCAGTGTGACTTGTTAATTGCTAGGTGATATATTTTCTACTTTTCAGGCTTTACCGTGTCTTTATTTGCCTATATCAATATGAAATGGGTAGGAAACAAACACAGACCTCGTTGTGGACAGCCTGCTTACAGGTAGAAAGGTTACCTCAGTTGAAACGTTGGCTTGAAATGAATAATTGAAGCATCCATAGCTATATCCATGTTTAAACACCCTTACCACTGCCTTCTGCCAGCATCCAGCTATTAAAAATAGCAGCAACGTAGAGTAGCTTGAGCCAGCTTTGTATTTACTTTGTATTATTGTGTGGTTTACAAGAGATATGTATTGAATGGTTTCTGATGGTCAACAACCACTGCAAATAAATATCAAGGTCTGTGCCATTTATGAACTGTCATAAAAATCATTGCTGGGCTTGGCCTGAGTGATGAATGAAAAATATTTCCTGTTTGATCTCCTGGATGCCGTGGTGTGGCACAGGGCACTGGCCCTCTCAGGATCTCATCTGTGACAGGTCTGTGCACAGAGAGTGTCCCCTGCACAGGTGGGATGCTTCAAGGGGGACTCTCCACATTCAAATGGGATGTTTGCCAGCCCCATGACACCCAGGCCAAAGCCTGCGGCAGAATCTGCTGCTGTGCAGGACATGACAATTTACTAGCAGTGCCATGCTTTTACAGACAGGGCTTTAGGAAAAGTACTTTTAGTCATTATTTACAGAAAAGCTGGGAAAGAACAGGACTGTCTGTTCAGCATGGATCTCACAGCTCCAGCTGTCTAAGTGCTGGTGAGTCTTATCTGGTGCTCTTTAGAGGGTAATAATAGTTATATTCCCAGGATAAAACCTGGAAAGCCACTGAACAGACAGGAAAAGAGGTTCTCATAAGATAAGAGGAATTGTACAGATAAAGCAGCATGTCATTCCTCTTAAGCATCTCCCCTCATGTTCCCCAGGAGCAAGGAGCTGAGGTGAGATCTATATTTTACTTTGCTCACCATGCTCCTTGACCAAATCATTTAACTCCCTCAAATTTCAGCCCAACAATCTAAAGAAATGCAAACTTACCAGAAATGGGCACGAGCTATGTGCACACTTAATTGAAGTGCTGGTGAGGAGTACGAGGTATTATTCCATACCTTAGGCACATCCAGCCTGAAACTAACTGCAAACCTTTTTTTTTTTATTTTAATAGTGCTTGGGAAACTTAGTTCCAGAAGCCACTTTAGGTCACTGTCAAGTACCTAATTTCTCCATAATTCTAGAACACTGCATCATGGAAGTTGCTAGTTTGTGAAGTAAAGGATTACACAAATGAATCATAAATGCCTACTGATAATAGAAAATACTGTGGAAGTGTTATTAGTATTTCTATATTTACTACTAATGAAATTAAACGAATCAGCAAGATGAAAGCTTCAAACTCTGCATAGAAACAGAGAATCTTTCCTCTAAAAGAGTTTAATTTCTTTTGAGGAAGATTCAACCCATTTCTGCATCTGCAGTTTATTCTGCATTCCTGCTCTGCTCTGAACTGCACAGCTCTGTCACCAAGCTGGGAGTGGAGTCCCTGTGCCTCCTACAAAAAGACTGGAGAGCATCCTTGTCGTCCCCTTTGTGTATTTTACAACAGCTGAAACACACAATAAATGCTTTCTTAATCAAAGGCCAGTTTCTCCATTAATAGTTTCCCATGTCACTGAATGAGATGGAAGAGTTTTGAAGGTTTCTGAGGTGTACAGCAGGAACCAACACAGGACTGCAGAAGGTGCCTTGCTCCTTGCAATATTGATCGTGCAGCCCCTCAGAGGGAACCTTTCCAATTTTTTTTTTTTTCAAATAATTAAAGTATAATATTTTACAGCCTGATAAAATTTACAGGGACCCTTGGCAAGTAATTATAGTGCTTCTTTAAAAGAGACCCCATAAAAGATGCATGATTAGAAAGTTAAGGATCTGGATAGAATTACAACGATGTGACAAATAATTTACAAGCGATAAACCATCCCAAGGAGAGGGGGAGTGTGATTAAAAGAAAAAGGGGGAAAAAGACATTAAAATAACCAGTGATGAAACATCACAATTAAAATAATAAATTTGCCCCCTGTGTTTAGTGTTAAGTTTTTGCAACTACAAGTTTCTGCTCTTTGGCTAGAGAAAAGATTTTCTCTGGAAAGCTCCAGCCTGATGTTGATGTGAGGCATTTCTTTTCATCAGAGGTTGTTCTGATTTTGGTGCAGTAGCTTTCATTTTATTGCATACTAAAGATAAATATTCTGTATAGATGTTCTGCAGTACTAATGATCCCTAAGATTGTGGAACAGTAGCTTGGAAGATTTTTATCTGCCTCCAGATGTTGGCCAAACTCATTTTTTATAGAGCACATTTACTAGGTTTCAGCTGGGGGGGCGGGAAAAAGTGATGGATTCCAGCTTAAAGCACTTTGAGATTTGGGGAAAATGCAAGTTTGGATCTGGATTGGAATTTTGATGGCAAGACCCACTTTGCAGGAGATGAAAGGCAGCTGTGATAGAATGAATAAGGGGGAAAATTCTTCCTCGTTTTTTCCTCATATTAATTGTTCCCCCTCATACAAATACCAAGGTCAAGTAACAATCAGCCCCAGCTCCGGACCTCCAACGAGTGGCTGTGCCACCAGGACTGGTGACCCTCAGCTGTCCTGGCTGGGGAAGGGATCCCAGCTCCCACCCACAAGAGGAGATGGAGGGCAGGGGTACAAAATGGGCTTCGCTCCAAAGCAATGCAGAGCATGACACCCAACAACGCCTGTGTGAAAGGCTTTCCACAGCACAGGGCAGTGCTAGCAGCGCCCAACACCGGCAGAGGATCCATGTGGATCTTCCCACTCACCTTTCCCCTCACAAGGACAACAGAATCAGTCAAAATCCAACCTGTAAAGAAAACTTCCTTAACTTTAATTCCTGCGTTGGCTCTGTCTCCTATAGCAGCAAGACTTTCAAAGAAGACAGCAACATGTGCTGGGACTTCCAGCTGTTTTACAGAGCATGGAGACTGATTCACCACCAGATAATCCATTGCATCCCTCATCGTTTTAAGAAAAGTGTAACCCCCTTGAGTCAGTCCATATTTTATATTATATATATGAGATCTATACATATATTTTTCTAAAATTTACATTTATATATATATTTCTATTTTGTCTTGACAACTTAAAGTAATATCTAAGAAGCTCATGTAACTAAATGAGAAAGGGATATTTCTGCCCTGGTAGCAAACGATAATTTGCAAACATTTTAAAGGCACTGAATTTTTTCCTTGAAGCCCCATTATTGATTACTCCACATCAGATCATCTGAAATGCTCCTGGTACATTCTGGCACTGAGGATTTTACTCTGGCCCTTTTGTATCTAAAGAAATTTCCTAGAGCAAAGACCTAAGTCAAGACAGGCTGGGTGCTGAAGGTGTAGGAGCATGAATTTGACACCAGGCTGATTTTAGTGCACTGCTGATTTATCCTGCAGTAATTGCAGAATCAAGCACATTAATCAGATTGATTTGTGCACATCTGTTTTTCAAAAAAACAGATGTTGGATCAGAGGAAAAAGAAGTGCAATTCGCCTTAAACCAACTGACATAAATCAGGAGTCAAGTAATTGAAGGTACCTGCAAGAGATGCCCTTGGCAAT
This sequence comes from Donacobius atricapilla, assembly GCA_013397315.1. Lineage (NCBI taxonomy): Eukaryota > Metazoa > Chordata > Aves > Passeriformes > Mimidae > Donacobius > Donacobius atricapilla. The sequence goes on from WBMY01000881.1 coordinate 418,141, forward strand.
GAGAGAATAATGATGCCTGAGATCTCATGGTCCTTAAGAAGCCCATTTTGGGGCTCACTTTATTTCATTAAATCACTCACATGAAGATGCCCCAACTTCTGTAGTTTATTGATAGAAGAAAAGGCTTTCAGTGGTTTTGCAAGACTCTTGGTGGGACATAACCATCTCTTCTCATATTCTATTATGGCAAAAAGGAAAAGAATATTGTAAAATATTTCTCTTCTGAGCATATATGATAATTCCTCTCTAAACTCCTTTATTGGGGCAGACTTTAATTTATTCACCAGTAACAGTTAATTAACAGGAACTGGAATAAAGTGCATTTTTGCAAATAAAAGGCAAAATACTTCTCTAGAACTAGCAAAGCACTCTGGGCTTACCACCTCCTGCAGATGAACTGAAGAAAGGATTTCAAGGCCTCAGTTGTCACTTGCAATATCAATCAGACCTCACCTTCCCCATGGCCTGAGTGCAGAACAGTCAGTGAATAAAATCAGAAAGAGAGAAACTACAGGAGAAACTACGGAGATTTCCCAAAGAAACACCTCTCCTGCTTCTCTCATTCTAGCCCTAGGATCCAAACGTTGTAACCCTGCTGCCTTATTCTTGCGGTTTGTTGAGTGGAAAATGCACATGTGTTCAAACAGCTGTATTGTCGGAGGCTCGCTCCGAAATGCAGCGCAACATCTGTAGGACAAGGGAGAGGCGTCAAGTGAAGTGTGTAAACCTGGAGCTAACGACACGGTGGAGCCTTCTGTGGGGGCTGACATTCCCCTCACGCAGCGTGGCAGGCGGCTCGACGTTTTCCAGACGTTCCCAGGGACACCTTCTGTGGGATTGCTCGTGCCTCCCCTCCCGCGCCTCGCACGCCGCCGTCCCCGGCACTTCTCGGCAGCTCTGCAGCAGCAGATTGCAGGATCTCGCCTTCTGGGGGCTGTTTGTTCACACCGTGTCTTCTGAGCAGCTTGAAAGTGGAATTTTGTTACTCTCCAGCCTTTCCTTTTCCTCGGAGGATCCCTGTGAGGCTGAGCTCAGGGGTAGCCTGCGCCCAAGGAGCTCCTGCCGCGCTCGCTGTGCCACGTTCGTAACCCCTGCACTGAAAGGCACTGGTGGTACTGGTGGTATTGCTGGCTGGGACAAGAGAATTCCATCCCAACTTTTTTTTTAATGAGGCACAACTGTCATGCTCTGAAGCCAAAATGCCTCTTTGTCTATCCAACAGGCAAATCGAAAGCAGTATGTTTTTTCAGTTGAAATAAACACAAATACATTTTTTCTTTTGCTTCTTTAATCTCACTGTAAGAACTGAAATGGTACAGTTGCACGGCTTAAAATGCATCAGCTATGGAAGAAAGCAAGAAGTATCCTCACATAAGGGCAGTATTTCATCCTTGTGATGATCCCAGCATCAAAGACGAGCTGTGAGCTTCCCCATAGTCTGGGAACGTTCTGATCCAGGGTTTGGCTCCAGCCTGAATAAGTTACAGCCATGTGCTAAGCTCGGATCCAGACTGAAGCCTTCCCAAAATCTGAGGAAGTTCAGACCCAGGATTTTGGCTTCAGCCCACGGCTAATTCAAACCAAACTGTCATCTAGATTCTGAGTGGGAATGAGTCAGAAGGCCCCAGCAGCTGACGAGGTGTCCACACTGTGCAATCACCATGCATGGTTTGGCAGCCAGCGAGGGCCCTGACTCAGGAGTGGAGATCACGGTGGCACCTGTGACTTGCAGAGCTTTAGTGGCCTCCAGGACCCCTCCACGTGCCCAGCACCCACACCACGGGCAGTGCATCTTGGAGTGGTGATAGTTTAGCCCTCTGAAACGCCTGGAGTTCATCCATGTTTCAACCAGCAAGCTTTAACGTGTTTAAATGAGGACTCTTCATGAAAAATAACCACCTCCATTATTACATGGCAGGAACACTTTCCTCCTGCACAGGGAGAAGTTATTGTGTGTTCCCACCTTTTTACTGGCTCTACTTGCTTGCTGCTGGGAGTCTCCTGTCTGAACCTGTTGTCACTCAAGGAACATCTTTATTCCAGAACACTGGGGAGACCTAATTACCTGAGCAGCAGGGAGGTTCATTGTGCTGCTGGCAGTGTCAGATGTGAGCCTGCCTTGCCCTGTGGCACCCACTCACTGCTTCCCTGCTGCCTGGGGACTCCTGTAGACCTGCAGTGGGGCTGGGTCTCTTTGTGTGAGAGAGGTTTTACATCAAATCAGGTACAAACACATTCAGGATTGCTCCCATACATCCCCATTAGGATTTCAGAACCAACCTTTTCTGAACACCACTCTGCACACACAGTTCCTTGTCCCAATCGCCACACATTTGGAAGCAGCTGCAGCCAACTTCGCCTTTCTCATGCGGCACCCAGTAAACACTTCCTTCCTGCTTTCATTATTAACAATATTTATTATCAGCACTGTAGTAATACAACCAGGCCCTTAAGTGCTTTGCAAACATGCAGGAAGACAGTTTTACAAGCTCTTCACCCCTCTGTCCAGAGCCTGGGATGGTGGTAAACTTTAGTTGGTCTGCTCTTTCCTGCTAGCAAAGAGTGCTCAGGCAGGGAGAGGATAACTTCTTCTTGCCTCAGTACCTCTATTCAAAGACAGCAAGAGGGGGAAAGTAATGTTGTAAGAAGAAAGCATGTAATTGATAGAGAAGTTTGAAGAGAGCAGGACTTCTCCATTTTATGCCCCCCAAGATTTCAGCTTTTCTAGAGAAAGAAAAAATCTGTTCCATCCAAAACTCTGTTGCTCCCTTCCTGCACCCAGAACACAGGACTCAGATGCCCATCGTACAATTTTAGGGGAGCCAGAGTACTCAGGGCTGGCAAACAGGCGCCACGAGGTCAGCGCTGGGCTCTGCCTGTGCACAGCACCTTACCTGGAGTCCAGGTGTCTTTAGTGTACGCAACAAAAAGCAGCAAGGCTCCTTCACACAGCTCCAACCACGGCACAGCCATGCACTGCTCTCCAAGGGTGTTGCCCTCCGGGGGCAAAAAGGCTCCACCCTGGAGGGCACTGGCATGGGCAAATGCCAGAAATTGCCCAGCACAATAGAGGGGCACACTCAGAGTTTATCCAGTGCTTTCCCTCTGAGAGGAAAGAGTTAAGAAAAAATAGCCAGGCATGGAGTGGTGTTTCTTATGGAATCACGTGTGGGGAGAGTAATGCAAGCAAACTGCTTTTGCAACGATGCTGAGGTCACTCAACCACAAGCCTCCAGCTCTATTATGTGTGAGGGAGATAATGGGGCAAAACTGTGGGCAAAAGTTCTCGTTCGTGAGAATCCTGTCAAACCTCCACAGGCCTTGGAGACACCTGGAAGAAGATAAGCATGTTAATTATTTTCTAAAATAAGAGGCACTTCTATTCTTTCCCTCCACCCACCCCCACCCCACAGCAAGTCAGCAGCCCGTTGTGGTTTTGTTCCACGTGATTCCTTGAAGAGGGACTAAGAAATGCAACATCCTATTGGAGTGAATCACATAACTTGGAAATGACCTGATTCACACGTTTTTTCCAGTGCCTGTCGCTGATGTGAGTCCTAAAACAAAAGGAGAAATAATACATGCTGGTGTTTAGTCTGTGAGTTGGAGTCTGTGCTCCATTTTCCAGCTCAAGTTAAGACACAGGAAAACACTTTGTGTTCCTGAAGGGTCTTCTTTTCAGTCATGGCTGAATGCCTGCAAAGGGCAGATGCTCAAAGACCTTTTGGGGGGTCAGAAAGGCAAAAAAGTGACATTTTTGTGTCAGTGTGACTCCAAGATACAGAGCGCACAAGATCTGGGGGAGCGCACAAGATCTGGGCCCTGATGACAGGGTGCAGCCAGAGAGATTCACACAGGCTGTGCTCCTCTGGATGGTGATAGCCGCCTGCCTCAGCCTCAGCACTTCTGACCCAGATGGGCCCTTTTTCCCTGGAGGGTTCTCACCTCTACACAACTGGTTCAGAGAGACTTTCTTCTTCTCAGCCCTTATTGCTGCTTTCAAACATTAGCCACAAGTACCTCACTGAGAATTTCTTTAGGTCAGAGACTGTATTTTTTCCCCTAAGGAGGTGCTCCACAGAATAAATCACAGACACAAATAAGAAAATGGCATATTTCTGTATCTAATTGCATGGAAAAAGCCAATTGATTTCTTATTGCACAGAGAAATCTTCCTGGCTGGGGCACTGAAAGCCAAATGATGCAGCTTCTTTTGCCTGACAAATCTATGACAAAAACTGGTCTCCATAGTCAGCTGAAAATTTCCTGCTTACTGGAAGAAGGACTCGGGCTCTCTGTAACTGGAATAAAGTTGCATAAGAATCTTATTAGAGGAGTTAGCCTGGCACAGGAGGGGGCACAGGATTTGGAGAACATGCAGAGTGTATGATCTTGGTTTCAGTGGCTCACTCAGCCATTTAGACTGGCACATATGTACCTTATATATTAAAAAAAAAAAAAAAAAAGTTTCCAAACCAGTGTGAGCCCCATGGCTGGCACCTGCCCAGGTCCAGTGTGCCAGCTGCTGGCAGTTTGTTGCCCTTCTCATGGTTTATTGGCGTCATTTACACAGGGGTGGGCCAGGAAAAGAGGTGGAGGGAACAGGGAAAGGGAGGGCAGCATTTCCCCCTACCCTTGTTTTCTTCAGTTTGTTTTATAGTTGTCATTAGTGTGTAACTGTGTTTGGGGCTTCCAAAGTTGTTGGCACCAAGTTTGGTGGCAGTCCTGCCTTGCTTCTGTGGAAAAGCCAGAGGGTTGCTTGGGGATTTTCATAATTATTTAGTTTTAAAAGACTTTCTTCTTGGACATGTACCACATGTTTGGAGCAGTAATTGTTCCAGATGTGCTTGAGCTTAAAATCTGGGCCTAAATTATTTGAAAACTTAGTGAATTTGAGATGTGGCTTTACAGCCTCTCTCCAAAAGGTTTTTCCTCCCCCAAAATACATGCTGTCTTCCAGATTCACCACTGTGTCTGACCAACCTTTTCATTTTGGAGCTCACCTGGGTCAGCATGGATGATAAAATCACTGCAGCCAAGCTGTTCCCAGGCCAGCTGAACAGCCGAGAGCTGGATGGAGAGACAAGGAGGTTGAAGAGTTTTTAAGGGCAAATGGGCACAACCAAAATGACAGTAGTATCTTGGGTATTATGACCTACAGCCCAGTGGTCCAGGCGTGCAGTTTCCTACCCAAACAGTCCTTTTGCATCACTGGCAGCAAAAAAGTCCCAGTAGATCCCATCTCTCCCAGGGCACCACTGTAAATAACTCCTGGTTTGTCCTGAAGCATTGACGCTGCATGGGTAAAACCAAGGTCAAGCTTTTCAGTATTATCCTAAACTGGACGCTCACTGGCTGAAATCTGCAGTGCCACAGAGTGTAGGCTCTCAATTCCATGACATTTGGATACCCCCTGCTTTAGAACCAAGGGTTCTTGTGTCAGTAGATTCTTGAATCCTCACTGTTTGTGTGATTCACATGTTTGTAAGAAAAAGGGAAAATAAGTAAAGATTAATTCTTTTAAGAGAATAAAGCCTAAAAATAAGGTAATGAATGAAGGGGACATAACATCCCTTGCAGATGACTAAGAGTTTATAGTTAATGTGTGGTGGTTTACACAGCCACAGAAAATAATACCTGTGGCCTCCCACACAGAGCAACAGAAGTCGTGTTGGTCTGCACCATAATCAGCTGTGACGGGCTCCCACAGGGTCTGCTGGAAGCCCCACTCCAGTGCAAGGGGAAGGAGACACAGTGGTTGTATCTTCCCTGGGGCTGCAACACAAGTTTTGCACAAAATAACTTTGCCTGCACCGTCATACCCCTGGTGGGGGCAGAGGAGACATTCCCTGGAGTGAGGTGGGGTGGAATCAGCAGTGGCTGGCAGTTGTGTTGGGAGCTGCTGAGTGAAGTTTAGGGGTAGGTGATCCCAGTGGTGAGCCCAGTGTTTAGAAGGGATAGCGCTGTTCACTCAGGGCAGCACACAGTGAAATTCCTGTCACCCTTCAGCCTGCAGGCACAGAGCACTGAGAGGGAAAAAGCTGCATCCAGCACTGCAGCCGCGGAGCTTCACAGCTTTAGAAGCCTGAGGTCTGGAGCAGTCTCTGCTGAGGTCTCAGGCAAGAAGAGGAGCCATAGGCAACTGAGTACAACTGGTGAAAGGAGCAATAGAACTCCTTCCACTTCCCCTTGAGCGTGGTGTTAAACATGGACAAATCACCCAGAGAACCTTTCAGAGACACTGGACACCACCAAGAGGGCTTGGGTTGTCAGTCCTTCCTGCTCTGACAAACTGCAATGCGTGTGTGGCTCTGGGGAGTTATATTTTCATTCCAGGTATTTGTGTTCCTTTTTTTTATTATTATATTTTTTTGCAAGCACTTTGAATCAGGGAGCTATTTGTGGGGCTGAAATAACAGCAGATCAGACCTTCTCACGGTTCTTCAGTTCCCTGGGAGCCAAAACATGGGGGACAGAACAGATCTCACAGTATTTTTTGCCACACAGATTGTACCCAGGGGAGGGAAGGCTAGAAGTCCATTAAAATAATACAAACATAAATAATGAGATATTTAGGTTTAGCGGGAGTTTCTGTATAGTCATAATGCACAGGTTAAGGATCCAAGGCTGATGGGAATTCCTTTCCTGGTTCCATACATCTTACCTGCTATTCCCCGAGCTTCATTATCATATTTACACCCCAAAAGCACACTGGAAGGTGCTTGCTTCAGAATGGACTCCCACATTTGTAGGGAAGATATGATAGATCTGTGCCTTATGGAACTATTTGAGAGCTACTTCAGTGTGGATTTTTGGAGGATCCACTGTCTGCTCAGCTTAAAAGGGATGTTGCAAAAAGATTTTAACCCCTTTTAAAAGCAAAGAGTTTCAGTTTGCTTTGTTTCCAGTACTTTCCAGTGCTTTGTTACAGAATAAAGCAGTAGATAACACATGGAGGTGTTTTGGATCCCAAGTGCAGCCTCAGCTGTAGGATGAGGGAGGGATTTTAAGCAACAGGCAGTGAAATGGTTCAACTGCGAGAGTAGGTTTTAAAGCCCCCGTGCACAGATTCATCACACTAGAGAGGAAGGTAAGAAAATGAAGACTTGAAAAAACCCACATTGAGCAGTTATTCCCCAAAACCCCTCCTGCTCCAGAACAGCTAGGCCAGGGCTAGCAGCACCAAGCACAGCTCTGTACAGCTGAACAGGAGTACCCTGTGGAAATTTGGCATCATTTTGTGGCACTGGAACAGCACAGAGGAGTTTCACATATGTGGAGCCATGGAGAAGCTAAACTTTCCAATGTAAAACAACTCCAACATTTTTAATATTGTATTTTTGCAAAGTAGATACAGAAAGTAAAGACACTAGATTAAACGATAGCAGGAGTGCTAGAATTAGATGAGAGAAGATACAAATCGGGGGAAACTGAAAAATATAAAGGACAGTTATTGTGATACTGAAAAAATGCAAGCATGAAGATACTGTAATTAAAAAGGTTTGTGATTTAGGTCCCTTTATATAAAAAAACTAGAAAAAGTTTGAAAGCATAAAGGAGGAAATATTATTAAGAGGCTGGTGAGACAGGCTGAGAGGAAAATGTGGCAGGGAAAGGAAGGTAGGGTGTATCAAACTGAAGAAAATCTGAAGAATCAAAGGCAATTTATGGCAGAAAACATTTTGCTTTCAGATTGTCCCATTTCAGAAAGATACTACTGTATACTGTAACAACCAGCCAAACCACAGCCTTTGGCCTCAGCATATTCAGTTTTTTACCAAAACCACCAGAAAACATTTGCATGTTTCTGCAGATCTCTTTTCACCAAACAGGATTGCCCCTATAATTAGGATCTTACCTTGACCTCTCACAGGCTCAAAGGTGCTTCAGCTCTCATGGAGTTCTCATTTACTTTTGCCCCAAGGTTTTATGAGCAGGGTGGCAATTGGCTCTCCTCTCTTTCAGGCAGAATCTTTCAGGGCAGGAGCTGAAGCCATAACTTGCTTCACACCAGCCCAATGAGGAACCATCCATGAGTGGATTTTGACATGTGGCACAGCCATGCTGGGGGCTCAGAAGCCTGGACAGCTGTTAGATTTTGCTGTGAAGCCATCAGATTCTCCCTTCTTCTCAGCATTATGAAATTTCAAGACGCTAACATTTTACATCACCGACACACAAAGCAAAAAGCAAAACAACACTGCTCTATTTTTAAGCAGCAGATAGAAAAAATTGAATGGAGTTTTCTTAAAACATGAAGAATAAACTTGTAATATCTTGAGCTCTTAAGAAACTTGTGGAGGGCTATAACCCGCTCTGTCCTCATGCTCCGATCTCCACAGAGAGCTGGCATGGGCACAAACACAGGCCATGCTGGAGGAGCAATGGGATGGGGGCCAGTCTGTGGGTTAGACTGCTGGTGATGGAAACCTGACCTCCTAGTCCACATATCTGGGGGATATCTTGCAGTAGTTCTAATCCAGTGCACTAGACTGAGAGCTCCTTAGTGGTTGAAGTCCTTTGAATGCACCACTTTTGGTTGAAATTTCCCCCAAAACCCTGTCATTTGTACATTTCGAGGCCGTTGTGCATTTCAAATCTAAGCAGAGTAAATCAAGAGATTCAGGAGATTTCCTTCAAAAGAGGACTGTGAAAATGTGGAGGCGCCTATTTTATTAGTAGCTGGTTAAGAAAACAGCTCAAATAACACAGTTTGGAGAAGGAAGGTGTCCTTGTCAAGAGGTGCACTGAAATCTGACCTGGCTTCCTAAGCTACAGAAAAGTGACTTCTTAAATACCAAAGGTGTGATTGTGAGAACACAGCCCGATTTATCAGCATCAGATTGTGAATGTAAGTATGAATAATCACTAGAGTCATGCCATAAATACCCTGATTATATTCCCTATATGCAGAAATTATTGTTTCAGGCTTCATTCACATTATGAATAAACTGATGAATAACTATTAACTTAATTGTTTACCTAGCAAAAATAGAAGACAGCTCAGCCCCTTCCTTGTTTACTGAAAGAAGTATTTCCATGAGCAAGACAAGTAAAGAATTTAGGTTTCTTTGAAATATGTGTCTTTCTGGCTTACTTACTTGAAAACTAGGAGAGCTGCATCAATGTTTCTTCCCTCAAAAAGTATATCTGTGAGAAGGAAAGAGTTTTGAAAATCTTTAAAAATAGGAGGAAATCTTTCAGATAACCTGCAAGAGAAAAAAAAATTCCCTGAGGAGGGGAGTATCTGTTGTCTAGTAATAGAAAACTGAGCCCCTTGTACCCTGTAAGGGCACTGGCTGGGCTCTCTCCCCTTCCTCTATCCTCTCCCCCATTTTTACAAAACCTAAAACCTTTGGGACCTCTGCTGTTTTATTGAATTTGGTTGTAATTGGCCAAGAAGTTCAGATGTTATTGAAGGTGACTGACAGCTGGATACTGGCACATAGCAAAGTTTGCATAAGCCTTGCATTGTTTGGGATGTGCCCAGCAAATAAGCCTGGATTTTTCAAGTCTGTGGGGGGACACTATATTCCCTGTTTCTGGGGAAATGAACACTTTTAGACTGCTTCAGAGATTCCAGTCCGAACAAAGTAACTGTCCTTTCGCACTGAAGCTACACAGATGCTCCTCCATCTGCCCATTGTCATGGCACCAAAGATGGAAATTCTTTGCCCCAGCCGCTGGCGTGTTTGCTCAGCCTGTGCAGCAGCGGGGCCTGAGCAGTGTCTTTTCAGATCTGTGGATCAAAGCAGGAGGTCACTGCGGTCAGCCAGCAGCCTTGGTTACCACCACACCCAGCCAAAGCATTCTTCCTTCTCCTCTGCTGACAGTCAAGGCTGACTCCCTGCATGTGACTCCCCCACCATCCCCTCCCCACCACAGGTTTCTGGTCTTGCACAACGGACTCTATGGATTGCGTGGGCCTAATTTGTCACACTGCAGGGCAAGAGTCCCAGTAAACATTTCCCCTTTTCCCCATCCTCCCTCACTCTCTCCCCCCAGCGCAAGAGTGTACCCACCCACCAGAGATGCTGGAAGCTTTCCTGTGCCCTGCTTCCCCCAGAGAGCCACGCAGGAAACATGCAAGGAGATATTTTGCAAATTCAAAAGGCCAAAGGTTGTCCCCTCAGATTTGCTATAGGCAAAGAAACATGAGTTAATTTTTCCAGGAGTTCTTGAAAGCTAAGATGAGAATATATGTAATTTAAAGAGAAAGAAAATTGGTGGGAAGCAAATAGCACTTTGGAAAATCCTCAAAATGCAATGGATATCAACAGAATGTTTCTACCACTCTCGGGAAGTACTGCCAGCCCACATCTTTCTGCTAACTCCTAATGGGTCCATTAACTACTCCTAAATAATGATGGAAACCATATGGGTGCACAGGTGGTCTCTCAATAAATACCAAATGAATTCAGTATGATCACCATTAACACAATTAATACCCAGCCAATCTACAATGATGGAACTATTAAAATTAAGCGCTACTATATTTCCTCAGTCCCATGGCAATTTTACAATGGAAACAAACAAAAGACTAGAATTAACTTTTTTTTTTTATTACAGTTATTTGGTTTTATTTACTTACAGGACGATTTTAGGCTTCTGTGCAACCTGCTGTGTCTGTGCTCTGTGCATTTTGAGTTAAATTTTGACTCTGAGAAGAAATAATTTTGGGAGAAATAATTTTTAAAATATATGTTTGTTTATTTGGGGGGGAAAATTACATGTATTTGGGTGGTGAAGCACAGTGCTTCCTACTTTCTGCAGAAGGCTGTAAACACAAGTAATGAATATAAGATTGCTACAGCTGCTCTTTTTATCATCTACACTGTGAGTTCATCGCTGTTCCCTGATGGGACTATCAGTGTGGTCGGGATTTTAATTTTAATTTTTTTATATTAGTACTGTTCCAGCATATATGGTGGTCCACCCAATTGTCAAAGGAAGTGGAATATGTTTGCACGTGACCCTCTGTAATGAAACACCTGATGTAGGCCCGCTGCTGCTATGACATTTTGGCTTTCCAAAAAAGGAAGAATTTGGTTTTTATTTTTTAGGCCAGAACTAGTAACCTGGTTTAGGTCAGATTCAGCCTCCCTTTTCATGTTTCCCTTGAAATCATTACCTAAGCTCCCTAGAGCTGAGCAAGGTTGTATCAGTTCCAAAGCCTGTGTGGTCAAGAGCAGGTCAGATTGAACACCCTGTGGTTTATCCATTTTGACAACTAATGAAAAAAGACTGCTTTACATTTTGAAAACTGGTACCCGTTTGCCTCCAGAGCCTCTTTTATATGAATCGCTTCAGCCTGGTTTGTGGGAGAAGATTTGGAGAGAAACATTTTGGATCTTCTTAACCATAATGAAGTTGGTTTTGTTCTGCAGGGCGGTGGGGTCAGGGAAATGTTGATGACAGCAAAAACGGAGTATGGCAAAAGTGTGACTTGAAATCGGTGCATTTCACCACTGGGGCTTGTGAGAGAAAACCAGTGTCTCATCAGTTTCACGGGGCAGCTCGATGAGAGTTTCAGGCTTGCTGCAGCTCATGCCAGGTTAAAGGAGAGATTTCTCAATGCATGGGTGCAAGTCCTGCTCTGAAAAACGTAAAAGACTCCTTTTTTTGGTGCAGCAGTGAATGAGATGGACCCTTTGTTCTGTGGCTGGAGAGATCCCAGGAAATCGTGAGTCTCAGGATGGACTTTTGGATCTGCTCTGCTCAGCCAGACTGGGATTTCAGCCTTACACTCTCCCTGGGGTGTCCAGTTTTTGCAAGTTCTCTGTGCTCAGATTGAATCTATCTGGCAAAATCAAAGGGACCCAAGCAACCCCAAACTGCTTATGATTACACTTGTGCTTGCTATTTTTGTGCCCTTTGACAGCAACCCTTATTTCCATTTGTTGCACCGGATTTACACCCAAGGAAGCTTTTCCTCAGAACAGTCTGTGTGAGGTTTGGGAGAGCCGTGCACTAGGAACTTCCCTAAAGTTCTATGAAATATGTTACATGTGGAGCACAAAGCTCATGTCACAATTCCTTGCCAACTTTTCTAATAAACTGTCTCGCATCTACTGCTCTTGAGTGTTTCTGATTAACTCCAAGTATCAATGCTCTTGTTCTTGAAGAGAGAAGTCTGTGTTTCTAATTTGAATAACATAATTTCCAAGTGTATTAAGGTAAATAAGGACAATGCACTCTTGTTCCAGAACTCAGATGCCCATGAAGTTATTCATCAATCTCTTTTTCATTTAAATTCACACTTTAATTTGTGTTTCAAATGCAGATGAGACCTTAATTAAATAAAAATTCAGCAGATGGTTTCAAATTCCCTGTTCAATTTACATTTCTTGTACCTCTCTAAGTGCTGGACTTTATCTTTGGAGACAGAAGCATTGCTATTAGACCTCTTCCTTTAAATAAATGTGTAGGAATTGGTAGCCGGGACTGTCTAAAGGAACAAATTAAATATGGATTACCAAATCTGAAAAGCCTCAAGTTTATGTTTTGATAAATTCCCCAAATCTTTTCTGAACCCTCATGGATTATCAAAATTCAAGCATGTGTCAGAGGTGGGGGGTTTTTTCAGTTAAAAGAAAAAAAAATGCAAGCGAAGGAAGCCTTTACCCTTAGGCTTTATGATATCTTTGATTATCAAGAAGAAGTTAATTTGACAGAAGTGCCAAATGACATGGGGAAAAACTCACTAAATATTTTTCATCTCTAGAAGAAGTTGTTATGTTATTCAAGCTCAGCACAGGAGCTGAGTGCTTGGAGTGTGTTTTGTTCTATCTGAAGCTGTTCATTATTAAGAACTGTGAAAAAGTAAAGGAGAGTGATAAGCAAAATTACAGGATAAAACCCTTCTATTATCTCTGAATCAGGACTCTGCCTATTGAATAAGTAAATATGTCCCATCCTTCTCTGACTGGCTCTTAGGAGAAAATCATTTTCTTCTGCAGCAGTTGCCTCCTTCGGAGGAAATTATGAAGGAAAGGAAAACACTTCTTGTCCATTTATGTGACTTTTGAGGTGGAGGCATAAAACACAAAAAACTGCTTTTCTTGCCCTATTCCCTTCATTTTATGCACCTACTGTTGCCCATGACCTTGCCACAACTCCCTGGTAAAATTGGGCAGCATTTCTTCTTCTCACTTCAGTTTCCCGTTCAGCACTGATTTACAAGCCCACGTACATTCACTCTGTCATACAGGCTTTTCTACCTCTGCACTGCTAACCATATCACCGTATTACTCAGAGCTAACTCATAAATTGCTTCCTTTCAACTTCCTTCCTTTGCATGTTGTGCAAGGGGAGCACCCCTGCGGCAGGGCCGTGGATGGGGATTCCAATTTTACACCCTGCAGCTGTAAATCTCCATCCCTGCCTAGCCCACAGGCTTCATTTATTTATTTTGAAATAGCCCCAGCAAATCTGACAATATTTGTGTATTTCAACAGCCTGGGGGAAAAGAAATCCATCCCACCTCTCCCTTAAAAGAGTGAGCCCCATGTGAGTAATAAAAACTTGAATAAAAAGTTTGTTGATGTGTTGCAGATGTCTCCAAGATCTGAACACTGGGTGGGCATCATGGAACTACCAGGTACAGGGAGTCAAAATCTGGGTCAGAGAAGCAATTTCATGACTGCTAGAATTGAAAGTGAGTGAGAAGGGTGCCTGCAGGATCCAGCTGGGGTTTGTGCTTAGGCAGAGATGCAGCATTTCAGTCGTGTGGCTGAAGCAGGGCTCTGGTTTATGTCTGCGGCTACTAAAATGTCCTTATTTGTTCTGGCTGGGCAAGTATTTCTTCTGAACAGGGGAAATGTTATCAGCTTGGCTGTCCTCGTGAGATTTCTAGTATCTGTGGGTACATGCAAGAAAGCATTTCACAAAGCAAGTTCCTCTTTTGGGATCATGGGATTTGAATCGCCCTCTGTGGCCCTTGATGTTCACAACATCTGTTGGTTGTATGTTTGACGTTCCAGTTTGGACCTGCTCTGGGCCCAGATAAAAGAGGAAGAGCATGATGTTGCACCGAAGGAGGGTGCCTGCCATGAAATCTTGAGCAGTCACTTGTAGCAGGGGGCTATGCTTTGTCCCTGTCTTAGAGGAAGAACACACACTTGGGGAGCTCCAGGACTCCAGCCTCTTCAGAGGTCCAGATTTCTACCAGTCAGAAGAATCTGAAAGATTTGTCTCCTTCTCAAACTGGGATGCAGATAAAAGTGTCATATTTGGGGTGAGGGAGGACAGGGGATTTGTCAAGTCTTGGTAATAAATTGCTTAAATGTAATAAACTGCACAGCAAAATGAGTGCTCACCTTAATTTCAGCACTCCTCATTTCCCAGTTAGCTCAGAGCAGGCACATGGAAAAAAATCAGTGTTTTCTCCTTACACTGACTGAATTAAGAGCACAGACATGCAGGGCTGGGGGAAGCTCACAGGCAGTTGCTGTCAGCTGTGATGTGCGTGCTTAAATGAGGCTCAAGACCTCTTTGAAAAGAGGTGAAGAGTTCTGCTGCTTCTTGTCCTGTTGGGAGAACATCACTGCTCTGCATGGCCAGAAATCTTCCTCTCTCCAGCGTATTTCTGTTTGGGTTTGTTATTTTGTGGCTGGTTTTGTTTCTCTCTCAGTTAAGGCTGTAAAACCCTTTTTTGTGGACTATTACTTTATTCCCTGGCCCATCACTGACTGCAGCCACAGCCCACGTTACCTGCTGGGGTGGCAGACACAATTTTCACTGGCATTTCTTCTTGCATCTGATTTTTTATTTGACAACATTTGATATCTTTGCAATATTATCAACTATTTTGTCTTCTTGTTGACATTAAAAAGAGCAGGAAACACGGATGCCTTAATATTTCTGAAAAGAGCACAGGTCAGTTACTGATACCTTCACAAATTATCATGCAGCCCTTGCCAGCTAAAATTCTAAGCAATTAAATTTGTATGAAAATGGAATGGAAAAAAAGCTGAGGGTAAACTGACTGATTTTGCTCAGCACAGGACAGCTTAATTTTGGAAACAGAGGCTTAAGAGCAGTTGTGATGCCAAGAGAGACTTTCTGAGGTAAAAGTACTTTTTTTTTTTTCCCCACTGAACTTTTGCCATGATCTCTTGATAAAAATGTCCCCATTTGAGAAAAATGAGATCAAATAATTTATTTGATTCTTGTAGAAGCCATCAATGCAGATGGAGTTAAATTTGGAGCGAGTTCTGTTGCAGACAGAGATCTTGGGAGAGCCATCCATCTATGGAAAAGAGGGAAGTGAAGATATTCACTGCTGGATAAAAATATGCTACTTGAGCAAGCAATGGCACAGTCTGTTGTGGTTTTCTTCCACGTGATACCTTGAAGAGGAATTAGAGATGACTTGGAAAAGGCAAGGTAGGGCAAAGCCCCTCAGAATGATTCATATAATTTCAAGGCGACCTTTTTACTTGTGTGCAAATCTTCTGTACGCTTGACATGAGCCAAGAGGAGGAAAGGGACAGTCTGTCTTGTGCCAGGCCCCTGCACGCAGAGCCCATGAATCAAAAAAATGGGCTTTGTTCTGACTTCAGCCACACGGAAGTATATTAGCCTGGGCTGGGTCAAATGTTTTTAACCCAGATTGCCTACAATTTATATGTACACAAAACTCTTAACCACCTGCCTTCCCCTGGCTCTTCCAGAGGAGAGAAAATACGTGGTTTAGACATCTGAGAGGAAAGTCCCCTTGAAGCCAGGAAGAACCACACCAAATCATGGTCAAATGCATCCCCTTCCTGCCTGTCACAGATGGAGAGGGGAGTTCCTGGGTGAGGACTTCATGGAGTGAAAAGGTAAAGCTCTCACCATTGGTGGAAACAAGAAGTAAAAGGGAATCAGGAGGTAGGAAGATAAAAGCAGAGCTCACAGAGGCTCCATAGCCAGAAGCCAACCTGCAGTAACCCAGGCAGACACTGATCTCCTTGGAGAGGCTCAAGGACTCCTGTTATTCTACCAGGGCTCTGCAGCCTTATTTTGGAGTTTCAGTTTCTTTCTGATTTCAGCCAAGAGAGAGGGGTTCTTTCTCTTTGAAAATAATGTTTAAACATTTATTCCAGTGGGTTATTCCTCCACATGCCTTGGGTTTGTGTGAGTGCACACAGGAGTGTTCTCACACATCAAGCAAATGCACAGGAGGCAGGGAGGAAAAGAGGGATGGAGGCAAAGTGGATCCAGTCCATGAACTGTGCCCTTGTGAAAGGCAAAGCAGAGACCGTGTGTAACTCCCAGATCACCACATAATGTGTTTATCTCCCTTAGGAACAACAGGACCTAAGCACACATGCGGATCCCACAAACCTGGAAGCTCACAATGGTTCACCGTGAACAATTTGTTTTTAGAAGAAAAAGGATTGAACATCCAAGGTCTTTGCCTGGCTGGGGCAGCCTCTTGTTTGGCTGCACTGCCAGCTGTCCCCAGGGCTTTTGGTCTGGCTTTCATTAGGAGGCCTGCAGTCAGAAGGAGATTAAAAATCAGAAGGAAGATCCAAGACGGCAGCTAGGGTGGCTTTATAGGGTGAACAATGCTTACCCTAAAGATACTGGACAAACAATTAAGCATTTTCTTGCTGTTTCCAATATCCCATTCCTCTCTCGGTGGGGCTGGATTGCCTGTACTCTTGGCTACACCCATGCTTGTCCCACTGAAGAAGTGAGAACAAGGTCTGGTGTTTTAGGGCTGATCTGTGCATCTTTTACTTACTCCAGTGAAAACACTATTAGTCCCAGCATTTCAAATACCAAAAGATATTGAGACTGGTTTAAATTTTTTTTTCCCCAGTTTAAATAAACAAATAAAGGAATAAATAAATAGGCTTTCATGTATTTGCTCACTGTTTTTGGAATCTACATCATGACTATTTTGAAATCCCTCTCTGTAGCAAAAACGCCCTACAATCTCAATTACCAGAATAAATGAAGGCTGAGTTTTCTGGGTAGATGAAGGACCTGGGGACTCTCTGAGAGGGCACTGAACCCCACAGCTGTCAGCATCACTTCTCTGTGCTCCTGGGTATCACGTGGAGCCGGTGTAATTCCCCCTGCTGCTCTGCACAACACTGCAAAACACATCCCACAGCCTAGGGACAAGGAGAGGGGGAACACAGCCCTGCACTCAGTGCCACGAATGGGGCATTTACCCCTGCCAGTTGCAGCCTGCAACACCAGCAGCACAGTCACCAGGCACCAAACAGTGTCCCCTCCTCTCTCATCTCTCCATCTGAAGAAAAGACAAAACTCTTCACCATTTCTCCTTCTTCTTCTTCTTTTCTCCCCCACAAAGAAGAACTTGCCAGGTCTGCATCTTTTTTCCTGAACTGTTTCCTCTTTCTGATGTTAAAAGCATCTGCCAGACAGCTCAGTTCCATGCTGAGATGTCAACTCTTTTCCAGCAGTGTGTCCCTGTGGCTGCACCAAGGGGTGGCAACAGCTCCCAGGGCACTGAAGGACGTGTGTGGAGACTGTGGCTGTGAGGAACAGGACAGCTCTGCTCTGACCAGGTGAAACCAGGGGCTGCTTTGCCCACCTCCAGCGCACAGCCCAGCATTAACTCACCCACAGGAAAAGCAAATCTTCCTCTGGGTCTTGTGCATCTGTTGCAGGGTTTATTGGCCTCGGAGCTGGAGCTCTGCACCTTGCTCACCTGCTTGCTTGGCTCTCAGGTCGAGTCCTTAGCACACTCAGGTTTGTGCCCAGCACCTCCCACAGTGTTTGGCTGATTCCTTGGTCCCACAGCTCAGCTGGATGCACAAACCAGCGCTGGGGCTGAGCACCAAACAGCTAAAGAGGAGTGGAAAACAGTAGCAGCAGGATTCCCTCAACACAACTGAAGTCATCTCAGCCCTGTTACACAGGGTGATTCAGCTGAATCAAGCATTAAAGCTGTATTGGAAATAGCTTTTGTTTCCTGAATAGATGTTTGAAGTTTTGATTGGATTTTTTTCTTCATCTAAATCAGGATGAAAGGGAAAAAATTGAAATTTCTTTGTAGATCTGTGATTTAAATATAAGGGGACAGGCAGGGCCAGCCAAATGATTCCTTTTCTTATGTTGACCCTTTTTGTTTAGTGACTATACATTAATGTGAATTTCAAACACAAGACTCATTTCAGACAGAAAATGGAAATTTTGCTTTTTGAAAACATAGAAACCACACCTATTTTTTCTTCTAAATATCCTTTAAAGACAGGAATCAGAAATGAGCCCTTTCCCACAGAAAGGTCTGGTTTTCACTGAATTTGCATTTTTGACTGAAAGCCTTGTTTCAAAGTCTTGAAATTGGATCAGGGTGAAGCAGCATTTATATCTAATTGGCCTGGAGGAAGAAGAAAGCTCTGTGGGTGGGATCCATCTCACCTACTTACAGGTGTTTAGTCTGAATTATATTATTATATAATTTATTATATAATAATATATAGTCTAAATTATACATCAGGGGCACCTCCAAAAGGCTTTTCTCTCTGTACTGGTGGTTCAAAGTGCCTAGAGAGGTGGCTTACACTTGCTACCCACTTTTTCAGTGGTTAAAACTTCATGGGAGAAATCCTATCCTCACTGTTCACACTCTGGCTGAGGAGGGAAGCTCAGCATCACAGCTCTGATGTTTTCAAGCTGGAGCATGTTAGGAGAAGAAAAAGGAGCCAGGTTCTTCATCGATTCTTCAAAAAGGAGCCAGATATTTTTAGGTGACAGAAAATAGAGCAGTTTTCTGGAGAATGAATCAGCTGAAGGAACACTGGTTATTTCTATGGTCAGGTAAAACTTAAAAAATGTAATTTTTTTTCCTAAATCTTCTTTGGTAGATATATATTTTTTTGCAATTCCTTTGTAATTTATTTCCAATTGTAGATAGATTTTTTTTTTCAGAGTGATGTTTATTTTTCTGCTCTTCTGAGTTCCTTCCCTTTTTTTTTCTCCAACAAAGTGCTTTGAATCCATTTGTAATGCTGCATCCAAGACAGGTAATATCACCTGCAAAACTCCCATGTGTGACTGAAGCAACCCAGTATGGAAATCAAAAGTGAGCACGACGGTGCATGCATTTTGCTTTATTTAATTGTTTTTAAAAGGAATATGCTTTTTTTATTGTGGTTATGTTTGACCCTTTTTGCAGGGGTGTTTTGCTCCTGTAATGTTTGCGCTCACAGACTGGTTTGCAAGGGGCAGAGCTGTAAAGCCATTTGCCCTTTAATTTGAGATGCAAGGCCAATTTATAAACAGAATCTTCAGATTTCATTTTCAGACACCTATGCTTTTTGAAGCTTGGCCTGTGACTGGAACATTTTGGAAAGCATATGTAGGAAGTGAACACAGCAGGCTGTGTGAGGAGCATTTATAGGACAACCTTTCATAATCACCAGGCATATTCATAATAATAAACAGCCCATTGACCAAACCCTGATGAATTTTATGGTCAACTTCTTTGAAACTTACAGAGTGACAAATACACAGAGACAAAGAGCAGTGTTATAGGACAGCTCAGTGAGAGCCTTAGCATTCACTTGACCAAAGAATCATAGAAACATGGAATAGTTTGTGTTGGAAGGGACCTTAAAGATCATCCAGTTCCAGCCCCTGCCAGGGGCACCACTAGACCAGGTTGCTTAGAGCCCTACCCAGTCTGGCCTTGAACATGTCCCGGTAGAAATAGATGTGACACTACAGTGCTTCCTATGCACTGAGCATTTTATGTGAAGTAACTTGGGGGTTCCTTTTGTATATGCAGAGTTTTAAAGGGGATATATTTAGTCAAGAGCTCCCACAGGAAGAAAAGAAAGCAAATTTGTAAACTATAGAAGTTGGAGAAGTTTCTGGTTTTGTTTTTGCTTGTTTCAAAGAAAAGAAAGAGAAAGGGAAAGGACATTCCTCTATGTGTTACAAAACAGTACGAGTGTCTTTGTGTGACAGTACAACACAAGGCTCTCTTCCCATTCTCACATTTGCTCTGTGCCCAGGGCACAGCCTTTAGCGCTGCAGTCCCCACCTAAGTATGGGGAAGGGTTCAAAAGTGTCTTGGTCCACTGCAGAAATCTTTCCTCTTCTACATCCTAGTGTGCAAAATTCCTGACAGTGATGCCTCCAGTTCCCTTCCAGTTGTGCCCTGGTCAGTGGGGAGGCAGCTGGGCAGCCCCTCTCACACACTGAGCGGATGTGGCACAAAAGAGAAGGAAAATGAAGTTTCCCTTCACAAGCAAAGGGGCCACAGCTCTGAGGTCTCAGGAATCCCCTGACAGCAGCTCTTTCTGCAGACCTGCCCAGCTGAATCTGGTCTCTGCTGGAGGATGACCATTGCCAGGGGTTTGTAGAGTCTGAAAAAACAGACTGATTTTGTCTGCTAGGAGTCTCATAAAAAGTGTTGCTTTTTATTTAGAACTGACCATGAGCTTGGAGATAAATGCTTAGGGAAGAGTGTGAGGCCTCAAAATTAAACTGAAGGACCACCTTTATTAATATATATTATCAGCAGACTATTTCTAAATACGTCTCCCTGCAGCAGGGAAGCACAGAATTTATTTCTTTGGAAATAAAAGGACCAGACCTAAGGTCCGTTCTATTTTCAGGACAGACTCATAACTCCCATTCGTGTTAATGGGGAAGCTTCTTTTGCTTCAAGGAAAGAACAGACCCATTCAAGATCTAGGATATTATTTTAGAGCCCCTGATCCCCTACAGCAGTTGAAGTTGGTGCCTAAGGAGGGTCATGTCCGAGCTGTTCCCTGCTGGTTTGTTCCTCATCATTCTGTCCCACAGCACAAATCCTGCTGCAGTACAAGACCATTGTGGGTTTTGATGTTGCATTCCATCAACCTGGTTTAGTTTGTTTTTCCTTAAGGACGTCTCTGTGAGATGAAAAATGAAAAGTCAAACCTGCCAAACCCAGGATTGCTTCCTAGAGGAGAGCCCACGGGAGATAAGGCAAAGTTACGTGAGTTTGGGACTGGGCATGACCTACTTACCAGGCAGAGTTATGAGAACCCATGTTAGGACAGTTTGTTTTTCAGCCTGGTTTCTCATGGGAACGAGGCTTATGCAATCGTACTGTCTGTGTGTCTGTGTCCACATCCTCCTCCCCTCCCCAATAACTTTTGGACTCATTGCTCAATTTCAACAGGGGGATAGAGGTTCCAGGGGTGCTTCTGGTCCTGCAAGCATTTTAAAATCAGTAGAGGAGAGCGAGGCTGCAGGTGTTCACTGCAGCAAGGGTTTGTGTGGCTCAGCCAGGAGAGCAGTGCAGAGCTGCAGGCCATGGCACAGCCACGCTGCTGCTGGTGGATCCACACAGCGCAGTCTGCTGCTCCTTTCTGACGGACACACTCACTGCTCAGCCTCCCGAATCTCCTCTCCTCCTTTGTTACTTTTTCTGTGAAACAAGGTGAATTTGAGGGGCTCTGTTAACTAACAGCCTTTTAAAGCACGCCAAGGGATGGCAGGGAAGCACCCCTGCTGCAGCCTGACGTGGTTAAAGCAAGGTTAGAGGGGGATGAGGAGCTCCTCCGGGCTCAGGAGCGTCTGACCTGAGCAAAAGTTCCCTCTGCCAGGGCTACAAGGGACGTGATGCTGCTGAAGTTTGTCATGGTAACACTCACTCACCCAGGACTGGGGAATCGGCTCGAGTCAGGGTCTCACTCAGACCTAGTGCAGCTCCTTTTAACCTCCCTGCCTCCCAAAAGATTCCTTGCCAGTGCTGCCACGTGAACTCACTTAATTACAGGGGAGGAAATTACTGTTCCACAAACTTCACAGAGAATATTCTGCACAGGTACGGCACTTAATGACAGGCGATTAAAAACACTCTATATCTAATTCCTAAGAAATGGTGGGTTTGGTGAGGGACTACTTCCAGTGAGCAGGTGATAATGCACTCCCCAGATCACAGAGGCATCGTTTCAAAATGATAGTGCGAATTTATTAAACGTGCTATGGAAGACAAGTGTTATTATACAGGGAAAGGCAATAGATCAGGAAAACTCCTTGGGTTTCTGCTAGCGTATTACATGCATGACAGCTTCTTTTGGCTCGTAAATAGCAACAGAAGAACAAACACGAATACTTTTAATGATTTGTAGAGGATTTTAGGGATCTTTTCCTCATAAATTCTGATTTTTTAGGCAAACTGAGTTGCATGATGGCTAAACAGATCAGGAAAGACAATGTTTCCATTTTTTTCATTTAAGTTTTCCAGAAGATATTGAGAAACTGTTATTTTAAACATTGCAGAGTTAGATTAAAATGTGTAATTAATTAATGGGTTCTTTGGAGGCACAGAAGACCCTCCCAGTACATAATCCAAAATTATGATTCCTCTTGAAATGAGTTCAGGACAATCTCAGACTGCTAATTTCTTCCAGAGAAGATTCTGGAGATTGAAGGGTTTTTCAAAAAAAGTCTGGTTTTGACCCTCAGGCTTATTTGTCATACCTGTCTGTGTCTCCCTAACTCTAGAACTTAGAGCTGAAGTTCCAGGCTACGTCTGCTTTGGCCCAAGAAGAGCCTCAGTCAAAACTGGATCACCTTTAGGTGCTTTTCCTCTTTACATAAAACTCTGTAATAAAAACATTCCCCACTCTCCTGAGTGTTGACTGGCTCCGCTAGGGGCTCTCTTCTCTTCCTGAGTTGTGTAGACTTGGTATAGTGCTCTCTGGATTGTTTTCCCTCCTTCCCAACCCGTGCATCTCCTTTGAAGTCAAAGGAGCTACCGTGATTTTTTTGCCCCATTGAGATGCTCACTATGGAGGAAGGATATAAAAGACTATTGCTCACAGGGTGGGAGCTGCTGGTTTCCAGTTTCTCATTAATTTTTCACTTGTCTTTCATTTCAGTGGGTCAACACTATGCTCCACCTTTGGCACAGACACAAATGCTATTTTTTTTATGTGGTTCAGTGGGAGGAATGGTTTTGATCATTAAAAGCAAAGCAAAAATTATTTCAAGCAAAATTTCAGAGCCTCTCTGCATCCATTTATCTCTCCGTGGCTTCCTTAAAGCATTGCCTACTTGCTCTCTGGGGAATATGTGCTCCAACTGTTTCACCACATTTACAGGAGCAGTCACATATGACCAGGACTAAAATTCAACCTTAATTGCCCACAGGCTGCTGCCATTCAACCCTGTTGGCGTGTAGGGGTTTTAAAGTGTTGAAATCAACCCAGTAGAAACAGTAAGAAAGGCAATACCATATTTAGTTGTGAACCATCCTTAAAACTACGAATATGATAAAATCTGAGCAAAGAAGGCTCACATCTTTTGAAAGAATGTGTGATTTCCTGTAACCATTTCCTTAAAATATTCCTGACTGGGACTTGGAAGCAATCAGAGAAGAGAGGGGTCTCTGGAGAGCCCACCACTGCTCCCTGCTGAGGCAGGGCTTTGGAGAGTGAATCACTGCTGGGTGACTGGATCCCTGCCATCTGCCAAGGATCAATAAGGTTTATGCACCTTCCTGCCAGCCTCAGGTTTTTGATTCCAGGTGTTTGCATTAACCTGGGACACAACGGAAGAAGAAGTTGCTATGGTTGCATGGAGGTGGCACCACAATCTGGGCCCACTTTAGTCAGCAAGTGCAAGAAATTTAATTATCTGAAATAATTGCACTTCTTGGAGCCTTTATGTTGTTCACTAAGTCCACTGAGCATTGATGCCATGAGTTCTCCTGGTACCAGAGTGTTTGGGGTCTCCAGCGCTCAGAAACATCGTGCCCCACAAGGAAATGTTTGTGCCTCCCCACCCCTGGCAGAGGTCAAAGCAGTGAACATCTAGCGCAGAGATGTTAAGGGAAGTCATAGCAGAATAGGACATAAGTTCATTTTAGATTTGATTTTACAACTGTGAGATCTCCGAGTGTAAAACCAGCCCTTAGCTTAGCTCTTAAGAGTAAATCCTTCCTCGGGACTGAAGAGTTTGCATGCTTTTGTAGGTTTAGGGCATCATTTTAACCCCTGGGCTTGTGAAAATTCTATTTGATGACACCTACAACTGTTAGAAATTATTACAGTCCTCAGACTAGCAATTGGGGACCACAGCTAGCTGCAAGTGCTGCTCTCTGGAGCTGCCCTTCCCAACCAAAACTCCTCAGTACATGGCTCCTGAGAGCCACCTCTCATCTCCATAATTCCCTCTCCATAATGTGCCCCTTTCTGTTTCATCTGACAATTCTATCACCTCTAAGAAGCCTCATAGAGAGGGGACCGTGAGGTTTGGATGTAATTGGCATATGGATGCTGCTTAGATTTTTTAATACATAGTTTTTATAAGACTGCTTTTATGTTTGCCTTCGCTCTTTGATCTCCACTTGAAAAACGTTTTTCATGGAGTTTGTTTGAAAGCACAAATAATCGCTTACCACAACTAAGGGCTAGCAAATAGTTCGAGAAAAGAAAGAAAACCAAAGAGAATCATGAGCTGATGGAGATGCCTTGAAAGATGTTTTAGAAACAGCTTGTACGGCACATTTCGCAGGACTGTTCATCAAGTTAATTCTCCTGTCGCACTGGCATTCTTGGATATGGTAATAACAACAAGGAAAGTTGTAATGGATTTCTAAAATGGGAGTGTTTTAATAGATTTAAGTAAATTACTTGTATTCAATACTGTAGTGTTGTGATATGACACACTACAATGAAAGATAAAGTCACCTGCAGATATAATCTGTGGTTCAAAAATAAGTATGATGACTCCCATGTAAATTGGTATTTAACTAAATATGTCCCTGGAAAGGAAGTCCTGAAAACCATAAAAGACCACTGGTCTGATGGAAGCAGGAGCAGTCACAGTGGATGGGGAGAGTTATTCCAGCCTTTTGCAGTGCATTTGTAACAGAAGCCACTTTTGTCATGGTAGATGAGCTGTAAATTGTGATAATCTAACAAAGGACAGTCGTCTCAGGGTGATTCAGCATGACTAAAAGTCCCAAAAGCCTTGAAGCAGCCTTTATGCAGGGTGAAAACCATCTGTATTATCCCGCTGATCTTGTGGGTCTTCATAATAATCATGTGGGGTGCAGGTGTGTGTAAGAAAGCCCATGCTGAGATAGGATTTATTCCCTTCAAAATCTCTCAGGTCTGGAAGAAATCCCCCTGGCAAAGACCAATCAAATAGCAGAATATTTAAAAAATGTTAAAAGTCAATTCTTTCTGTCACTAACATTAAACTACTGTAATGCAGACCAGTTAATGATGAGGCTTCATGAAATAAGACATTAATCTCCACTTGTAATGCAAGAGCCATACAACTTGCTTCAGCCTTAATCTTCTATGAGTTATGGGCTCTTCTGTGATTCATAAAACAAATAAATCACACCTCTAGGCTACCATCTATTTATTACCATTTTTTAAATGTTCAGCATAGTATAAAAAGGGTATATTTTGCTTGCCAGAAGTTGTCAGCTACTGAGTAACATTTGGGAACCAGAGGTCTAGTTGTGCATACAGTAGGACACAGGTTTTGTCTTTGCTCCTGAAGACAGCCAGCTCCATGGAAGTGCATTCACGGGGCTGAATGTGTAAATTTTATCCCATTCTTTCAGGTTGTGCTTATAGTGAGGGAGCCAGCTGACCTAAAAGATGACAAAAAGTCCCTGGCCTTTGTTTTCAGGAAGTGACAAAGACTGATCAGTAAACAGGACTCGCCAAGTTATGAAACCATGGGGAAGATAAGGGAAAAGAATAATTTGGAACAGCAAAAATCTGACTAGGACAAATATTCAAATAATTAGGAGACTTATTCAAGACAGAAATCACATTCCTCTGGTACTTTTACATGTTCTGCGCTCATTTCTTTGCTGTAGAACCAAAAACTCAGAGTTCGTGCACACTGGCTGTCAGTCCAGCACACCTGGGAGGGGTTTATTGCTGGCAGCAAAATTTGCACCCAATGTTTACTGTGAAAGCAAAAAAAAAAAAGAGTAAAAGCATCTGCTTTTAGGAACCTTCTGTGCTTCCATTTTTGAGGAGAGTCCTCCTGCCTGGTTCCCAACCTACATCACAGGGTTGGCGGTCTGGTTGGCTTGGCTGTTCCCAGATCCTTCTGGTGTCAGCAGGGAATTAAATTCACCCCTTCCACCTCCTGCCTACAAAGACCACAACAGCTCCCATTGTAGCTGCTGACCTTGGCCTTAGATTTCAAAACCTCAGGGACACAGCAGAGTTACTGAAGTAAATAAATAAAATGGAACACATGCCTCTAAAGTGCACTAGGCATGAAGCACACTCCCTTGAAACCATGCCCATATCTGCTCCTGCCCAAGTGGAAGTTTATGGACACAGGGTTGTGCTTGGAGCTCTTCTTCGTATTTGTCTTGTCTGTGATTTGTTTGAAGGAATTGTAAAAATATGGATCTCCCAGGGCACTTCTTGTAAGTTATAGTGAAACCTTGGCTGTGTTATGACTCCAGCACTGACTGCATTACTGCAAAAAAAAACCGGGTCTGTGGACTCGAAGAAAAAGCACAATAATTGCATATCCTTTCTAAGAAATGCTAAAAACCATATAAATACTAACCAAGTGCAATTTTTCCTCTTGTTATATGCTGCATATTCCATTAGACAGCATTCATATCTTGTGTCATATTTGGGTAGTTTCTTTCAGTGAAATGCAGGTGGAATTGGAAATCTGGAGCTCAGTTACCCAGATGATTCAGACAAATATTTTTTGTTTCTTTTGGCAAACAAATAAAAAAGATTTTTCTATATAAAGGAGTACTATAATAAAGGAAATTCAAGAGGCACACTAGTCAAACACAGTCCCTCAAGAAAAGAACTGCTTTCCCCCCAGACAAAGGAAAAAAAGCAGAATTCAGAGAAAGAAGAAGAGGAAAAGAAGCAGAATTCAGGAGAAACACTCTTAAATATCAGGATGAGTAAATGCCTGCTGCTGATCCAGTCCTTTTGTTTTTAAAGAATTGAAGTTCTTGGGGTGTAATGGTGTAGTGATGGTTGCAACTTTAATTTCAGTTTGCTTTTCCCTCAGGGATTTTCCCCCACACCAAGTGTGTGGTGAAGCTGTCTGGGGAAAACTTCCACTCTAGATGCTGCTCAGATACATTTACAAAAAGAATCATGGATGTTCATGTTAAAGCACCTATATAGAGTTATGTTCTTTACTATTAGAAATCAAATTCCAGAGCAACTCCAGGTCTTCAAAGGAGCAAAATGAACAAGTGGAAAAAATCTGGTCATTAATGACAGCAGAGCTGCCTATGAGTGATCACTGTAGCATACCTCAGGTTTCTAAAGCAGCTGTTGATAAATGACACCAGAAGGTGTCTTTTGGCTCAGAAAGCTGCCCATTTTCATAAAGATTTTCTTCTGAAACCCCTGCAATTATATTATACTGCTCTTGCACCACTCCGTGGAATTTTTCTTTTGATTTCTTACAGCTTCATGCAGACTCAAGCAGTTTGACCTCTTTATTAAACCTAAGCATCAATCTGTAAAAAGCCTCTTGATTGTCTAGACAACTACTTGTGAAAGTCAGCTTTGTTTTGTTGGCTCTGTGTCCCTGGGGTACCCACACTGCTCCTTCTGTTCTTGTCTGTCAATATTCTTTTGGCCAAAATTTCATATTTTTTTTCCCCCTTGTATCTGCCAATTATTTTTGTTTTGGAAACCAACTGAAAAAATATTTCAGTGCTGTTCCTTGATACTTTTTCATTTTTAATAAATAAATGCCAACAGCCTGGAGCTTATGAGCAGCCCTACAGTAATAAAAGGATGTACACAGCAGGCAGTACTCAATTTGCAAAAGAAAAACAGATTAACATTTCAGGTTTCTGAGGGCTTTTTGTCAACAACAGAACATTTAAAAACATCAATCTAACAGTAATTGCATTTATCAGTGCATTCTCGACTGATTCTTTGGCTGATTCTCTTAATATCATGGAATGGAGTAGCTATCAGAAGTCCTTTTAACATATATATGTATACATATGTAAATATAAAGTGAAAACTTGGTAACAATCAAGATGATTCGACTGTATGTAATTTTCATTTCTGGGATGAGATTATGAAGATGATGTGAATGCACAGGTAATGGTGGGAGAGTGGACACCCACAGCCAGGCCCTCCACAGCTACAAACACTGGGACCAAGTCCTGTTCCTGGGCACTTTTACAGAAAGAAAGTTCATTGTAAGCAACAACAGGGAAAAAAAAGCACTTATTAAAAAAAAAAAAAAAGAAAAAAAAGAGAGAGAGAGAGAGAAGAGGAAAAAAAACTCAGCAGAGACTTTAAGAAAACACCACGGGAGTATCATTTCCCCGTTTCTTTAGCAGATGCTCACCAGCCACTTTTCAGGTATAATACCACTGATTGCATCCAGGCAAGGAGCAACATGGGACCAGACGCTGCTCTCCTGCTCGGAATTCCCTATGAGGCTGGGGCGGCGGCAGGGATGCCCTGAACGGGGCTGGCAGTGGGCTCCTGGAGCTGCTGCTGCTGCCCTGTGCCCAGCGGGCCCCCACGGCCCCGCAGCCCTGCTTTACTCTGTCCGGGTCTGTATTTCTCTCAGCCCGTGGCAGAGAGCTGCCATTCCCTGCAAACAACCCCTGGCAATGGAATACAGACAGGCTGCGCTGGCCACAGCCTGGTTTTCTTATTTCCTCCTTATTTTCTTATTTCCTCCTCACACAGTTGCCCCAGCCACTGGAAATTTTTGTCCCCTCTGGTGTTTCTCTCCTGATGGGGAAGAGACGTTTCTTTTTAAAATTTTGTGGTGTAGAAAAGTAATATGAAGCCTGATTTTGTGATAATTCACTCAGACATTTCTGATAATTTTGTCTTATGTATATTTATTAGGGTGATTTTCTTTTTCCTTCTAACATCATTAGATTTGTTTTGAACTCAAAGGTCAGCTCCTACACCAGTACAAATCAATGTAACTACATTGATTTCAAGGATTGCAGCATCTTTCATTAGTTCCTATTGCCAGAGATGGTGTAGTTGTCTCTGAGGAACAAGATAGATATACATACATATTTTTATAAATGCACTTGAGTCAAATCACAAAGAAAACAGAAAATTCTGTGAAGAATGCAGTTCTGCAGCATGTCATTAACCATGCAACCAAGGTATAGTGGTGTTAAATGATAAATAAACAGAATCTCAGGCAGTGAACTCCAAAGATTTCTCTAAGTCCATGCCCTCTGCTGTTCCCATTTTATCTTCATAAAAAAGAGCCCTGATTCTTGCACAGGAAACCTTACCATTTTTTTTCCTACGCAGTTTTTTTTTATTTGCTTGTACTGCATTAGCAGCCCAGAGGACACATTCCCCAGTAATATAACCTAAGTGTTGGTCTTACTCATCTCAATTCAATCATTTCAAAATGAATTCCAATTGCTCATCTAATTATATTTCCTTACTTTTATTCGTCTACTTGTGAGAGGAGTAGTTGCCTGCATTCTTTGGGCTATAAATTAAATATATAAGGAGAGAGAGGAAGAGAATTAAAATTATGCAAAATGTTTCAGCGTGAAAGTGAGAAGTTATGTCTTTAAAAACCAATTCTGCAGTAAAGGTGTATCTGTGGTTACACAGAGACCTTCTCCCACTTCAGAGGGAGCTCCCAGCCTGTGCAGTTCTGTAGCTTCTCCTCCGGCATGCGAAAAGCAGCTTCACATGAAACTGATAACTCTCCCCAGGGAAAGAGCAGCGTTGCCTACAGCCAAAATATGTTCTATTAAAAACAGAAGGTTCCTTGTCAGGTCCCATGGCTCCTGCTGAGCTTGAGGGACACCAAACAGTGGTGCCAGGTTTGCCACACTCTGATAATGACACCCATGCCTGGTGCACAGATAAAGCAGCCAGAGCACCCGGCCACCTCTTCCTCGGCAAACCAACATTCTCCCTCAGGGTTGTGTGATAAGAGGCATCGGTGCTGGTGGTTGAAAATCACTTCAGAGAGTGAGGTGCTGCACAGCGGGTCTGTGGGCTGGTGTGTGGTGCAGAAGAGGAAGTTCAGAACCTTAGGAAATGTTTTAGATACTTTCAAGATGGTTAAATGTAGCATATATGCACTTCTTCTTTCCACACTGATCTGCCAGTGCCAGTTGCGGCTGAGGCTGGGACATCTCCCAGCACATCCCTGCCCAAGCCTCCAGACATCTGGGTGAGGCAGACGGGCAGCAGGCACACACCAAAGGGTTTTCTGAGCCTCATCTTTGGATGGAGGAAGTAAGGTCATGAAAACGAAGCCGTAATCTGGCCCTCAATTAATTACTTCACAACACATGGCATTAAAAAATGCATTCCAGTGAGCAAATGGCTTTGCAGCTACATGTTGGGACAGGTCTGGTCTTTGGTTCCTCAGTCTCCATTTTCACTCCCCAGAGCCCCTCTGTATCTCTGCATCACGACAGCCCCGTGTCACCCACAGGGCCCCAGCGTGGCACTGGAACGGGGCCTCTGCCACGGCTG
The DNA here is from genome assembly GCA_013397315.1 of Donacobius atricapilla. NCBI lineage: Eukaryota > Metazoa > Chordata > Aves > Passeriformes > Mimidae > Donacobius > Donacobius atricapilla. The sequence continues at coordinate 448,578 of WBMY01000881.1, forward strand.
GAACAGTAACTACACAGCCTGAGCCTGACAATTCATTGAATTAACTTTCTCTCTGCCTCGTGCAGTTCTCAACCCACTGCAAACAACAGTGGAATCACGAGTTCTAACAAAAGACCAAGATAGGGCACCTCAAGCCCCCACAGGGTCTTGGACTCTCTAGTTCAGAATATATTCTTCTTATTTCTCTTTTTACCCATGTCTAGGTTTTACCCATGTCTAGGTTTACATATGACTGATTTCACATCAGTTGGTACAGAGACAGTCCTACCCTTTACTGTCACTTGAATTCAAAGAATTAACTTTGTGCTGGAAGAAAATATTTTTTTAATTCTGGTTTACTCTGTTCAGGTCCGTATTTTCAGCACCTGGAGTTGAAACAGGTGAGTAGCTCTGTCATCACAATTCATTGAGTTTGGGAACTGGACCCATCAGAAAGTTTTCTGCCTGCAGTACTTTACCTAGGAAAACTGGACTGTCCCTCTGGGAGTTCTGGGGAGAAAGAAAACTATTGGAATAAAGTTGCACAAAGAATAGTCAGCTCCAAAAGCCTAAGTTGCTGTTCATTTTTCCTTTAACCTGAGGGCAATTAGAACCATAATGTGGACATTAACTATCCCAACAGACATGAAGATGTCAGATTAGATGGATTTTGCAGCAGGCCTCACACCAGTTCCTTAGAAAGGGCAGGCAGAGCAATTCTCCAGTGGTTCTGTCCCTGTGATCTAAACCATGTTTCCCAGGTATGTTTAGCCCAATGTTTTAGGAAGTCTTCTGGCAACTTTTAAGTCTTTACAGGTGCTATTATTGAGGTGTCAGTTGTCATGGAGAAGAGGATAATATTTCACGACATCAAAATACTCCGTAATCATTTCAGAAGGTTGATGGTATTGCTGCTAGGCATAGTCAAACTCTTCTTCACATCACTGCAGAGTGAGGCTTTCCCTCTGCTCCACACAGCCCAGATATAATCCCTTCTGATTAGAGCCTTTTCTCTTTGATGCTCTCCTTTGTCATCCACACACTGGGAAAATTGTTCTCTGTTGAATTACATGCTCCGTGCCGTTCTAATAGTTGTCTTTTTCAACCTGGAAGCAAAGCTGTCTGTGCCTGAGCAGCGATAGGATTCTGACTTCTAGTAAATCTTTGATTAATGAAGCTCAGGTAAACAGATTAGTCATTAACCTTTGCTTCTCATGATCAGATTACTTATTGATGTAGAGTGGTTGTGCTGCTCCCGTGCTGCCAGGGATGGGAATCTTGCTTTCCCTTCAGACTTCAAGAATCTTCCCACCATCTAAAAAGAGCCCCCTTTCAGGATGGTGATACTAGAGAGCTGCTGCCTCTGCTGGGAGTCATCTATTTTGTATGGGATCTCACTGCAACCAGGGCACTTACATGCAAATATTAACTGGTGCTGCCCACTAGAAGAGTGTGCTATTCGTATCTCTGGTTCTATATTTCAGCTAGACAGCTGTCAGTGAGGGGAACTCAGCTGAGGCGCAGAGCAAATACGCACAAAGTGAGACAAGCTTTTAAAAAATGGTACACTCAGAATCCATGGCTGTGCAGGACAGTTGCTTAAACCCTTGAGGAAGGCCAAATTCTTGGTCAGGAAATCATTGTATAATGTCCATGTCTGTAGATAAACAGAGGGTTGCTTTAAATCTATTCAAAGCTGTCTTAATTCCGGGCTCTTTATTTGCTGTACAGGTCTCCCAGGCTGGGCAAAGGCAATCTATGAGCTGAGGGCAACAAAAGAACCAGGAACAAGAAATGTTGATCCCTGTCAGCTCCATCAGGTCTTTGTACATGGCATTCTACTTACGGCCTCTGTGAAAGAAAGGAATGATGTTCCATCACCAGTTATGGAGAGTTTCAGATCCAGACACTGGACAGAAAGCTGAGCATTCCTTCGTGACCATCCCTGCAGTGCTGCCCATTTGCAAAGGGTTTGCAGCCTCCTTGATTTCCAGACTACTTCTACCACTCTCCATGGCTGCAGAGACTCATCTACCAGAGGAATGGAGAGCGATCCAGACAGGGGTCATATTTTCATCACCTGCAAATTTAGATGTGGGAAGGTTACGTAGGCTAAATGAGCAGATGTGACCTGTGCCTACCTGCAGTCTACAAATGCAGAGAGGGAATTCCAATTACACACCAATCTAATTCATTGATCTCTAATACATTGGATTATATTTAAACCTGCAGATGTTTATACTGCAGTCCTGAATGCAGAGAAGTACAATCAGAATAGAGGGATAAAGCTTCATATTTTCTAGCTCATCAACAGACTGAGCTCCATGTTTTCACTTTCAGTTTTGCATCTTGGAAACCCCAGCCCTCGCTCCCATTTCCAGTCCTGGGACCCCCGTGCACACAGCTGTTAGCAGATGGAAATCTAGCAACCTGATCTGTGGGCCCAGTTGGGTAATCAAACATTTAATTACTAACAATTATCCATTAATGCTTATAAATTAGGTTGCCAATCTACTTCTCCAGACTACAAATATTTGCATCTAGACTTGTCTGCAAAAATGGAAGATGCCTGTGAAAAGCTGCACCACAATGTCCAACACTGGTGTTTTCATCTGGACTCTTCAGGCTGGCAAAGAAAATGCAAGTATTTGCTGTATCAGAAAGGTATGAAAAAGTGGGAAATCAGAAGTTGAAATTGAGGGAATCATGAAAATCAGGTTCTAAGTCAAATTCCAGGCTTGCTTGAGTTCTCTCACATTAAGATTCTTCTTCCTTTTCACCCATCTCTCTTACTTCTTCCTCTGGAGTTGATTAAACATTTGCCTCTACCCTATGAATATTTATTGGTCCAGAGGGCTTATTTTATTCTGAATTACTTCCTGATATTAATAATGATTTTTTATGACTCATCATGCATCTAGGAATGTTGTTTATTAAAATAAGGTCTAACAACATGATTTCAGGTAACACTTCAGAGATGAACGTGTGCTTTTCACTACCACTCCTAACTAGGAGAGACTGTAACCCTCTCCAGTAAGAACACACTGCATTCTACGCAGAAAATGTAAACCAATTCTATAAAAGGGTTCCAGTTCCCGTCCTGTTAAGTAAGTTTTGCTTTCTATAATTGTCTGCTTTCTACTGTCTGTTTTATTAAAGTGATGTGGTTATGATCCTGTCCACGTGACCTCTCCCTTTGCTCACAAGGGAAATGTTGGAGTGTTATTGCAAGCATTGGGGCTTCAAGGCTACATTTAAATTAGTAAATTCAAACGTGTCTGGAAACATTCCCAGGACTAGAACAAAACTGTTTATACAGTCAATTGCTAAGCTGTTCTCTGGCATGAATTTGGCTCTTTCCAGCTCCTTTTTTCCCTGAATGGATTGCGATCACAGCATGGCCAAGGAGCAGTGCACATGAAACTCCCACTGTTTGAGAGGATAAATGAGTTTACTTGTATGTATGCTGTCCACCTGCTGGCCTTGGTGCTTATTCCTGAGTGAATTTATTTACCTGGTGAGGTAGAACCAAAGCACCTTGAACTCAGTACCCAGGCAAACAATTTTCTTTGGAGGATCACATTGATTGGAGGCAAATGCTGCACATGGCAGGGACCAAAATTAGCCACTATCATGCGCAGTAAAAGCTGATGCATGTGCAAAATCAGGCTCCCAGTAACAATCTGGATAAGTATCAGTTGGATCTGAATGGTGCAAAAGCTGAGCATTATAAAGACAGGGTCCTCAGCTGAAAACTAATGTCTCTTGTTGCATTATCAGGCTCAAATACACTGCCAAAGAAATAGTGCCAGAGGAATTGCAGAAAGAAGAGGGTGTGACGGTTTAATGGGATTTTAGTAAAATATGATATATTTTTTTTAATTTCCCTGAGTGTTTTATTCTTTTTAAGTAACTCTGAAGGGATCATCTAATTCTATAGATAAGCCATGTATAGTCACCAGCCCAACATAAATTAATTGAAATGGCTGCTGAACACAACACCTGCTTTTACTGAGAATGCAAGAAGTTCTTCAAGGACTACATACTCTCTATCTCTTTTTCTACCTCCCCTGGGGTCTCTCTCCCCTCTTTTTCATCTTTTTTTTTTCTCTTCCTTGATGCCCAAGATGGTTCCATTAGTCTTGCAAATATTAATTCCTAATGCAAACAGAATGTGTCAGGTACAGGGGGATGTAAATGGAAAATTAATTGAAGAGCACCGTGTAGGCTTGTGCTATACAATGTCCTCAGCATGAATACTCAAACAGAAACCTGCCACTGACTGCTGCCCCTCAAAAGCCCTTCCACACATGGAACACAAAGCTGGGCTGCTGGCACGGGAGGTGCACAGGAGTTTTTTGAACAGTGCCTGATAATTGATTCCTCTTTGGGTTCCAGGATCACTGGTACACAGCAGGGCTGACTGCATAGCCAGGACAGAGCTGCTGCCCTTCCCTCGCTCAAGGCCTGACCCAAACATGGCCCCGGGAGAGCCAGGGTGCCAGGTTTTGTCATCCTCCTCTTTCCAAGGCAACCAGCCCCTCAGAAAAGGTCAGGCTGCCATCAGCTGCTGAGTTCCTGTTAACCCTCTCCAGTCAGGAGTGGTCAAAAAACATTACTGACCACTGAGCTGTGAGCACGAGCTTTTGGAGCTTCTTGCCAATCTCTGACAATGCAAAGTACTTAAAGTGATCAATGAATTTTACTGCTTTATCTGTTTCATGAACTGTCCTCAGATTATGATGCTGTTCGAATCACTTGCTGCAGATCCTTTGTGAAAAAAGAAATTTCTTCAACCCTTCATAACAATTACTTGTAATTTATGCTATTTTGACAAGACCCTGTTGATGATATAGTGATTTTTTTTTTTGGTGCATTCATTAGAAGAGTTTTAGATTTCTGAATTATTAGATTTGGAGGTGAGAATTCAGAATTTGATTTCAATTAATAGGCTTTCAATCTAGAAGAGATAATAGTTCACTCATTCCATGTCCTCGAACAGTACAAACCAGAGGTTTCAGGCAGTTCTTTCCCCCCATACTTTGATGTATGAGTACATTTGACAAAGCTTTATCTCCTAGAAAATTATTCAGTCTTTCTTTCAAGCCATATAGAATTCTCCTGCTTTCAATAAAAATCCCAGATGTTCCCGTGACTTCCCACTCATTAAAATAATTTGCTACAGTATTCCTGGGAAACTAATAGAAGTAGTTGAGAATACAAGCAGAATTTGTAATGAATTTTCACACACTGTTTTAGTATTTTCCCAGTGAAAGTTCCAAGTTTTGGGCTGTTGCTGCTCATTTTTATCCAGACTCATTATACCTGGTTTAGTGACATCAGCAGTCTGGATCCTTTCTCTGGACAATGAAGGAAAAAAAACTGTCCCAGGGGGATTTCATTTTCCAAGGCTGGTTTCTCTACTAATAGGAGGCTGGAAAAACCAGCAGACCTTCAGCACCTTGACAAGATATTTAAATTTATGTGGGAAATACCCTGGCTCTGCCAGCTCATCCATAGGGCTGGTTCTTGGAGTGAAAGAATGGGGCAAAAATCTGGAAAAACCCAAGGAAATCTATCATCCATCTCCAGCAATCCTTACTGGTCTTTTCTGGTACCACTGAGATATATTTGAAAGAATCCACCAGGGTCAAAATTGTTTCCACTCTCACTGAAATTATAACTCTATTTCTCAGCCTTATCATCAGCATCCTGAGGCTTTTTTTCCTCACCAAGGGAAAAGCAATAGGTCAGATCTTTAACATGCACAATATTAACTTTCTAAATCCTACTTTCTCTTAGGACTTACTCGACTAGATAATTTCTATTTATTTTGGACACATTCTGATATCCTGTCTATAGAGATTTGTGGGGAAAGTACAGATGATACAAAGGATTTTGCTTTTTACTCTTAACCACACCCTGATCACCACCACCAACAGTCTTTCTGCCTTCTTTCACATTTCCATTTTCTCTCTTCCCCTGTTTCTCTGCACTCAGCATCCTGCAAGCAGTGCTGTACAGTCTTCCAGTAAATATCTCATTTAAAAAGTGAGGAAGCCTGAATTAAATAGGGTAGGGACTCTTGCTGGCCTGAGTTAATGGAGATTTCTTTCAGTGAGATGTCAGATCTAGACAGTTCAGCTCCGCCAGCGTCGTGACAAACCTTCCTCCCACATTTGAGAGTGTATAAACAATGATCCACTAGGAAGGTGTGTGATAGCCTTTGGATGGGGCCGTGGCTCATTTTTAGGTATTTGCTCATAATTCGGGGCCACAGCTTATAACCTCATGTAAGTGAATGAGAACAGCAAGAAAACCAATTCCTGGAACCAGGGGCAGCTGTCATTGGCTCAAAAGCAGACAAGAAAGCCCATCATCTTGGCCCAGTCTTGATAAATTAATTATTGTCTGTCCGGCAATTATTCTCTGTCCGGCAGTGGAAAATATGGATGTGTCTATGTGATAGCTACAGAAGACAACCTGACAAGTTTGGAAGGTGAAATTATTCTAATTGGTATAACTGAAGCCAGAATTTGGGACAATGTTACCCAGTAGCTGGAGATTTCATGATCATAATAGTGGTCCTCTCCAATCTTCAGAGAAGAAACATCTAATAGGGGATCATGTACTGGTAGTGATGCATTGCAGTTTGGATGCTGGAGCCCGTAAAAACTAGCACTGCTCTTGACACTCCCAAAATTGTGCCACCTTTTACTCTGGAGCAATCATTAGGGTAAAGAACGATTTCTCCTGGGTGGTATCTGCCACCACTTGACAGTTTCATAAATGTGATCATTTCAGGAGTGACAAAACTCCCATCCTTGCTGGGGGAAAAATAATAATAATAAAAAAAGCTTAATTAACCCCAAGCTTTCTTTTCTGAATCACACCCTCCTTGAGCATCAGCAAACACAGAAGGTTGTGCTACTAAGGCTTTTTTTGGTGCAGAAAACCATCTTGTGTTTTCACATATGTTTCCAACACGAGAAGTTTCCTCATTTTGACAAAATGTGTTCCCTATATTTTTAGAGCTGGGTTAAAACTCCGCTGCTGAGGAGAGGACACAGGGCAGTCACACAGCTGCTGCCAGAGCAAATGTCAGAAGTGCTGGCACTAATGGGGAAGCAACCATGCTCTTGGCTTCCCTGCCCCTGCCCTCCACTTCTCCCTTCCTGCCTGGGCCTGACACCCTGCACAGGGAAACCTGCCCCTGGTTTGCAGATTAATCTGCTCTTGTCCTGCCCAAAAACAAACAGAACAAACAGATAAACAGAGACTCATCTGTGCAGAGAAGATACCATTAATATATGACCACAAGGATCAGGAAAAGCAGTGAGAGTGCAAACACAGCCAAGAACATGCGTGCAGCGTGTTCAGAATGGATTGCCCAACTCTGAGGGAAGCAAAACACGAAAGTTACACTTCCGCCAGACAACACCAGCGACTTGCCACCAAAAAAACAGGTCTAAAGGCTACACTTGCCTTCCTTCATGCACCCCTCCCTCTTCTCCTGGCTGCGCTCCTCTTGTCAAATAGTAAATAGGTTGTGATTAACTCTCCCCAAATAGGAAAGTAACACTACGTCTGTAAGTTTCTCAAAAAAAGTAAAGATATGTCAGATGAAAAATGAGGGTGGCTTTGCAGAGGATAAGGAAGAGCTCCCCAAGGCACACAGAGGTGGTCACAGCCCACCACATGAGGGGGGTTGGCTCACACCTGGAAGTGCTGGCTCTCACTGCCCTGAGCCCTGAGCAAGGTAGTGCCCAGCGCCTTCCTCATCAGGTGTCATCAGGACTAACCCACATCAACATCTGTGACTGAATTCCTGAAAAGAAGGGGTTAATGGTTCACGAAAATCGATAAAAGATTGCCACGATGGGAGAGCCATCCTGGAATGACAGAGTGGTTTTTTTCCTGCCAGCAATACTCTCACATTTACTTAGAGAGCAGAAGCTGTGATATCTAATTCTGGCTTAAAGTCTCACAAAGTCTGATGTTCTCCACCTCCCCTGCTAGTGACCAAGCAGTTTTTTCTCTGTCGGGGCTGGAGTTGATGGTGATGTTAAAACAAACAGCCAGTACTGTTCCTGTGCCCCAGGCACACGGTGAGCACAGCAGGGTTCGTGCTCCCTGGCTGAATTAGCTCAGTGTTACCGCGCAGAAACAGCCCATGCAGCCCATTGCTGCAGAGGGCTCTGGGTGTTCACACACACACAGCCTCGCAGGGCTTCCCCCTTGCATGATCTGTCTTTTCAGGCTTTGTCTTTTCCTGCCTGTTTATTGTTTATCATTTATTTATTTATCATTTATTTGTTTAAATTTGTTATTTATTTATTTATTCAGTAATCTCATTAGGATATACAGTGACCAGTACTCTTTAAATCTAATAGACAGGCTGCAGACGTGGTTTATGTCCTCAATTCCCTTTTCAGACTACTTCAGAGGCCACTTTGTTAAGACTGTCAGAACACTGTCCCACTGGTGACCGGGGTTCAAAGCCCCCTGAGATGGTCACTCAGTTGTTCAGGAGTTGCAGGAGCTTTCACAGTCAGGGCAAAGAACGTTTTGGATAAGAAGGCAGGATTAAGCCCTGACACTTCTGCTTGGAGCTTGACCAAGCAACTTGGGACACGCTGAGAAATGCTCTTGGTGCCCCTCCACAGGGTGAGCCTCGTCTCCAGCCCAGCCCTTGGCTCCGGTGCACACTGAGGGCTTCACTGGGGACAGCAGTAGTGCAAACAACATCACCTCCTACTAACAACACACGTGCAAATACACACTTCTGGCTGGATTGTTTTGTTGGGCTGCTTTTATCATGGATCTAATCACTTCACCTTTGGCATTGAAAATGTGTTTTAATTAACCCACTAGCAAAACACTAGGCTGGGATGGTCTGATCATTTTTAACCTTATTTTCCTGAAAGAAAGATATGCTGGCCAAATTTACTGTATGCTGCCACCTTAATTACCTGTCTTAGACAATCCCTTTCACACTCACTTGCAGTTTATCACCGTACAACACAAAAACTCTTCCTCTAAAAAACAAACTTTAAATGCTTCTGAAATTCAAACTGTAGATTGCTTGTGCAGCTATAATCTTAAAGAACATCTGCTACATTTGTGTGGTAAAGGAAGTCTCTTTAGAATACAGCCTTTGATTTCTATAAAAGACAAATCAGGCCACATGTTTTTGTTTTGAATGCTTCTCATCACAAGAGGAAATTTTCTGCAGCTTGGAATTTTGAAGGCATGAAAAATGTATTTATTTTTTTAAACAAAGAGCGCATATAAGAACATCAACAAAACTCCTCGGAAGTGTTAAAAACCATTCCTCTATCATCTTTAAAGAAACACTAACGACTGCCTGACCCACATTTTGATCTACCTTTCCATCTTAAGTTTATCTGGGTCATATCATGTCTCTGATCCAAACATATAACTCCTATTGACATCCCAGACCTTAGGAGGTTCACCCATCATTAGCTCTGGAGCTGCTTATAGCCCAGACAAGCAGAAGATTGGGAGGTTTCCCTGGGCTTTTTTCATTTGTCTCTCAAAGTGAGTGTGTCAATAGTGGAGGATTGACAAACTGGCTCTGACACCGTTGTGCATTGAAGGCAGGAATCAATGCTATCTTGTGGCTGAGTGATCCACAACAGATTTTTTTT
>WBMY01000881.1:458264-494038 GCA_013397315.1 Donacobius atricapilla
TTGTTTAAGATTTCAAAACAGATTTGTTGCTGCCCATGTCTTCCACCTACATCTCCTGTCCCTTCTTCACGGGGATCCTAGAGATTCCTACACTGAGCTTTTTCAAAACAGACCACACTTGTAGAGAATCATCTTCTACACTTATCAACCACCCAAATGCTTCAAAGTATCTCCCTCTTCTCTGCTTCTTTGCCGCTGCTGAGAAGCTTTGAGCTAAAACAGCCCCTATGTCTCCAACCACTTCAAGCAAAGGGTCGAATCCTGCCCAAGGTGGGCTCTTAGTCCTGGGTGTGGAATCACACAGTTCCATTCTCCCTTTGCCAGGGCTAGAGGAGTCCACAGGTCCCTGCTGCAAGCCCAGGGTAGGAGGGAAGCTGCAGGGATGTGATGCAGGAGCACAGTTCAGCCAGGTCCACCAGTAGATGTTACATCTAGAGCAGTGCAGCTCTAAAATACAATGTCTATTGTCTCGGCACATGAATCAAATGCACAGCCAGTACCTGCCTTTTGATAAGCTTCTGATTACCAAGATTATTTTTACTTTTGCATGCTAGGAATAGACTTTTGCTGTGATTTGAAATGCAAAAGCTAGAGTTCTGCATAACTAAGACACTGATACAGAAAAACAATGATGATTAAATTTTAAAAGCTCCTATCACCAACTCTATAGCAAATCCCCTACAGTTTTGGAGGCCTGTCAAGCAGGTATGGCTAAAGAGTGTCGTGCTGATAGCAGCTGTGACCTGAAGTACATCCTTCTAAGTGATAACTGCTGTCAAAGTGGGGAGACAAGTAATGAGGGCAGAAAAGCATTTCAGTTGTAGCAGCTTGGACAACTCTCACATAATTTGTATTTTCATTCACTGGAAATATTTTGTTAGCTGTCAATTATTTTTAGTTTGTGGAGGAGTTTTTTTTTCAGTTCATTCATTTCTCTTGTAGTCAATCACTCATTCCATGTTTTAATGCCAAAGAGGTATCAAAATTCATATATTTATACCTTAGGCGCTGCCCAGAGCCCACTGAAGTCAGTACAGAGATGCCAGTTAGTTTAAGGTCCGCTTGTTTGTGACTGCTTTTCCTGCTAAGCTTCTAATCAAATTCAGCTTTACTGTTCTTTGAAATACAGGATCCTTCTTAAAGGATAGTAGACTCAGTTTTATCTGCAGATTTACCATGAAAGAGAATAATCTTTCTTTTGCAGGTGGAATGCAGCAAGTCCATGGAGATAAATTTGGAAAGGTGGGGAGGCTCTGTCATTGATCACTCATGGGTCTAACAGAGGTATCAGGCCTTAGGCAGAGTGGACAATGGATCAGAACTCTGCCTGAGATCCCACCACTCTATTTTCCTTGTAGAAATCCCTCCCCCAGACAACAAACCAAGTTCCTCCACTCCATGTCCCCATGCATTTGGGAGAGAGAGCGCAGTGCAAATGCACACTGGAGTCTGCTCTAAATGGTGACAGGTGTTTTTCATCACAGCAAAGGAGCTTCTTGTGCAAGTAGCAAGACAGAGCTTTAAAATTTTTTTGCACAGAATAACTGTGTATTTACATAGTTGTGAAATTACTTTCCTGATAGAGAATCAGATTTGCAAAACATTTGGTGCATTTTTTTTTTTTCTGTAGTCGTGTCCTCCCCTTGCTCTGAGATGCAGCATTCCTTGTAAACAGCTGTCTCCTCTCCTTAGTACCCTCACTGGTATCATGCCTGGAAAAGAGATCCTGGGCTAGCTGTCATTCAAACATTCACCCAAAATCTAGAGGAATGCATGGAAGAACTCCCAGAGGATTCAGTGAGGCTTGGATTGGGTACTGAGCTCTGGGTGCAGTGAGTAACCAACCACTGCACCCTGCCAGGCTTCAGCTTTGATTAATGAATGTGCAACTCTTTGCAGAAATGATTCACAAAGCCTTTCAAGTGCACCAGAGCTCATTTTTGACCAAAGTTTTCACCTTTTCCACGCGATTTCTGTAGAAACATTCTGAAAAGCTGGGGCCTTGCTTGAAGCTGTGGTGTACTCTGAGCTCAAAACTAAAAGTGTGATCAGAGGGGAAGCTGAGTCCTCAGCTCACTCCTGAGGTGAATTTGAATGGCACAACTCCCTGATTTTCTGGTGTTTTCTATTCATTGTCAGTCTGTTCAGAAGTTAAAGCAATTCAAGAAAGACCAAGCATGCATTTCACTTCTACTGAGATGAGAAATATCAGCTACATTAAAACAGCAAGCAGTCAGGATTCTGCTTTGCTGTGAATTTAGACCCCTTTTAAAAATTCTGACCAGATTTGGGGGAAAGTCAGACACAGATTCACATAATACCATTGCAGCTAGATTTTCAGCTCTTCTTTACAGCTACGGCACTGAGTTCTAATATATTTAGCCTTTTTTAATATAAATAATCTTGTTTCTCAACTATAAAGCAAGTGCGGGTGAGGAGGTGGTGACTGTCACTGCAGGATTAAAAAGAGGGAGAAATGCTTCTGCAGTGCCTCACATTGGATGGAGTTCTGACCTTTGTCTCCTGCACCCAGAGATGAAGAGGGCAGGAGCAGCTTTTTCCAAAGAGCTCAGGTCCCAGTAGTTCCCATTATAGCTCCATGACTCAGCACCTAACATGATCTCTGCCCCTGACACAAGCCGGGTGAGGAAAAAAGAAATACCCAGTCACCCTTGGAGCGACGTGTCTTGCTGACAGATAATTTGCCAACAGCACTCTGTGGCTTTGTATATTAATTAAGCAGTGAATTAATTCATTAATGTTGCCGACACGGAGAGCAGAACATACCTGCATTTCATAATGCCTGATTCCATTATCAACAAGCTGAATTCTGCCCTCAGCTCACCTACATGATGGCACTGCTGACTCCAACAGATGCCACAAGGAAACGTCTGGGGGCAGTTTTTGGCCTGACTTGTTTCACTGTGCTACAGACAGCCATGAGGCATTTTCATTCCTGTAAGTAAATTTTCCTTCAGAAGCTTGGCAAAGTAAAACCTCAGACACTTTTGGGCTCTTTGCCCAACTTGAAAACAAGGGGCACAAAAAAAGGTTCATTTTTCTCACCAGCTACAAATTTGATTGACATGGAGGGCTGGTCCTATTAAGCTGAGATCTGGCCTGGGTTCAATGTATTTGGAAGCCTAGTTACAAACACATTAAAACAACTTTAACAGAGATTTTGTCAACCTATCAAAGACAAATCAAGAGTGATTTCCCTGATGCCTCTGCTGAATTGAGTAAATTCCATTTATTGACTTCAAGCACTGCGTGCTGGTAATTTTTTTCTCTGTCTTTTTCTCCAGAGGAATTTGACATGATCAGATCTACTCTGATGTTTCATAATCACATTTTCTTTCCCATTCCTCTCTACTCCTTTGCAGCATGCTTTGAGTGTTGCTACCAGGTACAGAAGGTATGTATGTTAGAGAAAAGGGATAGGCCAAATTCAGAAGTGGGCTTGATCAAAATTAACTCAGTAGAACCTACTTTTACCTGGCCTGGTCTGCAATTTATTTGGCTTCGATCGCATAGAGGCCCTTGGAATGGCATCTACAGGACTGCCCAGGTTAAAAAAATAGGCATTAAGGACAGCTTTTATGGGATGTAGAATGAACTAAATGCCTTCAGCTTGATGCACTGGAAGTTCATGGATTGGAGGAGGAAAAGCTTTTTAATTTGAGTACTGCATGAAAAGGGTAAATGTGTGTTGGTAAATGTCACTTCCAGGCAATAAAAAACAGGAGGAATTTTCATTGGGGACAATGGACACCACAGAGGTGGGGCACTAGGTTTCAGTGCATGTGGAATAAATCTGAGCAGGACTATCAGAAGGATTGCCTGTGGTACCAGAAAGATTGGCCTCATCTGGGTCCAGAGTTTTCATCTTTTGTCATTCTAATTTTTAGTTGGTGTGGCACACACTTCTCACAGATAACCAGTGATACCCTGACCCAGAGGAAAGGCAGAGAGGCTCACACAGGGGCTGCCACATTCCCATCTTAGGGGAGAAACTCTTAAAGCACAAAAAGTGCACCAGTATCCTCGGCCAGTTTGCACAGGCAAATCTTGGTGTCACTGACACAGCTTGACACATTCCTTGGAGTTTGCAGCCACAGCTGCAAGGATTTTGGATGGAACCCACAGGAGCCTCAGTGGTTTCAGCTCTGCAGTGGCACTGGTCCCAGTGCAGACCACAGCATGCAGCTGAGCCTTGACACACAGGGTGCCACACAGAAAATGTGTGTTTAAAGCCACCAGCAGCGCCTTACGAGGATTGTGAGAGCAGAAACACTGAGTTCCTGCCATGCAGAGCCTTGGCACACAGGGTGCCACACAACCAACATGTTTAAAGACAGCAGCAGTGCCTTGCAAGGATTCTAAGAGCAGAAACACTGAGTTCCTGCCATGCAGAGCCTTGGCACACAGGGTGCCACACAGCCAACGTGTGTTTAAAGCCACCAGCAGCACCTTGGGAGGATTATGAGCGCAGAAACACTGAGTTCCTGCCATGCAGAGCCTTGACACACAGGGTGCCACACAACCAACGTGTGTTTAAAGCCACCAGCAGCACCTTGGGAGGATTGTGAGAGCAGAAACACCGAGTTCCTGCCATGCAGAGCCTTTCCAGCTCCTCTGCACGTGCAGAGCTGGCCTGGGGCTCCTTGGCAGGAACAACGCAGGATGGCAGGAGCGAGGGGCCAACAGGTTCCCAGTGCCCAGAGGCACCCCAGGGTGCACACGGGGTGTCCTCGCTGCCATTCCTTACCACCAGGCCTGAGGCTCAGTCAGCCGGAATGCAGGGCTGCCTTGGATGTGCTGCAAGAGCCCCCTGGGGATGCACCTCCCTCATCCCCAGCCCCAGCCCGGGGGCTGTGGGAGCCGTGGGCAGCCAGGCACCACTGCTCCGAGCAAGCCTGCACACACATCCTTTGTTCTCTCTCTTTCCTGGAGGAGAAAACCAAAGCTAAGCAAGATTTGAGCGATGTGCTCAAAGTCAGGCCGTGATTCAGTGATCAGCTGAGAAGGCAGACGTGCTGTGCTAGCCACTATTCCTGTTCCTCCCAAGTTAATGTGGATGGATTTATTCAGTGCATATTTATTTCGTGGGTTTCTTTTTCATGACATTTCCTCAATTTCTTGACTTACAGTTTTCATTATTGTGAAATTTGATTACAGAACCAGGCAAAATCGCAGAGCAAGGCATGTTTCCACCAGGCAATTTCACTCCAAGCTAGCCCCATCTCAGCCTGAGGACTGCATGGAGAGAGGATCAATTCTGAGTTTGCCAACTGACAGACTCAGGAGAAATATTCTGATCTTGTTTGGATCCCACTGAGATAATTTCATATGTTTAAAAGCCTGATAGGTTTTTTTCTCGTGTTTGCCTGCTGCTCCACACAGTGAAACAGCTTGGGAATGAGGGAGCACTGCTTCTGGATCTTCCACAATGTGAGCTGCTTTGTCCTTTGCTTTCTATTTCTTCCTCTGTACACACTCGCACAGATATTCCCTGATCAGAGCAGGGTATGCGGGATACAGAGATTCTCACAGTGTCAAAATGTAGCATGCTGGCCTGGAGCAACTCTTCAATTTTTCACATTTATGTGACACTATAAAAGTAAGTAAGAGCCATGATTTTATCTTGTGCCCTAGCAGCTCGAATTTACATAAACTTAGAGAGGTCTTGAAATCACAAATTTGAAGTGAAGTATTGTGTATCATTAAAATGAATCACTGTCACAGAAGCCTAAAACTTAACTAAAAACTCTCTTTTAAGAATCAGTCTTGTCTGGTCTTTTGCGCCGCCTGCAAATAAGTTTTGCACTCAGTATTCTGTAGTTCATGTAAGTTACATCAATCTTTATTTTTTTTCTACAATTTCATATTTAATATCATAGAGTTACCTCCCTTATGTTTAATTAGGCATTATGTTTGTTTATTTTCTTTGTCATGCCATTTTTTCCTCTTGTTGTTAGTTTTGTTTGGCACTTGTATAATCACACTTTGGAAACATTAACTAATTAACCTTCCTAATACTCCTGGGAGGTACTGCAGACTACGTCAGCCTTACCCTGCCTCCCACTTCATGATGAAATAAGCAGGAGTTGCCTGATTTGCATAAGGATGAAAAGAAAGTTGTCCGAGCCAAGACTCAAATCTGGGGTTCCTAGGTGGGACTTTTCCTTTTATATTGGGACTACTTTACAACTGGTTGTTGGATCAGATGAGGCAGGAAGGGCAAAAGAAGGGGTTGTGCCCCCTTCCCTGGGCTCCCTGTGACTCGGCACAGGCATTTGGGGCATCCCCAAGCCCCACACAGAGTGTTCCCATCCCACCCCACAGCATCATCACCGCACAAAGAACAAAAGCTCACACTTGTATGGCTGATCTCCTTGGCATCATCAGCAGTGCCTAAAGATACACATGAAAACAAGGCATTTTCTGGTGGATACTGTGAAAACCTCTATGAAAAATAGTCCCTTATATTCAACAGCCCACAAACTCCTCAGTCCGTTCGCCTTCTGGCTGAGTAGTGAACCCACCACCAGTTAGAGATCTACTGTAGAATTACAGAATAATTTAGGATGGAAACGGCCTCTAAGGTCATCTGGTCCAGACATTACCCCAGCACTGCCAAGCCCACCACTAAACCAGATGCAGCATTGGAAAAACAGCCTCTCCAGAGGATGGCTGGAGGGGTAATTACCTTTGTAACTTTATACCTGGCATATGCAATAGATAGGCTAATATCAGAGGGAGGAGTAGGAACAGGGTTGGGTAAATCAGCTCAATCACAGGATGAAGGCTACCCCAGGAAGCCAACTCCCGGGAAGCATAAAGGCAGGAATATGCCTCAGGAAGGAGGAGGGCTGGTTTGTGCAACAGAGAGTGGGAGAGGCAGTGGGAAGAGCAAAGCCACTGGAGCCCTCTGATGCTCCAGGCACCCCAAGCCTTGCCCTGGGGCTGTGTGGCTCAGAGCAGCGGTGTGACGCAGGAGCAGGAGGTCCACGCATGGTGGGGAATGCTGGGGTGGGAAGTCCTCTGTAGAAAACCAGCCTGTGTGGAGGGGTTGTTCAGCCTGAGGAGAGGGAGAAGGCTCAGCACAGCCACAGCCCGTGCACCTGGGCAGCCCTGCACTTCCAACCAGCCTGCTTCCCCTGCTGCTGGGGGGGCATAGGGCCTCCCTCTCTTGCAAACTCTTCCACTGAGCTTGTGTGTGAACATGCCTAAACATCTCAGCAGCATCCCTTAGCTGCCAAAGGCTTGATGATTCTCCTCCACTCACCTCTGTGCTCATGGTATTACAAACCAGCGCACTGCAGCACTGGGGCAGGTTCCCACGGAGGGCTCTGACTGGGTAGCCAAAACCAGAACAGCTGAGAGAAGCAAAGGCTCCGTGTGTTTCTCCCACTGTGGTGAACCAGACATCCATGCCTGTCCAGCAGTGAATCACAGCAATAACTCACTGCACGCTGGAGCATTGCTGCCCATGTGCCAGCACACACTTTGAACAATCCTGACTGTTGGGATTGCATGCGAGCAATGCAGTGTACTGCCCCTTCCTGCAGTGACACCACTGCCAGGCCTCAGCACACCCCAGCTCCTCAAACCAGGGTCACTTCTGCCTGTGAGGACTGCAACCAGACCGTTCTCTGTGTCTGTTTTTCCAAAGAGCAGGAAGGTGAACTGGGGATCACACGGGAGAAAAAGGGGTTTGATGCAATCTACACATGTGTATAAGTGGAATACACAGCTGTATAGTGGAGAAGAACAGTTTGAAATGTTTGTGAAGCAGGCCAGTAGTGGGCTGAAATGTCAGCACTTCTCTCCTTTTTATGTGGTAGGAGAATAAGATTAAATTCCCCTTAAATGCCATAGTGGCTTCTGCCTTATTAGAATCATCTCTCATAACATTTTTTAGAGTATTGTGTGGAATCCACTTAAACGAATCCCCATGAAATGAAGAGTGCTGTTAGAATAATCCGGCTCTTGTGCGGTGGGCTCTGCCTTGCACAGCAAGATTTGGCCGTGTGCTTGAGAGGGAGAGCAGGCACCAGCTTCCCAGCTATTCATATTTAAGTATCTCAAAAGGCACCAAGACACTTGCAACAGTATTGTATCACGCTGCTATTTGAGCAAGGAGAGAAAGAGCTTTGAATAATTAAAATCAATTAAAAGGCTAAAGGATAGGGATTCTTCTTGTCTTCAGAGAACATTTTACAGCAGTAGGTAAATGTTTTCTTGCCTTACCCAATAATTATCTCTCTCAAACACACCTACCCACACAGAGTCTTGTGCAGCCCCAGTCTCTCCTGGTTTAGATTTTGGAAGATCTCAAGGTTGGTTATGTGAGCACTGACACCAATGGCCAGAGCCCTCACACAGCCCAGATGGGGGTTCCCAAGGAAAGCAGCTCCAGCTGCCACACCTGGACCCTGCTGAAGACCAAAACCTGCTCTCACAACTCTGTGCATTCAAATCCTTATGGAAATATGTAGCTGCTAGCAGAGCTGGGCTCAAAGTGCCAAAAAAAATTCTAATGTCATAGATGAACACAAAATGACAGCACTCTGTGTGTGTGTGTCTGGTTTTGGTTCACAGGCTGGGAGCAGTGTGCTCCAGGACCACTTTCATCTCGCCAAGCTGAAAATCTGGAGATTAATGTCTATTATCTTGGGAAAAAAAAAGAAATCAAATCACAGCTAGCCCCTTGATCTGCTGATGCCTCCTCTGACTCAGGGCATCTCCACCTGAACGCCCACTGACCTCAGCGGTTCCTGGTAGTGATGCAGCTCGGTGAAGCAATCCCCAGAGGATTGCATTACCTGCTGATGAGGTGGCACTCCAAGCAGTGATGCAAACAGCGTGAGCTCTGAGAGGCTTTCTGCCTCTCCATCCCCCTTGGCGTGCTCCTCTCCCTGCCATGTCCCTCTGCCTCTCCTGAGAGCCCCAAGCATTTGGCTTTCTCTGCTGCCTTATTCAAAAAGCCCCATCACTTCCCATAGCATGAAATCCCTGGAACAGAAAGGAATGAATTGCTGGCTGACACATGCCCTGTGATAAAACAGCAGCTTGTGAATAAATACATAAAGAAGCCTTTGGGTCTGGGTTGGCTTCAGAATAGATCAGTTTATTTCTGCTGTGATTTGGGGAGTACAAATATCTTTACATTAGCAAACAGCACACAGTGGGGTTTGTATCCCAGCAAGGAATGTGTGTGGATTTGGGAGAGGCCAGCTCCAACCTTGGCACTGCCCATGGGGGAAAGAACAGACCTGTATGGTCACACTAATCAGAAAATTATTATATGAGTTTAATAGTTAACTTCGCCTTTGATAGCTCTTGTTCCACATCAGAACTTTCTTGCTTCCTTTCCCACCTCATTGACTAAACAGATGAATTGAAATTATGGAAATAATTTTGAAAAATACAGTGAACAAAATGACATCTTTGCTTTTGGGCAACAATATTTAAAATTTGAATTTTTCTGTGGTTTTCACGGGAATATAATTCTGTTTGCAAGTTTATTTTTTTTGTCTGCCAGCTGAAATCATATGCATTTTAAAATGTATATAGAGAGACATAGAAAAGCACCTGAGCATGTTCCAGGTGACTTCTTCTGTGGAAGAGGAAGCTCCTGTGCTGCCCAGTGGGTGCCAGTGCTGGTCACTGAGGGAAAGAGGGAACCACACAGGTGAGTCAAGGATTTAGGTTTTGACTCAAAGGACTGGAAACAAGTCCATCCACTTCTGTCCGTGAGCCAGGCAAAAACTGGATTTTTGTGCAGAGCACTGAGAGCCAACAGGTTGGAACACTCCGTATAAAACAATTTAAAAGCATTGGCAAGAACATTTCCTCCATCTCTATTTAAGAACATCCCTTAGCACCTGATCTGGAATTTCCTTGTGCATTCTTGGTTGTTTTAGGAAAGCATGTGCACTCATCTTTCCCTAACATTTTTAGCTGAGCTCCCTCAAGGAAGCATGGACAATGCCATGTCCCTCCTCTCGAGGTTCCTGGATAGCAGCAGCATCAAGCAGCTCTCTGTGGTTCAGATTTATTTCAAACACGGGCCGGTTGCCAGGGTTTCATTAAGTGAACAACATGTGAATGTAACCACATATAGAGCTGCTTCCATCCGTGGAGCGCCCAGCGCCTCTGCACGAAAGCAGATGTTATGGAAACAGCCCAAGTCAAATAAGCAAGGCAAGATTACCTCCATAATGAGGTAAAAAATTAGTTCTGCACCCTCTTGAAGGGATTGTAAGAGAAAAAATAAAAACCCAACCAAAAAAACCCCACTTGTTTTCCTAAAACAAACAAGTGGCACAGACACACAGACAGGTACCAGCAGGTGTAAAGCATTTTCTTTCTCAGTATCCCACACATATAGATGTTAAAGATAAATTCAGACTCAAGACTAAATATATCCAAGTGTATCTAAATGGGTATAAATTACTTCTTCCAGCATACAAAGCATACCAAATAAAAAGCCTCAGAATTTCTTTGCTTCTTAGACCCTGATTTATTATCTGGCCACAGGGAAGTGCTGTCATCACTGACATGTTTAGACAGATTAGCACAAACTGATTACACTCTATAAAATTATTAAGCTTGAAACACCTTTATTTTACTTATTTTTCATTAAAAAATATTTTTGTCATATGCATAGCACCCAGTGTATGTTGTTCTTTGCCTACACAGGGCATTCCCTCCATTTTTAATACAGAAATCTTAAACACACACTTTTTCCCCTACCTCTGCCTTAAAATACTTTTTCTCCCATCACTGCACATCACTGTCCAACAGCCATGCGCTCTCAGTGCTGGTGAAGGAAAAGGACCGGCCACGGTGGCAATCACCATTTTAATTGCTAATTCCTTGCTCAACATTAATCTGAAACCAATGTTGCTCTCATCATTATCATTGTTCCAGGCCTGAGCCCTGGCTTTCCTCTTTTGCAGTGGGGAAAATGAAGTGGATTACTGGGAAGAGGAGGCAGCCAAAATGCGAATCACTGCTGCTGGGCAAGAAGCCTGGGGGATTTCCCCACTTTCTCCCAATTTTCTATCCCTTCTGAGTTTACTCATAAGGGACAAGAAGAGGAATTTTCAAGGGAAGTCCCTTCCTGGTGGCTCTCTGCCCACATGGACATATTCTTCCTCTCACCACCCCTTGCTCCACGGTGCTCCATCCAAGAAATACAGGGGGGGATAACGGGGAAGGGGAGCAATGTAACTAGTTTCAAAGAAAAACTTTTTTACCTCATCAGCAGAGCTGAAAGGCTTTGAAAAACCTTGCTTTCTGCATAACAGGAACAGCTACACAAACTTCTTTCTCTTCCCTTCTTTCTCCCAGGAGGAGGGGAGTTAAGAACCTGAGAGATTTTTTTATAGTTCTTCATTACTTCAATATGAACACTCTAATTCAAATTTCAGCACAGTTTTGCTCTTTTTCGTTTTTTTTTTTTCTTTTTGTAAATGAGCCGTTGAATGAAAGGACTACTTTATCCATTTTTTGTCTAAACATTTTTGGGGGTGGAGTGATCATTAAAATATACTGATACATGAGTCCTTGCAGTTTGCAATTTGGCTTACATTGAGTAATAGTTATTTGTCTGAGTTAAATTATTGTTGATGGATTTCTTTCATATTTCTTCCTCACTCTGAATAAGATTTACTGAATGTAGCTTTTAAATGTCATTACATATGTGGCGTTAATTCACATCTGCATTTTTGTGCTGGGAGGGGTAACCTATTTTCTGCTTCCACTCTCAGTAGCTGGGCTCACATGTTTCAGGGGCTAGTTCTGCCATTCACTGCTTTCAAAGAGCCCTGATTGGCTTCAGTGGGAGTTAAAAGCACTTCAGGGCTTTAAGAAAGAGGTCTGATCAGTTTTTAAAGTGTTCAAAGCTGAATGGATTTAACTATTATCCGTGAGTTTTCAGAAGTTTCTTTCAGCAACAGTATGATCCTCGGTGCACTTAGTGTGATTTTTTTTAAAAAAAGGATTTGGTATATTGTGGCAATAACTGCAGAGCAAATGCAACCTACAAGGAGTCAAAATCAGTTGTTCATCCAGCAGAAAGTCTCAGTCCATGGATGTGATGTGGGGAGGCTTGACTGGGAGACCTTGGCACAACCAGGAATGTTGCCTTGTGGCAGGCCGAGACCTGGAGCCCTGACAACACTGATTAAAACCTGTGACGAATTTACGTCATCTGCTCGAACCACAGATTGCCCTGGGGACCACCTTGGCCCATTGAGGCTGCCGTGCTGCTCCCCTTCAGCCCTTGCCCTCACCATTCCAGCCATGCTGCTTCAGCTCGGTTTTGCCACAGATCCAAGAGCATCCAGCACCTGCTGACATGGGCCTGGCTGGAGGTTCAGTCCCCTGAAAGCAGCCAAAATGCCTGAAAAATACGAAAAGTGCTCAACAAAGCACCTTAGGGTTGGGGTTTTGAGGTATGGCGAGCACGTTCCTCCATGTTCCCGCATTGCCCGTGTGATCCATCCCAACACTCAAACATAAGCACTTCCCTGAGCTTAAGCACCTGCAGAAGGGCTGGCATATGGCAAAGTGCTCGACTGAAATGGGGCAACCGTGGAAGGAACAGCCCTTGGAGTCCAAAACTTAGCTAATGGAAATTGGGATGGCGCCACTGATTACCAGGGACTCTCCTAAATAGCACCAAGCACAGACACGGAGCTTTATGAGGCATAAAACACAGTGCAGCAGAACGTCCCAGCAGAACTCAGCAGCCCTAACTCTGACCTTTAAAATCATACTCGTTTGGTAAGCTCACTTACAATGGTAAAGTGCTCCTAAAGAGATACAGTGAGTACTGGGGCTTACAGGAGTGTTTATATAAAACATATATATCTATCAAAGTGACAGCTGACTTTTAGTTAATCCTTGATAATTATGTTTCCTTGAGAATATTATGGAATGTCTGGTTTGAGGAAAAAAAAAGAAACACATAACCATGTTGATTTGTGGCAGAATTATGCATGCATATGGCTTTGCACGTGAAGCTGATCAATATGTGTCATTAGTGTCTACATACATAATTTTTATGGCTCTTTTTAATAGGGTTTGCTTTATGTTTTATTTTGAGATTGCTAATGAAAGACAGCTATTTATTTAGAGGTCAGCATTAAGCTTGTTGTGATGAAATATGTATTTACTTTCTTTGTACTTGATAAGAATAATGCATGTACTCTTATTATGTCGGCAGCATAAGATTTATGATCTCCACCACTATTAATGTCTCGGCTTTTCAGTGCTTGGATTTTGTAAATGAGCTGATAAGTAGATACTGTTGTTACTTAGAAACCTTAATTGAAATTTTTAAACAAAATACATTCATTTTGGAATTTCCCAGGTAGGTTTTTTTGGCACTCCTCTATGTGTTTACTTTCTCTTTTTCCTCCGCTTGTTACAAGAAGAGATACTCCAGTTGTTTTTCCCTCCCCTCTTTGTAATTAAAGCAACTTTCATCCAGTGATCCTCAGCTTCTCCTTCACTCCTGACGTTTTCCCCGGCATGCGTCAGCAAAGCTTTTACGAGAAAATCGCGCCGTCCTCTCGCCACGGCCTTTTCCCAAGTTTTCAGCAGCACATAAACCTGCTGCTAAGTTTATGGAGGGCCTGTTGCAGGCAGGCTGCTGCCCAGGAGAGAGGGCAGGCAGGGCACACAGGGGCCCCAAAGGGGGACAAGAAGCCCCTGGGCGACCCCCGGCTGCTGTGACTGCCCATCAGCACCGCCCTGACCGCAGCACTCATCGCTGCCCAGCACGGGCATCAGCCATGCACCCCCTCACCTGACCCTGTTGCCAGAAGTGCTGTTGTCACTGTTATCGATGCTTCTCAAACGATTTCCTGCTTATCTATATTTTTTAGCAATAGGCTCCAGGGCAGCTGCCAGCCTGTCCCTAGGTGCCTGTGAAAACCCACCTGTAATGCAAAGTTAAATGTTAAGTCACATATCAGGCTCTCTGCTTTCCTGTTAGAAAAGAAAAACAAACAAACAAATATCCCTGGGTTCCCATCTTAGTATTGAGGTTGATTTTTCTTTATAGTTTCCATAATTGTCTGAGTGCCATATGAGAGACCATACCCTGCAATCATGGCACTGATCCTTCAACAATTATTCATCCTCTTCCTCCCCGAGCTCTTTATTGGGGCATAATGTTCAGAGGTGAGAGGCCTGAATCAGTTTAATCCCTCTGTCTTTTTTCTTTGTGCTTTGGTGCATTCAATACTTTTGTCAGATGTAATTATATCTGGGTAATGAGGAGATGAGTTGTGAGCTGAAGTGAAATAGTTACAAGGTGTGTGAGCTTGTCCCACACACAGAGACAGGAATTACAGGCTGAGGAATAAAAGTTTTCCTTGTCAGTGTGATCTGAGAGGTGTCAGAGGAGCAGCAGCCACCAAGAAGAGAACAAGCCAGGGCTGATTCCACCCGGCTCCATATGCAGATGGCAGAAAGCACCTGGATCCTAACGTTTATTTAGGAAAAAAAGCGACTTAAAAAAAAAAAAAAGAAAAGAAAAAAGAAAAAAGTACAGTACATAGATTCTTAAAAAAAAAAAAAAATCAGAAGAGGCCTCAGATTATTAAAATCATCCACACTGCATTTAAGAAACCATTCCAGTAAACTCAGGAGGGGCTGGGATATGTTGTCTGAATACTCCAATTGCCCATCTCACCCCAAAAATGCCTCCAGGACACTGGGGGTACACCAGCTTTTCTAAGGCAATTGAGAGCAGAGCTACTCCATCCAAGTGAGAAGCAGGCTGGCTTTTTTAGCTGTTGTTTTGGGGTGTTTTTTTTTTAATCCCCTGCTTTTGTGTGAATTCTGAAGGAGAAATGGTGTGGAGGAGTCAGAGCTGGAGCTCCTAAAGGTGTAGCACCCAGCAGCTGCTCAGGAAACATTAGAAATCCCCACGTCACTGGGCTGGGAAGGGCAGCAGAGGAAAGAGCAAAAGCCTCTACCTATTCACGGCAGCCAAAGGTGTTTCATTTAGCTCCTCTTTTCTGAATGGGAGGGGAAGAGCTGGAAGGGCCAGCCACAAAACCTGAGCTGGCAGCACGATGGTCACTTCAGGAGAGCTGCTTGCCCAGGGGAAAGGCAGCATTAACCTGCCGGCGCAGGGGATGCACACTGACACCCCGGTGGGCTCGGAGGGGGAAGCAGCATCTCTGCCGGGCCGGCACCCTGCCTGGGGCACCCCCAGCTCCGGAGCCCTCCATTCCCCTTCCCTGGGGCTTCCCAGGGGTCCTGATGTTGCAATTGTGTGAATATCCATTTAGGAATTAGAGTAATTTTTCACTTCAGGGTGACTTTAGCAGGTCATGTCCTGCCCTTCCCCAGCACAGCAAAAGTGAAGGGATTTACTAGAAAGGAGGGCAAAATCTTCAGCGTGATGTGACACCTGACCTGTCACCCCCACCACTGCTGCTGGCATGGGCTGGAATTGGGGCTGAGCAGTACTAGAAGAAAAAAATGGTAAAAAGAAAAGTTTCACTTGAAATCAAAACTTTCTACGTCTGCAGAAATCAATAACAACAAAAAATGTGTGGATATTCATCTCATTCATTTCACATCCACTTTGTTTCACAGAAAAGACAGATTTCTCTCAAACTCTCCTTTGCCCCCACCCCAAAACATCTCACTGAACTGAAATCTTCAACCTACTTTGACTCCTGTTCTCTTAATTGGAGTAACTGTGCAAAATAAAATTTTATCAGGAGGTCTCTCAGCAGCATCTACATCGCTCATTGCAGTGACTTCCCCAGAGTGTGCTGAAACATGTTGGTACTGGGATAGAAGAAAGTTTTATGAAAAAGTAGTTGTTTTTCCCAGCTGGCTGCACCCAAGTGCTGCCAAGATAAAGCTCCTCACTCACACACCTTGGCTGTTTGCCTGCACAAGGTCTCCAAAATATCCAGTGGGTGGAGAACGGGGGCTTTTCCTTTCCTACCAGCTGACCCATCACGGCCCAACCACTCCAGTGAAGCTATTTTTAATTCCAAAGGCAATCCAGATGATGACATAATGATTGTGGGAGCAATGCCACACAGGCCACCTGCTGAGACAGCTGAGAAAAAGCCAGGACAATCCCCCAAAACAGTGCCAGCACCGGGAACACCCCAGGGCAGCTGCATGGGGCACATCCTGGCTGTGCACGAGCACCCATGGCCTGCAGCCTTCTCTGCCCACAGAGATGCCACCCCCTATTTTTTAGCAAGTGTATCTGTTTTTAATTTTTTTTCCTTTTGTTTAGACATTTCCAAGTGGTCCGCTCCAGCCTCAACACACAGGCAGCCCGAAGCCTGTGCCCCCAGAAGCCATGGGAGGTGCTCCACTGGCTTTAATAAGGTTGGAGCAGCTCACCCATTATCACACCCACAGCCAGGTCACCTCAAAAGCAAGATTGCAGGGCAGAGGTGATATTTCTCTGCAATGCTGGACTCTAGAAATGCAGGTGCCTCCTTGTTACGTTACTTGGTTGGAAATGTTTATGGCAGCATTTGAGGGAAGGGAGGCCTCAGTCCTCCAATTACTGGGACCTGCTTTCTGTCCTACAAGCTCCGGGCCTGAGGGTGCACCCAGAGCAAAATGATCAGAAGGAAAAACAGCAGGAGAGGGAGTTTTTAAAAACGTTTCAGTAGATGTAAATATTCTTTATTTTTTCTCTAAAGTTCTGTGCAGTTCTGATCAGGCTGAAGAAAGCCCCTTGAGACCAAGGATGTGGTAAATACAAACCAGAAAACAATGGGCTCTGTAGCTTCATTGGTCAGCACCAGCACCTGTGGTCCCATCACACACCTTTCACTGCAGGGAGACACAAGAGAACACACAGGGTGTGTCTTCACTCAGCAATGAGTATTTTGGTGTCCTTTTATTATTACCTGAATTTAAATTGATTACGATTCAGGGACACCAAATTCCAGTAGCACAAAAAGGATTTTCTGCCCCTGTCCCAGCAGCAGGATATGGTTGGACTGTGTTGCTTCTGTGCTTCTCTTCCTTTCTCCTCTTCTCTCCAGCCTCCCCAGTCTCCCTCCAAGTGATGGCCTCTCTATCAAAATCTCAGACAGGCTGCTCAGAGTCCCTCGAGGTCCTCACATCACCAGCCACAGACACCAAATTAAAGGTGTATGGTTTATGTAAGGATAGAGGGTTCAAGAAGGATGTTGGCCCCTTTCCCAAGCTGGATGAAGTGAGGAAAAACTCATCTCATCCCAGCAATGGGGTTTGGAAAAGCCTCTCATGGGCACAGACTGGGGCCTGCTCCTGCTCCCTGATCTGACCTGTCAAGGGGCTGGTGGCAGGCACTTTGCTTTTCCTGGAGTGTGCAAGGGAGGATATGAAAGAGGATGTTGCACAGGACAATAAATTTGTCTTTTGGCATCCTGCTTTGATAAGAGGAGGAAAATAAAAAAACACAGCACCATAACTAGCATTTTCAGGACAAACTACCTGGCAACAGTTCTAAAAAGAGAAGGAAAGAACCCAAATGGCTCATTACAATTAGGTGAAAGAATTTAGAACCACACATCCTAAGAGCCAGTGAAAGCCCAAGTGCTGTGGAATGGCCCATCCCTCCTGTGGGATAAAACCCTGAATAACGCTGTGGTATCCTGGCAGCACAAACAATAGTAATTTGGATGTCCTGGCTGCTGGAAGCCTCTGTCCTGGCTGCTGGTTTCCAGGAGAGAAAGTGGCCCTGCCCGGGTCAGGGCATTGCCACTGCCTGGGCAGCCACCCTGTGCCCCTGTCACTGCCACTCAGTGGAGCTGCAGTGGTGGCCAAGGAGCCATGGGGTGGGGGCAGGAGGGCTCAGACGTGTCCCAGAATTGGTGTGCATGGCTCTGGAGGAGCAGGGCACTGGGGGAGAATTCCATCACTGCAGGGAGGTCACTGCTTCTGCTTCTGGGGGCCTTGAAGGCAGCGAGGGGCTGGCAGAGCCCGTGGGCACAGCCAGGGTGTGCAGGAGAGACCCAAAGGCTGCTGCTCCCCTGAGTCACCACCCTGCCTCCTCCTCCTCCTCCTCCTCGTCCTCACCTGAGGGCAAGGAGCACCCTCGGCATCCTGGGTCACTCTGACCAGGCAGTGCCCACATCACGCCCGCTCTGCCAGTCCCTGCAGTGCCACAGCTCACCCTGCTCAGGGCTGGGCACCTCTGACTTTGCTTTGTCACTTTGCTTTCACCTGCAGCAGCCAAAAGCATTAGTAACCCACGACAGGGAGCACAGGGCAATCTTCCTGCTTGGGCAACACGCAGGTCTGCACCAAACACCAGTGTCTGAGCTTGCATGGGGTGTCTCACCTGGTTACCAAAAGCAACGAGCAATCATGCATTTAAACACCCCAAACAAACAAACACCACATTTCTGCGGGCTTTGTAGGAGAGCTACAAGCCAACAGCAATACCCATGGCCGGCTGGATTGGCAGTGTTTATTGAATTTTATTTTAAATATTAACTGCTGAATTTAAAGCTCACCATGCTGCTTCTATTAGGTTGGACTCAAAATGTCTTGGAAATGAAAATAATTGGGCTGCAGGTTTCAGCAACTGTTAGGAAATAGTGGCAGGACAGTGAAAGATATGTTGAAAAGAAGAATTTCAGTATGAGGCCTATGGCATTGAAAAATTACTGGTTAATCATATGCTAATCAAAACATCACAGAGAGTCAAAATTTCATACAGAGAGGTAGCAGGGAAACCATACTTAACTAAATAAGGATCAACCACTGTTAGTGGAAGTCAGAAACAAATCCTGAAGTGACTGAATGAATAAAGAGCAACTGTTCCACTTATACTGCTTGAGTATATTATTTGTTTTCAGGAAAAAGAAAAAAAGAGGTTAGGTTAATGCAAAACCTAAAAATAAAGGCAATTTGCTTTTACATGCTTGAAAATAGACTGAAATAAAGAATGATTTAAAAAATGTTTTCTTGTTCAGAAAAAGCAAAAGAACAATGCTGTCTGTTCTGTGTCTGAGCTGTCCATCCAACATCCTGGGATGATTAACCAGGTCCACACCTTTCACAACAGAAAACAACAGCATTCCCTGCCCTACTCTTCTTTTTCCCTCCCCTATTCTCCTTTTCTCCCTCCCCAGGAAGATCATATCACCAAAGCTGCACTGAAATTTTGTTTTCCAGGGATTCCACAGGCAGGCTGGTCCTAGAGTGCATTGATGGGGACATATGGAAATTCAGAGCACTTCACCCCCCAGGCTCCACTGCAGCAGCTGAATCTGTGACTTGCAGGGGGTCTCACTGTATCCCCCATGGCACTGCTGGGACACATGGCATTGCCCTGCAGTTTCTGCTGGAGTTATCATCACATCTCCCAGGAAATGCTCAGACAATTTTTCCGGTATTTTATTGCTGATCCTTGGCAGTTCCAAGTAGCAACAAGGAGCTCAGGTGAGTCCCTCCAGGTCCTGCAAGGAGCCTATCAAGGGCTTCATCATCTGTGGGTTGGCTGAAAGCTTGTGGGGACACCTGGCAGCTCTTCCTAACCAGACTGGAAAAGTGCAAACCTGAGATCTGTCACCTCTACCCTGCTGAGTGTCTAATTATCTGCCTAGGTATTGCAGGGCCCTGCTGGGAGTCCTGGCAAGCCTGCGAGACGTCTGCTCCTCCACGGCTGCTCCTGCTGCAGACTGCCAGGCAGCAGGGTTGTGCAACAGCATAAAAGCCACCCCAGAAGAGCGTGTGTCCCATACACCTGGATTGGTTTGCAAAACAGGTGTGGTTTTGGCTGGGCAGGGTGGGTTTGGCTGCACCTCGCACGTCGGGTGGCATCAAAGGAGCCATGGGGTTGAAAGTGGGTGAAGGAGACAAAAGGCAGGGCTGGGAGGGAAGCTTGGGTGGAGGAGGAGAAGCGGGAGAGGTGGCAGATGAGAGGCTGGATGGAGAGTGGGTCGTGGTTACGCTGCAACACGGCCAAGGGAATTACCTGGGAGTGCAGGAGGAGAAAGGCAAGAGCGATGCCAGAGCAGGAGCGTTTATTGCATGCAGAGGATGAATGTGCCACCCGTGCCCCGGGTGTGCTCAGGCACCCAGGGCTTGACTCCCCATCACTGGGGGATTCCCTCAGCTTAGAGGTGCCCAAAACACATCAGAGCCCTGCCCCTCCCATCTCCCAGACTCTCCCCTAAAGCTCATTTTCCAGCTTTTTTTCCCCAGGCTCCACTTCCCCGGCCATGGTCTTTGGGAAAGGCAGCAGCTCTCCATCCTTTCTGATGTGACAGAGGCAGCCCCAGTGCGGATGGGGCACAACTGGGACCTGTCAGGGTGGGAGAGGTTGGCAGGAGACAATGGAAGAAGGATTCAAGGGCTGGCACTGCCTGCTTCCACCAAGAGGAGAAGGAGCTCTTCCACACACGGCATATCCCATCACCCCAACACTGACTTGTCCAGACTAGTCAGTGGCCTCTGTACAGCAATTAAACTTTGCTGGAATGGTAAAGTCAGTCTCTATAAATCCAGATCCAAACTGAGTATTTTTTATGATGGAGGCCACAGCTTAATATAATTAACTGTGACTTACACGCTGGTTACTCTGCTGTGATGTCAGCCTCTCCACACTGTTTATTTTAATTAAAACAGAAATTGTAGGTCTTGAGTGCTGGTAATTACAGCCCGTGGACTCAATTTGCCAAAGCCCCTAATTAACCTGTTATGTGTCTACCTGACTTGAGGTGTTAGTTGAAACATGACTGGTGCAGTGGCATTATGTTGTCTGCAGTGATGGAAATACACTAGGAAGACATGACAGGCTCTGTGATGAGGGATCCATATTTTAAGCTATTCTGCATGACATTCCTTTCACTTTTATGTAGATTACCAGTTTCCTGCATGAGACTTTGTAAGTGATAGACTAGCTGAGAAAATGGATTTGATGAGGAGTAGCCCTTTTCCAGAATAATTGTCTCCTGTAAATGCTCAGGAGGGTTTGTAAATCTGGTACTTTTGTGGTAGCAGATTGCAGCAGGACAGGGTGTGCTCCTGTAAGGACGCCTTTCACTCTGGAGGAAGGCCAGTCATCTTCACCTTAATGCTTACAAATACTTCTGCCTGTCCTTGTCAGCTCCCCCTACCTCAAGATACTTCAAAATCCAAGTACTTCTCTTGCCTGTTCAGCCACAAACTCCTGTCATTCTAATCCCTCTAATTTCCCAACCCATGCCTGCTGTCATGTTTATGGTATTCATCCCCCCATAAAGGCATTTTCTCTTGTTCCCATATCTCCATAGCTATTTTAATTTCTCCTTCCTGGACCTGTGTGGACCAGCCAGATGTTTCACCACCAGTGCAGAAGGGAGTCCTGCCATTGCCCACAGTGGCCTGGAGAGAGACGTGCTCTTTGGCTTTTTCTGAATCCAAAAACCACAGCTGTCCAAAAG
The DNA here is from genome assembly GCA_013397315.1 of Donacobius atricapilla. Classification (NCBI taxonomy): domain Eukaryota; kingdom Metazoa; phylum Chordata; class Aves; order Passeriformes; family Mimidae; genus Donacobius; species Donacobius atricapilla. The sequence continues at coordinate 479,699 of WBMY01000881.1, forward strand.
CTTGGGGCTGCACTGAGCACAAAGAGCATTAATTTAACCTGCAAAATAAATGCTTCCAAGTGGAGATGCTTTGCACAGATCAGCCTCTACACAATTTGAACCCGTGGTTTTCAGGCAAAATACACAACAGGTACAGATTAGGCAGCTCTCTGCTTAGATTTGCCATTGCTTAGATTTGCCATTTCATTGTCTTCTCTTATAATTTTTCCCCCTTGCTAATTTCTGCCCTCTGCATGCAGTGATTTTGCAGTAAACTTGCACCTGAATGATTATTGCAACAACACAAATATATGTGCAAGATCAATACCTAATGCAGTGTCTTATTGGCCTTGACGTACCCAGCCATCTTCAAAAATCTTTGGTTTGGGGTGGAAAGACTCCTCTATTCTTGAACTACTGAAAGAAAGCAGTCTGCTCTTTTAAATACAAATGTGAGCCATGGAACTGCCTTTTAATTGGATGTCATAAATAAAAGAATGCAAGAATTTAATTTATGAGCCATATAGTTGAAAAGAGAAGATACTTGAAGTCCAGTTTATACTACAGAGATAAAGATGCGAAATTCCATACGCTGTTCTTCCCTTCAGTTCTTAACCATTTTAAGCACTTTGTTTGCTAGAGATTTCCCCTGCATTTTATGGGGAGAGGGAGTGTATTCCATGTAACCTGTCATCATTCAAAGCTGTATTAGTCCATTAGTCCATGAGAGGAGAGCAGGGGAAAGGAGAAGGGGGTGGAGGGAAAGGTACAGTGTGCGTGCACAATATGTGTTAGCCAACATCCCTCAACACATTAATCTTCTCCGGTGAGGAGAGACAGGCCAGCTCCTTGGGGCTCCACCACTATAACCCTCTCCTCCCCATTCATGAAGATAAATGCCCTTGGAGTGATCAGCCATCATATTCTCTTTATGCATGTGCCAGATGTTGTCTTGTAAGTCAGCCAGAGAGAAACCAGGAGCCAGCAGCAGCAACCTCCCCACAGGTGTGCCTTCCACCCGTCTGTCCATCCTCCTTCATCCACTGTGCTCCTGTGCCATGAGCTGGCAGGTCATCCATCCTCACCTGCTGGGTGGGGCCAGGCTGGGGGAGCCCCGTTCCCATGGAGATTGCTGCTGCTTCCCCATAAGGTGTAAGTGACATGGTTATCCTAAATCCATTGCCCAGGAGCATCTCACGCAAGGCTGATGAGGAAACAGTGAAGAATAAAATGGGTGTGGAGTTTTCTGGGGCTTGAGGAACAAGCTGTGACAGTGCATTGCCTGGCATGGTTTTGTGCTTGCTTTCCCCCTTCCTCCCTTCCAGAGGTCGGACCCTGCTGACCTCAGATAACCCAGCCAAGTGCCCGGTGCCACATTACCCACACGAACTCTGGAAGATGCCAAGAACGGGTTCCAAGCCTCTTCTGAGGCAGGGGCTGCTTTGGAGCACACTTACACTGATTTCCCCAGCCCTCTTTCTCTCCTTGCCATCACCATGGAGCCAGTTCCCACTGCCTCTGACACAGCAATGGCCAAAGCAGGGAAGCAAAGGCTGCGGATGGAGTCCCAGAGCCAGCTGTGAGGCTGGACTACCCCAGCTCCTGCAAGTCTGAACAGAACTGATCCGTGCCTCCTATCGGTCACTGCCTCCTCCCACCCTGAGATTCTGCATTCCCAGCAAGGACAGCCTAATCCAAGATAAAACATAGAATTAAAGAGAGATTAAGTTCGTTTCAACAGCAAACTCTAAACTGTTGGTAATAGGCAAGAGTCTTCTTGTACAGAAGGAGTGGAACCTCTTTTCCTTTGAAAAACAACAGCCAAGTTCCCATCCAGGCCCTCCAGAATCTTGGCCTATATTATTTCATATATTAGAAATTATTCTAGGTAATTATATTACTGTTGAATTAAGGGAGAGACAGAAATGGTAACACTAAGTATTTTTATTATTATTGTCACTGACAGTTGCAAGGTCTTCACTAGAATGGGAAGCTCAGAGTAGCTTAAGTTGACGTAAATAGAAGAAAGACCCATGGGATCTCAGCATTATTTTATGTCTTGAAGAAATACCCAGGAATCACAATAAGCAGAATGTAGTTTGGTCATTTGTAACAGAAAACCCGGCAGATTCATTAAAGAGGCCAGTTCCAGCTATTGGCAGCACACAGGGTTCACTGAAGGCTTTCTCCTGCAGTGCTGTGGGACACTGCTTGACAGGATGGTGTGTTAATCTTCCCAGGATCTGCATGGAAATCGCTGGGTAGGCCTTCATGAACTGGATCAATCAGAGAGCAGCCTAGGAGCTGGCTGCTCCATTTGGCTGCCGCTCAGAAACACACATGCCAGGGAGGGATAACTCCATCCTGAGCTGCTGTGTATCAATGCATCAGCTTGTAGACATGTGCTAGACAGCTTGAGGAGGAGACTGCCATGAATCAGCCATGTGAAAGGGCCTGTGTTTTCTAAACGGGAGCAAACTGCTCCAGGCTTAGATTTAAGACGCAGGTTCAGAAGACCAGAAATATGTATTCTTCTCATTTATCTCTGAGCCCCGCTGTTTTCCCACAGATCTCCCCACCTGCACGTGCAAGTGTCCCGGCTGGAAGCTCCTCCTGGTTGGGCAATTGGGTCAGTAACACCATTGCTCAACCACAGGGCTCCACTGCCCTCTGACACAGACCAGTGTGAGCTCTGGGATCCCTGCAGCCAGGTGGCTCAAACACCTCTGGGTCACAGGTCAGGAGTCACCACACCAGGGCATTTAGGCTGCAAGTTGGTGGCAGCAGGGACCGTTGCTTTGTTCTGTGTTTGGATAGTGTCCTGCCCGTGGGGCCATGGCTCCAGGTTAGGGCTCTGCAATGCCACACTAATATAGTGAAATTAAATAATAAATTAGCATCAATAGCCGCAGTAATTAGCACTTGCTTTGACTTGTTGCCACGGACCCACCAGCCACAAACATTAGTCAGGGTTTGTGATCATGTCTTCCAAACTGCAACTGCTTGCAAAACACCTACTGTCTCTTCTCACATGGAAAAGGGGGAACAAGGCAGAAGAACAGTTGTCTACAACAGATCTCATCACCCAGATCCTTCTGGGTTGGCAGTGTTTTCCTCTAGCTGTAAAAAGCCTGTCCCCACTCAGGTTCCATCAGGTGCCTGAGTACTGATCTCTGCCAGGTAAGGTCCTACACTGCATCTCCCATGGGGAGGCGAAGGAGGGATGATGCTCAGCTGGATTTCTTCTGTCTGTCATTGAGTATCAGTCACAGCATGAGTTAAAATAGGGGCAAAATAGGATAAATGAAAGGGAGTGATTGAGAAGATGTGGGCGATGTGACAGACAAGCAAGCTCCTTGCATGTTGATGAGAACGACCTTATCCAGGCAATGGTTGATTTCTTTTTGTCTTGTTTAAAGGAGCAGTGTCTTTGAGAAGCCTGAATTTCTTAAAGTATAGTAGTTATATAGCAAAAAAATCCCATGTCTTCCCAGTGAACCAATTCTACATTCATTTAACAAAAAAAAAAAAAANGAAAAATACAAGGCAAATTAAAACAACAATTTCAAAGAAATCCAGTATGGGACAGGAAACTTTCATGGGAGTTGTCAGCCAAACACACAAAAAATGGGTCTCTGAAAAATGGGAACCCGTTGTGAAACAAGCTGATATTTCAGTGAGGTTTTAACAATCCACAGCATCACAAAAAATGGAAAGTCTGCCAGCACTCAAGAACTACATGTGAGAAAGGCTCTTTCAGCCTCTGTGTTCATCTTTCATCAGAGGTGCTTGCTAACGCCATCACACCGTTCTGCGTTTATAGTCTATGCTTTATACACATGCATTATTCCCAGGCATTTACTGCAGCCCTGCAATTTGGGGAAGTACAGAACATGGAGATCCATAGAAGGAAAAAGCGTCGATGGATTTGAAAGCAATCCTTGCTGAAGGAGCCTTAAGGCCTAGGTGTGTTTACATCCTTGACAAAGTTACAGAAAGATGAAAGAGAAGGCACAGGAAAACATATAATTAAAGTAGCGTGATGTTACTGTGCACTTATAAACTCAGACTGAATACAGAGAGTTTTATCGCAAGAGGTGCAGCTCTGCTGTCACCAACTTTCCCATACAGAGGTCATTCAGGCACTGAAAGGCGAAAAAGAGACATCAAAACTGCTTCTAAACAAAGCACAAGTTGAAGAAGAATCCCATCAAAGGTAGTTTGGAAAGAGCAACAATAATGAACAATTTGGTTATGAAACAGAATACGCTGGAGGCAGTTTAAGGAAGGCAGTCCGGGTCAAAGCTGTTGTGATGGGATGGGAAAAATCTTTTAAATTGTTCCAGGTTTAAGGGGACCCAATGTTCCTTCTGATTGAGGAATCAGTTCCAGCTGGAGATGGGCCAGTTTAGGATCTATGAAGAGATACCAACTAGAATTCCAAGGGAGGATAGGAACTAGTAGGTACGATTAGACTTCTCATACATTTTATCTATGATCTTGATAGTGAGAACAAACCAGATAACTTATGTAGATAGAACAGCCATCCCACAAGCATTTAGGGGCAATTCATCGATTCAAGGTTCTAGTGTGAATTATAGTAACAATCAGTGAGAGAGAACAGCATGAATTACAGAATCACAGATGCTATTAGGGTGATGTTCACAAAGTCATGGTGTTAAACACAGTTCCTGCTGCTACCAGAGCGAGGATCTGCTCTGTAGCATGTTGGAAGTAACCCAGAACATATCACAAGCTGTCCTATACTCCACTGGTACTACTGGGGCTCAATTCGCTCCTAAGCCAGGAGCAGCAGTGTGGCAGCACAGTGCCCATAAGGAGGGAAAGTGAAAATAATGTTGATCCGGCAGTGAGACAAGCTGCAGCTCTCTGTGCAGAGAAGACTGCATCTCACACTCCTGCAGTCAGCATGTCCAGTCCCCTGCTGGCATCTCATAAATCTGTGCCAACTTCATTTATGCCCTCCAAACCCATCATGTGAAGGTCCTGCACAGATATCTACAGCTCTGTTACACTTCTGCACAAGTTAGAGGAGGTGCCATAGCCCAGGAAAACACCCAACCTCTCACCAAAACCTTCACCTCACTGCCCCACTGTCCCAGAAGCTGGTGGAAGTGAACTGCTTTCAGCAGCTTTTAGCCATCGCAGTCTCACTGTCTGACCCAAAATGACACTCTGGAGAGTTCTCTATCCTACCACAGATATTTTGCAAATACTTGTCCTGGCCTCAGTTTCCCCTCTCTGAAATGACATCTTTGAGATATTCAGGAGTTAACAGTTGTCTCATTGCCATTGGGAACAATGGGGTTTCTGTGCTCCTTGCTGGAGCACATGAAGGTGATTTAGTGGGATCTTCTACTTACTATGACCAGAGGTGCTCACACAGGGCAAAATTATATCTGCAGGAAATAAAAAAACTGAACAAAGGAGTGGAGGGAAAGCTGAGAGCATGGGGTGGTGATCCACAATAGAGAACAGCAGGGCCAGGAACCAGAACCTCAACCTTCCCAGGGCCAAGCCATCCTTTCAGCACAGATCTCTGCCGGGAGGCTTTGCGTCCATACCAACGATCTTATTTATGCCCTAAATTAAGCAGGGCATGTGTCTGCCCTGTCTGTCTCCTGTGTCTGCAGAGATACCAACAGTATCTTTTGGCTGGGTGGGGTCCCAGGTATTCTCTTGTCTCAGGTGCCATCCAGAAACACAAGGGATAAGAGTGATGCTGCTGCTGAGTGGCCTCAGCTGTCATCAGCGATGTGATGACTATTCCTTGTGTGAGCAGGTTACAGCTAAGGAAAGACGAGGTGTGAGGGCTGTGTTTATTTCACTGTATTTTAATGAAGAAACTGGAGCTGCTGTCAGCATTACCCGTGGGTGCATCAGCCACAAATCAACACTTAAATAAATGAACTAAATGACGTGATGTCAACTCCATGTTCGCAGCAAAGTACTTGGTTACAGCACAGACTGAGCACTTTGTAATGTTCTGCCTATCCCCAAAATAACCCTTCGGGTAAAAGCCTGAACTAATTAACGAGTAGGCGTCCTGTTCTGAAAGGCAAAGAGCTCAGGGGACACAAATGTTAACACGGAGTATCACCAAAACTAATCAACGCTAGAAATGTCTACAAAAACCTAAATCTGGGGTTTCTCATCCTCGCCTCACACCAGCCAGAGCTGCAAACAGCAGAGAAGTCTCAGTTGCTCCCCTGGGGTGCCCAGTGCCCCTGTGCCCCAAGGGGATATTGATGGGAACCATCAGGGACAGTTTGGCTGGTGCCAGCCCCAGCGATGGAGCAGGGGGAGGAGGGAGGCAGGTCACTCAGGAGTCCTCCCAGCTCGGAGAAGTGAGACTTGGTGCCATCCCAGTGACTCAGGCCCTAACACAGGTGCCTGTGACAGCAGCTGCCAGCCCTCCCACCCCTGAGCCCTTTCCTGGGATGCTGCTCTGGGTCAGACCCTCAAGCAATGCCGAGCTGCCTCAGTGGCTGTACCAGGCAGCACTTTGGCCCCAGCACTGGGGGAATTGCTGTGCCACTGCGGTGCTCTGGTCACTGAGGACAGGCCCTGCCATTTATCTGCGAGGGTGGTTCCCTCCAGACCTTTCCCATATCCCACCCATGCATTGCCTCCTGGACATGCAGGGGAGGTACAGACCTTCTTTCTGCTCTTCTGGCCTTTATATTTCTATATGAAGCCATATGCTGCTGCACTGGCAGTTTTCTGCTGCATGGTAGCAAACATTGTCTAAAAGTAACGCTAATTTACCCTCTTTGGCCCTCACTTTAACCACTCAAATGTTCCACTTTAAGGAGGTGGCAGCTGCTTTGGTCTGCTCCAGTGAAGGTGGATAGAAAGTTTGAAGCTTGCTGGAAGGCAGCTGTTTTCCTACTGTGGCCTGGGAAGACCTTGTGGGTCAGGAAAGGAGTAAAGCATGGGTGATGCCTCTCAGGACCTTAATTAGTAGAGGGGAACACCTTGACTGCTGTATTCTGTGACTGTCTCAGTCAGTTAATACCACCTCTGGGACCCACACTGCACCTGCACACTCGTCAGAGCAGCTCTCCTGGGTGCAGGGAAAGCTGAGTGGGAGTGATGAAGAACTGAAAAATACAGGAGCCTTCAACTGCATCTACATCTTGGAGGGAACCTAATGAATTTACACAGTCCCCCTGGGTTCTACAGTCTCTGTCCAAGGAAGATCCCCTTCACGTAGGAGCTCCACAGAGTTTGGGTGCTGCTCTGCTGACTGTAATTAAGTGCTCCTTGGCTAAATGGTTTTGTTCAGTTTATATGTGATATTTTCCTGGAAGGCTATTAAATGCATGCTGTTTTCCTAAGATAGAGGCTTTTGAAGCTATTCCAGGCTTTCCTATAAAGATTCTTTTAGTCAGTTGCAGTAAATAGGAGGATGAATGCTTTTCTGTGAGTGCCATATGAGGCCATCAGAGACAGATGCAGAGTTCTCAGCACAGCTGTTTTTGTATTTGGTGACTGGGTTGGTTCCCCTGAAAGAGATTCTGCAGAAGTCCAGTGGATTTCACTAGAGACTTGTGCAAAGCTGTCCTGGTATCACAAACCCCTGGTGCAGTCAATCAGGGACTTTCCACCCGTCCTATGATATGAGAAATGCTATTTTGAGATATCCTCTCTTCCTCTTGCCCAAGCTGTCTTTAGGTTTTGAGTGTTCTCTGTTCAGAGCAGGTCAGAGCCCTTTTTCCCTATCGGTCATAATGTTCACTCCTGCAAACCCATGGGAAGATGAAGACAGCTCTGGAGCCCTGTGGCATGAAGGAGTGCTCAGGGCATGCAGTATGGATAGGTTGATCTGCCCACGGGCATCCTCTGTTGAAGTCTTCCCCACATCTTGCCTTACTTTCAGCTTTGCAGCTTGTGTCAAGGTCAAGACAGAGGGCAAATGGATCAGGCTGCTGCAGTTGCTCTTCTGTTGAATCTTTAATCTCTGAAATTAGTAACAAAATTAGCCAAGGCAAGACCTGGACTAGTCAGTTAGTTACTGCAAGAAAATCATCCAGGTTCACTTATTTCTTAGGAAGGAACTTCAAGCTCTCTTGCATATTAGAGATTGAGGGAGCAGATTTCAGAGGAACTTGCACAGCTCATTTGATTCCTCTATGCAGCAAAATCACTGTGAGTTCAAATCATGACATGCAGGCTGCAAACAGTGATGGATTCTGGGGACTGAGAAAGAATCTGAAATTGGATCCTGGCTCTGAGGTAGGCATGTGACCAATCTCCAGGCATCCCCAAATTCTGATGTGGGAAGAGACTACACATAGTTCCCAGTTCTATTAAGGTCCAAACTGATTTTTTTTTTTTTTTTTGTCTGAATACCACCTCATTCATAGCCCACGTACCCCTCACTTAGGGATGCTTTAAAATGGGGATCAAGTTCTCCTCTGTCACAGAGCACTGAGGAGGGATTCAAAAACTCAGGAGGAGCCTATTAAATGTTTTAGGGCAGGTTGCCAGTTCTTTTGCCAGCACACAGACTACTACAAATTCTTACACGCACATACATAGTTCAGACTCGCCCTGCACAGTGACACCAACCGCATTTAATTCCCGTGCATACCATCCCTCTCTGCCAGCCTTCTCTGATGCTTTTCTCCTTGTTCTCCACAAACACAATTCTAAATTCAGTCCCTGAGTTTCCATTAAGGATGAGCAAAACAGAGCTTTAAACTCCTTGACTGTTTTAACCCGTTTGCTCCTGGATCAAAGAGCTTCCCAGTTTTGTTCCAGCAACTCAGGAAACTTTCCCCTACTGAAATCGTGATAGGAAAAAAAAAAAACAAGGACTAAAAAGAAATCAGTTTTGCTAAGGTGGAGCAGTTTTATTTCTCTGGTGTGGTTTTACTTGCAGAAATGTGAGTTAAAGGAATAATGGTGAATATAATCTGAGGACTTATCAGAGTCTTCTATGAATATTCCTTTGTGGAGCACACTCCAGTGTATTCTGGTCTGGACTTGTGGCTGGGAGTTCAAGGTCACATTAAAGAGGCTGACAGTGCAGCTCAGATCCTGCAGCACCTGCTCATGCCTTGGATCTGATCCTTTTTCAGCAAAAAAAAATTACATTAATAACTAAAAAAAGCCAAGCTCCTGTCATGCCATGAGGTTTCAGTTTGATTTTTTTTCTTTTTTGGGTCTTTTGAAGAAAGAAGCATTATCTGGGGCACAGGGTAGGTGTATCATTCAGCACTGATGGAGTTAATTGTGATCCCTTTTCCTATGGCCATCCACCACTGGGCGAGCGTAGCTGCATTGTCCATGATCACAGCACTGTGTTAAATGTGCTGCTCTTCCTGGAGCCATAATGTGAAATACTCAGGGCTGTACTAACAAAGACCTTACACTTCGTTTTGTGTGTGAAAACATGGAGCTTTTCCATGAGCAGTTCCTGGCCCCTCATGGCATCATGGCGCAGCCTGTGCTTTTACAGTTCCCTGAAAGCTGCCTCAGCAGATCCACCAGAAATATCTGTTTTCCAGGATTAAAAATTTGCTGAGAATAAAAAATATTCAATGGGCTGAAAACTGGCATTTGGAGACTCATCCAAGGAGTCATTTTCTCATATTGCTCCAGGTTCTATCATCTTCACAGGGTGAATTTCTATTTACTTACAACTGAGGCTGGTAAGAGTCACCAAAAGAAAGAGTGAAAAAAAATCAGAGTATTAACTTCAGATCAGGCATGTTTTAAATTGAGCAATGAGCACCTTGCATATACAGTCATGAAATACTTATTTCCCCAACAGGGAATTAGTTATTGATAAATCCAAGACGTGATGTAGCAACAACTTCCAATGTTCTGTAAGATAAGAGTTATCATTTAATCAGCCAGGGGAACGAGATGAAATGGATACTACATAATAAGAGTTATTTTTTGTGGGGGTGCCAGCTCCAACCCAGCAATTTTAAATTGAAGCTTGCTGATGGTTTTCATCACTGATCTGCTCTGAGCTCTGTGCTCTGGCTCACTATTGCCTGTCACCTGTGTAATCATGGGGTTCCTGCTCTCTGGAGAGGCAAAGAGGGTTTCAGTCACACTCTGCACAAGCCTGGCCTCTCCCTCCCCACGCTGACTCCCTGTGTGATTTTGCTCCTGCTCCTTCAGCCTCTGCTCCCACCAGTGCTGCCTCACATCCTCCCAGCTGTTTGGAGAACTTACACAGGCATTTCAAGTGGATGTGTACCATTGACTGACAAATGGAGGATTTCATGGCATTATTTGATTTTGATGCAAGTCTTTTAAAGAAATGATCCACCAACATGACCCATTTTGATATTTTTTGCCCAATTCACCAATTAAAATATTTTATTAAAAGTATTGCATGTTTTGAAAGGAATTTACTTCTGCCTCATGGCAAGAAATTTTCTCAAACATCTACTTGCTTGCCCAAGTTTTGGGTTACTTCAATGGCCTTAATGCATATGTTTCACTGAGCCTCCAAAAGTGCTGGCTGGCAAGATGTGAGATACCTGGTCTCAGATCAACATAAGGTACATGGAAAACAGAACATTTTGCTGCACAAATGCAGAACACCTAGAGCATTACAGGTTTACACCTGTGCAATTACTTTGATGTAGTCATGCTGGAGCAAGGAGAGAAAAAACCCCAATGTAGATGATGCTTTCAGCTGACAGAGAAAATAAAAATACAGCTTGTGGTTGTGTGAACTGATCTGTGATAAAAATGTTTGCATAAAATTACATGCAAATGATTGGGAAGTACAAACATACCCGCAAGAAAGTCTGTTCCGCTCAGGACCAGAAGCAGAAGTGCTGGAAATATAGGAAGCAAAGTTGACCTAAAGGAAGTTACAGGGTGAGTGTGAGAGCTTCTTTCAGCCAAAATCAGTGATAAAGCACTCAGTTACCTTGCTAGGCAGGGGATCACCCCTTGGTTTGGCAAGAGAACGGTTCCCATCTAGTTCAGAAAAGATTAGGTAGGCACCCAGATTGTTTTTATAGAACTTAAACATATTTGACACCTGTAGAAGTGCATATCACGGTGAGTAATTTTTGGGACCCTGTCTGCCTATTTGGAGGTGGAGGTTGGGATGGGCATTCAGGATACAGCAGAGGAGGCAATCCGAGTCATGTGTCCCATTCACTTTGTCAAGTCATGATTATTCTGGGTTTCAGAAATCATAATTCCCTTGGGGAATGAGGACAGCCCAGCCAGCATGACCACGAACTCCAGGTCAGTGCTCATCTGCTGAAGAGAGCTGCTCCTGCTGCCTATGTTGGTGTCCCTTGACTATTTCTTGGAGGAGACTTTCCCTCATCTTTTTTTCTGCAGGAGGCTTCCCCTGTAGCGTGAAGGTGGATCTTGGCTGCTTGTGTGCCAAACTGTCTGACTGAGCCACCAGAATGCAGCCAGGCTTTTCCTGAGACAGTATAATACATGGACATGCATCTTTTTAGGGGTCTAATTAGGCAAAGATATGCATATGCATAGGTAAGTGTGTGTAAATTTTAAAAAGTTGGGTTTCACTCTCATTTTAACCAAAGATAGGAAAAGTAATAATTATAACTTAAAGAACATTGATGCAAAATGACAGCAGTATTTTGCTTATCTGATCTCATCGTTCCTTTGATGGTCTGGTTGCACAATGATTACAGCTAACTCTGCAGAGGCTGAGAGATAGCACAATATTGCCCATGGAGGTTATCATCTCGCTGCTTCTTATCACAACCATACTGTCATTAATTACCCAAGCTTGAGTTTAACCAGGAATACTTCTCTTTAATATATATTTCCGGTTCCCATATATTTCAGGGGAAAGCATTGACTTTATTGGCAAGAAGGACAAACAAAAACAAACTCTCCAGAGATGTTAAGCACATATAAAAATCCAGATGTTTCCAGCATCAGGGTTAGGGGGTTTATTATTTTCCTTTCTTTTGGTCTCTGTCTTCCTGCCAGGCCCACAGGAAAGCACACACTGAATGAAGCCACTCTCCAATGGTAGCTTTGAGGTGCAAACTCTACAAACAAGAAAAAACAAACACAGTCAAAACCAAGCGTTTTCCTCCTTTGTCATTTGTTCGGCTGCTGCTGAGACCCAGGCTCGTACCTGGGGTAAGAGTTTTTCCTGTTTCTTCCAAGGCCACGCTTATGTGACCTGGGGACTTCTAAGGCTGGGAAAGAGGGGGCACGAGGGGATGTCTCATCTCACAGATCCTTCCTGCGAGACGCCCGAGTGGTGGCTGCCCATTGATCCCGAGGCGGCGTGCGGCGGGGCAGATAAAGCTGTGTTTGTTGTACATCTCAGGGCATCCTTATCTCTCCTGCAAATCGGGGGCAACATGACTCGTGTGGCTTCTTGGGGAGGCTGGGGAGGGGAAAGACCTTGTGCTCAGGACTAAGGAATTTCCCTTATTATCTGATTAATCTTTAGGATTTCCCTGCCTTCCTTCCCTTTTTCTTACAATCGCGCTGTGTGTCGGCCTGGAGGACTCCCAGGAGTTTGAAGGACACGCTGATTTATTCTTTGTTCATGGCTGCATTAATGAAGGGCAGTAGTCTTTCCAACCCGGTGGGTTCTCCAGACTTGATAAAACTTGCATAAAAACACTGGGAGGATTCATTGCTGCTACTCCTCTGCTTTATTAAATCACTGCTGCATTAGGCACTCTGCAAAGCATTAGTGCAATTAGTGATCTACATTTATATAAATTTGATAGTGACCTGTGATAAGAGAATGATACCATAGCATCTTGCTGATACCACTTTTCTTCTCGGAGTGTTATTTCCCAATATCTTACTCCATCCTGACCCAGCAGTAATGAAAACTTTTCTTTTGATGTGAGAGGGAGCAGCAAAAAACTCACCTTCGAATTCCTCACACAAACTTGACTCTCATTAAAATTACTGGAAAAAATATGTGTTGTATATGGAAATTATGTATATGGAAATTATGGTGATTGTCTCTTCTGGCTGTAACAAAAAATAACCCCAACCAAACCCAAAAAACAACAAGCAAAAAAAATTAGGAAAGAGAGCCTAAGTCCAACAAAGAATATTTTTCCAGTGTATTAAGTAAGTACCATATATTCCATGGCTGTGCTTACTGCTCAGTAGGGGAACTCATTTTCAATGGAGGATGGCAAAGTTAATCCTGTTCTGTTTTCTTTTGCTGACTAAAAGAGCTTGAAAGACAAGCATTTATTAATTGCATGTACAGAAAATGCACATGCAGAGCTCAGTTTAATCCCCAAAGTTACAAAGATTCCAGGAAAACTAGTTAAAATTAGAGGGAGGGAGAGCAAACAGGAAATTCCCTCTTTCTTTTTTTCTTTTTTTTTTTATCAAAAAATTTTCAGATTGTGGTGGAAAAAAAATGAACACTGAAAAATACCCCTCAGTTCCACTCTGTAAATTTGGGAGTTAATTCAATAGATCCCATTTCATCGATCTCTGGAAAGAAATTTACTGATGGGGAAAATATCTTTATTACATAAGGAATCACTTGCTTTGCCATTATTAGTTGTGCTAACAGCACCTCCCAAAACACTGTTAAGATGCAACTTTCCAGGCAAGTTTCTTCTGAAAGTGCTAAAACAGGTTCTTTTTAGACATAGGGGTGCTGCCTGGCCATGGGGCTTCCCAGAGACAGGCAGACAGTGGTCATGTTGTGTGACAAAATGTACAATTCTGCCAAGCAGATATAAAAGGCATCTTGGTGGCAAAGCCCACGGTTTTCTCTCTGAGCAGTCACTGGGTGCTGGAACAGCCCTCACTGCGCTTCTGTCTCCTCTCTGTCCAAGCACAGCAAGTCACACACCACCAGCAAAAGTGATAATTGCAAGACTGGGAGTTCCAACGCAGGGCTCCAAAGCAGTTGAGGAAAGTCACTCTCCAAATATCTGAGTCACCCCCGGCTCACCAGCTACCAGCGGGTGCTGCTGCGGGCTCTGCCCCTCGAGAAGCAAATCCCTTCCCGGGCTGTGGCAAGCATGAGAGAGGCTGCAACTCTTAGTCACCTCTCCGTTCAAGTCCTGCCCTGGCGTCATTGATGAAAGACTCGATCTTTTGCCGTTTTTACAACAGGAACCCTTCTCTCATCACTTCCCAACGTGCCACAGCAGGACACAGCTATGACCCATCCTCTCGAATTCGCTGTTCTGAGGCACAGAGGGCTCTTTCAGAGGCACAGTCCCATTTGGGATTTCTTTCCTAAGACTCAATCCAACAGCCATCTGTTGTGCTCTTTGTTGACCCATAGTGGGGCACAGGAAATCTCACTTCTCCCAGCCACGGGTACGCAGTGACCAGTAGCTACCTCTTCCCCAATTTTTTTTTTTTTTT
>WBMY01000881.1:494043-513393 GCA_013397315.1 Donacobius atricapilla
TTTTTTTTTGTTACTTGTCTCTGTGGTTACAGTAGCTAGGCCCCGCTTGGGTCCCTGGCAAGTCCCTTGTCCTCCTTGACAGAGAATTGCCTCACAGATTGTCTGTAAGAGCAAGGGCAGGCAGCCTCCAGCACAGCACCTATCTCTGCGCCGATCCCTTTGCAGAGGAGTTTCTGAAATCTCAACCAAATGCCCGAGTTGTTCTTTGTGTTTTTAAGAGGAACAGGTGTGTTTACACACAGTTCCAGAAACATTGACAGACACTGATTCACCTCCAGAGTCAATCTGTGCCTTCCAAGGATGGCTGGTAGAGGTTATTAAGGCACCAACCATCAAAAGGTTGGTGTCTGTATCTGGGGTGAAAGCAGAGTGGATTAGACTGAACAGATTCAATGTGCAGGTGGACTGTGACATTCCTGGGAACAGGGGACCACTGGTATCTTGCTGAAGATTTCACTTTGGGCATGGGATTTCTGGTATTTTCCCCTCTAAGACTGTAGCCCCTAGAACTCCTCTATTCTCATAGCAGAAGAGCTAAAGCAGTGGGGAACCCAAGACTGGTCCTGCTGCCTACAGGAATGAGGGTCCAGATCCTGCAGAGGCTGAGAGATAGGACAATACTGCTTGTAATGATGATGGTGCTGCTTGTCCTCAGCACATCCACGCTGCTTTCAGTAAGCCAGCAGGAAGAAAAATGCCCCCAGGTTGCCCGAGTCCCATCCTCCCAGCCACTTTTGGGTTTTAAGCATGTAACTAAATTAAGTCCTTAAAGATGTGTAATTTCTAAATATCCTCCCTAAACATGCACAAGAAACATCCAAAGGAAGAGCTGAAACTCAGTCTATTCCAGCATTTCTCACCACAGTCAAACAAACTCAAGAGAACAGCCCAGGAGACTGATCTCCATCTCTGCTGTGGGTGGATGTGTTTTCATTAAGCAATCCAAGCCTTCACAGATCTACAGACCCCTTTACACTTCCCCTTGCTTTTGATATTTTTTGCCCAACTCATCAAAGCTTTTCCCTTTGTTCAGAGCTAAGGGAGCAGAGAAGAAAAACCCTGCCCCTCTGTGATTCTTCAGGACCTGATGGAGCTCCCCCAGGGTCCAGTTCATAGCTTCTTCTCACTATCAAGAGGTTTTGCCCACCCCTGCAGCCGATTAAGGCTTGGCTTGTCCAGGGAGGCAGCAGCCGTGGTTGGCTGGAAATAAGAAAGGGAATAATTCCTCCTACACACTCAGAGACCACACTCTGACCTGGTGAGTAAAAGACAATTTATGGGCACTTGGGAGAACAGCATGGAGACCACCTTATCCTGAGGCAGAATCCGAGCCACGCTGTGGGTGGGAGCTGGAAGAAAAGTCAGAGGGGAGTGGGAGAAGAACACAGCAGGAAGATCAAGAGAGGGTGAAAGGTTCCTAAAATCATTTTAAAAGATCCTTCTTACTCCCTCCTTGCTGACTATTGGCACTGCAGGCTGGACACAGGCGCTTGGCAAGGCTCAGTCTCTGGGACACACACAACAGGGACCTACCCCATGCACTGCAACACGGCAGAGTCCTCCCACCCACTAAACCTCTCCAGGGCCCTCTCTGGGTTTATTTCAGCTTGGAAACCCACCACACCTCTGATGTCATCCCCCACTGGGGCTTGAATTCATTTCAAGTTGACTGGCCCAGCACAAGGAACATTATTTTTATATGTATGAGGTATATCTATGGTTCATAAAACACCGCACAGGACTGAGGTGGCTGGAGACTGAGTGATAAACTGAGGCCAAGCATTTATACAACTGGTTCCGAAAAGGGATTTTTATTGATTGAATACATCATTTTTTCCCATTATACTGCTGGGGCTACTTATGTCAATTCTGCTGCGTAGACTGAGGCTACACATATTGCACAGAACTCAAGCACAAAGACCAGGAGGAAAATTAAGAACTAAACCAATTAATGCATCCAGTCTTGTGTTTATTAAATGCCTCTTGAAATGACTGCTTGTTGCCTTTAAAAAAAAGTCTTGAAGCTCAGTCACTGAAATTCTATGAAACCCTCAGAGTCTAGGAGTGAATTATTAGGTTTTTTTGCATGAAAACTCTGTAAAACATTTGCTTCATGGCAATTGATGAAGCATTTCAGCATGTCTATTTTATCATCACATAGAAAGAATCCAAGAACATTTTACTGCCCACTAGAGCCTTTGTCCATAAGAAGTGTTTTGTTCCAGCAATGATAAAGACCTCCTGTATAGCTCTTGTCTAGGACTGTGCTTTGAACTTTAAAATTAACCAGTGCTGGTAAACAGGAAACACCAGATTACAGTTTAGCTCGCATTAAATTGTCCTCTTGGCTTTTTTTGTTGTTGTTTTTATGTTTTAGGCAGGGACAAATGAAATGCTGCATCAAAGCTGAGGCCACAAATTGTTTATTTATTAGGGGTATTTTGCACTTTGCATTGCAAACTGCTGCAACTGAAAGAAACATGGGTTGGCACAAAAAGGGGAGGAGGAGTGAGAGCTATAATGGAATAAATGTTACCCAATAATTAAAATTCAGTGGTACTGTAAATCCTAATGGAAACAACAATGTGTCTTTGTGTACAATTAACTCTGGGCTCCAGTTCATGATAAAAATTCTAGCTTGTAAAAAGCCTTGACCTCAATACCGAGAGCTCAACAGAGGTTCACAAATCTGGCTTAAAAAAAATAAAAAAAAAACTTTCACAGAGGGGGAACAAATAATAGCTGGAGCTGGTCCCCTAAATATGCTCCAATTATTCAGGGTGGTTGAAGATAAGATACAGGAGAAGTACCAAGGGAAAAATAGTCCAAGAGCTCACAAAAAACTGCCAAGTGCTGCTTGATGTCTAGAGTGAAAATTCATCCTCCCCCCGTTCTTATCCCAATCCTACATTCTGCAGGGCACCCTGTGTGTTAAAGTCCTACAAAATCTTTATCATTATTAGTTTAATACTTTTTTAAATGTTAACAAAGCAGACAAAACGAGTTGTTCATTACAGTGAGTGACTGACAGGGAAACATGAAGGACTATTCATTAAATAATTACTACTTTTAGGCAGAAAAAGTTACTGTGCTTAAAAGGGGAAAAACAGTGCAAAATCAAATTGTCTATTCTTTTTTTTGGTGGGTGTGTGTGGAGGGAGTAATGTCTCATGGAAAAGACAGTTCTACAAATGTCAATCAGTTTGACAAGCAATTATCAGCCTCAAGGAAAGGACGCAGACTGTGGGTAGAGCCCCCCAGAGCAGAGTAGCTCAGGTACCGTGCCAGGTGATGGTGGGCAGAGTGGGACTTGTCCAGAAGAGCACATCTACAGTTCATCTGCAAGCCTGCAGACACCGAATCAAACCTCATAACACTTCCCAATCAACTATAGTTACTTTTGTAGAGGACACTTTTTTGTTGTTTCCCGACACTTCTAAAAATGGAAGGACTACACAGAGCTTTGTGGAAGGAAAAATCATTCAAAAAGTTGTTTTGGAAATATTTTTTGTCAGAACTTAGACTAGATTCATACTTGGGCTTGGGATGTTTCTCTGCAGCACTGAATCCAGCAGCTGTAGTAGATATTTCCTCCAAAGAAGGTGAGAAACAGGATTGTCAAAAACATTTAAGTGTCTGAAGCCCTCAGATCCAAATGCAATTATAGAATCCTAGAAGCATTTAGCTTGGAAAAGATCTCTACGATTATTGAGTCCAGTTGTTAACCCAGCACTGCCAAGCCCACCCCTAAGACATGGCCTCAAGTGTCACATCTGCTTTTTGAACACTTTTTGCTCCTGAATCTGCTTGATAGTCCCCACGTAGGCATCTACTTTTTTGCCATTTTTTAAATAGTGCAAGAATCAATTTTTAAACACCTGGGGGATAAAATATCAGAAATGCCTCCTTCACATCCTTATGCTGGAAAATAGAGAAAGGCTCTCCACCTCCCTGGCACCATTCATCAGTAACAGAGTACTCCAAAGAGGGAGCTCTGAGTTGCTTCTGAGGGTAACTTACAGCCCCTTTCAACGAGAGCTGTGGGTGCTCAGATGTTTGATTGCAAGGCTGTTTAGGAGGTGCTTAAAGTACAGATAAAGCAGAGAGATGTGATCTCTATGCTTGTGGAGAGCTATAAAAGGAAACAATTCTGCACTTCAACCACTATCTTTTGATCCTTAACCAGGGGTAGGTTTGGGAAGAAGCTTGCTTGTGTACAGTGCAGCATGTTAGCTCTTGGCATCAGGTTGGTTACAGAAGGAACAGAGCAGCAGTAGCTGTTTGTGGTAGAAAGGAAAGAAAGCTTAAAATGAGTGCAAGTGTGGGAAAATAGCACTTTCATGCAAATAATCTTTACAGTGAAAAACTCCATCTGCTCTGGCCTTGTGCATTTGAACTTATTTTATATTGTACTGGAGCATGCAGATTCCCTGGGAAATTGCTTAAAAACAGAAGCCCCAGGCTTTTGTGTGTCTATACAAATTCTTGGCACGTCACTTAACTCCGTTCTCACCTCAGCCATGAAACACCACTGCAGTTGCTGGGATTCCTCAGGAGAACCATTTCCAAGGAGAAATGGCATTGGCACTTGGTCCATTTTAGGCAGAACGGGAACATGTGCACTCACGTCCCAGACGGCTGAGCATGCTGAGAGCTGGTGACAACAGTGACAACCAATGCCATAAGTCTTGCTGATCCCACTGGGGCAACAGCAAGTCCTTAATCCCCGTGTTGTTTCCAAGCTTCCTGTTTTGAAATTGCCATAATTAAATTCTAAAGACTGAGAAAGCACCAAACGGGTTGCCAAGTTTATGTCAAGCTTTATCAGCTGATCTCATCATAATCCAGTAAATAGCATATCATGAACATCAAATCTAATTAAATCCTCTTGAGATACGGGTTAAAAAACAGACACAAACAAGAATCAAACATTTAAAACCTGCCGCTGTACAATCAGAATTAATCCACAGGGAGAAGTGAATTTCCTTGAAATCTGGACAAATAAGCCTTCGATGTTTTCCTTTCCCCAGTGGCTCATGGTCTCTCTGGCACATACAATCAGAAGGAAAAAGCAGTTACTGGTGTTTTGTTTTCAACACAGATCACACAAAATGCATCTCTAAAGTCTGACTTCTGAAGTAGAATACAGGATGGGGCAGAGGAGTTATATTTTATTTATATATATATGTTTATCTCCAGTATTCTCAGCAGTACTTTTGGTGCTGTCCATATGTAAAAGAGTGCTCTCTAGCCATAGGAGGCACAATGAGAACAGCTCTACTGTGGGCTCAAAAAGGCAGCCGTGATGTTGTTCTTAAGTCAGTCTCTTGATCATTACATGATCTGCAAGGCACCTTTCGAAACACCCCTAATGCACCATAGGTGTCTGTGTGTGTGCACAAGCCCTTAGGGCTACACCTCTGCTGCTAGTAAACCAAACAGTGGCAGGTAATATTCCCAGGCATTGGAATTTGATAGTCTACATCGTCAAATTCCTAGAACCTGCCCTGGCACATTTTTGACCTGAATCAATTAGCATTCTCCCACACATGTCCCAGGAATTTAGGAGTTAGCACAGCCAGGGACTGTTCCCAAGAGATGCCATGGCTTCAGTCATCGTGTGTGGTGACAAGAGGAGCTTGATATTATGGACACGGCTCATTCCAGGTCAGTGGGCCTCACTGCCAGAGAACAGCCCTAACAACACCTCATTTTCTCATCAGAGCTGTTGCCTCCACGCACGTGTTAGCCTACATCTGCTCTTAATCTGGGTATGTCATAAGAGTGCTCTACCCTGAGCACATCGCATCAGTATGAAAGGGCAGCTCAGGACTTTATCTGCTGGGTGACTTGATGAACCAGAGTTTTCCAATCAGTTCCATTAGGTTACAGCAGAGAGGAGCATGGTTAAGGGGTTTCTTTGTTCCCACCCTTCTTTCTTGATGTGAACTAGCACATCCCTGGTCTCTCTGATGATCAGCAAGAGGTTGATGCTTGCACCTCTTGCAGTCCTTTAAAGAACTCATTTGGAAGAGCATGAATTCATAGCAAGGAGTATAATTTCACTCTAGGAAAACAAACAAACAACAGACAAAAAACCCACCAAATAATACCTCTCTTTTCACTTCCAGGATTAAACTAAAAATCAAGCTCAGAACAGATCTGCCTGAAGGGAACAGCCCCTCTAGTATGGATTCACCCCACCTAGCTTTATGTATCTAAAATAAAACCTCACTTTCCCAAGGCTTCCTCTGCAGCCAAAGGACACCAGAAGGTATTTGGTTCATCTCAGTCCTAACTTGTGACTCCACTAATACGAGGAGCATAGACCAGAAATTATCATCATTTCAGCATTTCAAATTAATGTCTTTTACCTGCAAACCTGAAGTGCTTCTTGATCTGTTCACTTTTGACATTGCTTTTTAAGTCTGTTACAAGCCTCACCACTTTTCTGCATTTTCACAGGAAAATGAAAGGAAAATTAACCAGTTGTGTCCCTGTCAACAATAGTAAAATGTATTTTGCTATTAACTCAGGTCAGAGTTTCAGAGGTTCAAAATGAAGTTTCTGTTCTCATGATAAAAAACCCTAAGATTCTATATAGCGCTAAGGTCACTCTGACTGAGAAAAGGTAGCAGACCCCTTGCAGAGCGACTGTTCATCATAAATGGTTCATTCCCATACCTGTACTTTCCCCTAAAGCAATGCTGACTGGCCCTAATACTTACTGGTTTCACAGCTATCACCAGGGTAGATGCTAGACTAAGGAATTCTTCTCCTGTACAAATTTTAATACCACAGTTCTGTATGTTGTGACCATTCAAAAACTCAGAGCAAAGAGGATGGATGGATGGATGGATGGATGGATGGATGGATGTGGAAGCAAGGGCTCAAGAACAGCCACTAAATTTGCATCCCCACCAAGCAGCAGCTGCAAAGAAACTGCTGCTTCCAGTCATATGGAATGTATGAATGTATCCCAGACACTCATATTGCAGTACTACAGCCCACTTTAAAATCGTTGTGATATGGATTTCAATCAAGCAAACTGCAGTTTGTACCTATGGCATTTAAAAGGTGCTTAAAATTGGATTTTTCTTCCCTGTTTGGTGACTCCATTCCTTAAATGTCTGAATGTCTTAAAATAAACTTATTTGTATTGCAGAATTTGAATTTACCTGTCTTTGGAAATGCTTTAGTAGAGGATGCTGTGCAAAAGGGGCAATTTGTGAAACTTTGCCATTTTGTAATACCATGACTGTCCTGGTCCTGTTCTTCCACCCTCTCCACAGGTACTCACACTGCCAGTCACTCCCACAGCACAGCCTGTGTTTTGGCAGGCTGTGTCCCCAAAGACCACCCATCATTCCCAGCATCTCCATTAGGAAAGTGCACCTTTAGTTCACCCCTTTTTCCGCGAGGTCTGCAGTCCAATAGGCAAAGGCAGCTTCAAAATTAGACCTTGCCAAGCTTATTTACAGAGAGCTAATGACAGAGAAACAATGGCAACAAGGAAAGGAAAAAAATCAATTCACCCGGTCATTTGGCAAGGAAGGAATACACATTTCCCTTCTTTCCAAGGTTTTGTTTTGGGTCCTGAGGGAAGGGTCTGCTGTGTGCAGTGGAAATAAAACTACTTATGTAGCTGAGTATCAGAAGACCCAGAAGAGCCAGAAAAGCAAGTGACCTGTGATGTCTTTAAAGCAAGATAATATTTAACAGCTTTAAAAGGAAAGAAACTTTAGTCTTTGAAGATCAGAGATAGCAAACTATATTATCTGTCAGTGCTATTATTCATAGTGAAAAATAACAGTAACACCTTTACAAATTCCAGGGACAGCTGATGATCAACCTTAGCTGATTGCTTTTTTGCTAACTGGGTCTTACAACTTTTGGGCTGAGCCTACATGTCAGTCAGCATGTTGTTGTTGATCAGGTGTGCATCCATTCCTTCACTCCCTTCACTCACCATCATTTTAATAAAAAGACAAAGGCACAGGATGAAAACTGTACCTTGGCACTTCTTAATTTGTTGCAGCTTTGATGCTGGAACAGTTGTTGTCTCTTCATGGTTCTTTTTCTCACTCTTCTTCCTCCTTGCTAGTGATGCCTTAATGTGTGGATGTATGTTTGGTGCCTTAAGGGCATTCTCCAAGTGCATTAACATCTTCTGGAATCTTGTTTGTACAGCCAGTTGTTGGTGAAAAAATCTTTCTGTTCAATGTGCAGGATCTTTTACTTCTTTGCAAGTGATTACATTTCTGCCTAACATGTTGGTGGGTCTCCACATTTTGAAAACACGAGCCAATGCTGAAGTTATAGCCAAGCAGTGAATTTTCTCTTTGGGCATTGGAGGTGATGCTCTTTCTTAGATGCACTTGTTGAAATCCAAGATTTTCCGATTGTTCCAGCAAGGATCAACTGACTGCAGCTACTCCTCTCAGTGTGTCACCTGAGGCAGTGTTTGCCTCCCTTACACTTCCCTTTTGTATGGCAGCACCCTTGGGGCTGGTTGTGGGTGACCCTGCTGACACTGGGGGTGATCCTGGGTGTCTCCCCAGCCTGCTCAGCCCTGGCACTCCATGCTCTGCCTCACAGCTCCCCACAGGACCAATGGAGGGTGGACACAACGGCCTTGGGCCACTTTTGCAAAGGACCAGATGGGATCTGCCAGCTGACACAGCCTGGGTTGAGTTCTGGCGGCCTTTAAAGAAGATACCAACATGAGGTGCTTGGCTTCAGGCTGTCCTTGTGGAGTCTTATCTTAGCTAAATGTAGATTAGGGCTTTGGCCCAAGGTGGAGCAGAATTTGCTTCCCTTGTATAGTCTGGAGAGATTGAAAGGAGACAGAAACATGCTGGAGAACACAGATGCTCAGCTGTCATGCCCACCTAGAAATGAAATACCTGTGATGTACTGGTTAAAAGAAAAAGCCTTCTTCAAGCACATGAAGCTTGGAAAATGCACCACCCTTCTCCAATAATTCCAGCATGCCCCAGGTGGCAAGGACCTACCACTGTCAGCCCTGCTCTATAAACAGATTCCATTTGAGCTAAAGACTCAGGCAGGAATCCAAGGCATGACCCAGGGCTCACCCTGGGTGATCGTGGCAGTAGATGGCAGCAGTGCACATCACCCCTAATGCTCATGGAACCAAGGTGGTCCCGCTCGACAATGGCCATTTCCCAAGGCACAAGGGCAATCAAGGTACAAGATCAACCGTAATCATCCTCCGGAGGCCCCAGAAGCACTCTGCCATTTGATGCAATTCTTTTTTCCACACAGACCTCAACATTTCACAGTACTGAAGGCAAGACCCCGTTCCCCAGTGCTGAGCACCTCTGGTGATGACTGAGCTTTTGGGTGTACACCAGCAATCACGAGAGGGGATAAAGCCCCTGTGACTGAATGTTCCCACTGTGTTCACATGAGCACTCCAGGATGCAGGGACTCATTTTGGTCTCTGCCTGGAGAGCTGAGCTTTTGTGAGGTAAATGACAAGGCGACAGCCAGGGAACTACCAAGGGCCACAGATGTAAATGCAAGCACGGCTCCAGGCTGAAAAACAGCTCCAGGCTGAAAAACAAAGGACAGGGAAATGAAAAGCAAAGCTGATGAGCCATCCTCACTATTAGCACTTGTGGTTCACTTTCTCCTCCTGAGAAGATTTAAGGCCTCAGTGACAGATGTCAATCTCACCTCCCCTGCAAGAGGGGGTTGGCTTAAGTGGTGTGTCAGGAAAGGAAGGCAAGAGGGATTTTGTTTCATTTTTTTAAGGAATCGAAGAAGATCCTGTGTCTTTAACCTTCAGGATAACCTTGTTTCAGTCTAGTTCTCATTGCTGGACTGCTCCTTGATGAGCTTTTTATGCCTGATTAATTAGTACACTGAAGGGAAGTGGGGGCTGCTCTGTTTAGCAGCTTGTGCCTCCTTCTGACTAATCCACCACCCAGCTCTACAGCTCCAGAGGGTCTGCAGTTGCCTCTTTCATGCCTCTGGTGTGGGGTTTCATTGCCTCTTTCTACTCTTTGATTGTATGCTTCCTATCGATTCAGGAACATTTATTGAGGGCTAGCTGTAGACCAGTTTAATTTGAGTATGTGGGCTTTATTTCTCCACTACCACAAACTTTTCAAAGAAAAAGAAAATGCAGATGCAGGAGAGAATGGCTCAGATTTATGGAGCACTATCTTCCAAAGAGTCACTTTTACAATGTTATTGATGACAAGAAATCATAATTTTTTTAGGAAGATAACTTTGCATATGCCATTATTGCCAGTGTGAATGCAATCAAGAGAAAAGCACTTTTGTGGTCCTTTAATTTTTAGAAATATGAACCCATAATAATACAACTTATGCTAAATTATTTTGTGTCCCAGTTTTCCCAGGGGGGAGGCAGGGAGGAAATACTGACCCTCTTGGTAAATCACTTTCAGCTCTGACAATAAAAAGTGTTGGATAAAAGCTAAGCAGTATTACCAGGGATAAAAATTAAGGCAGCTTTCTGCTCAAATAGTTTTTTGGCTAAAACAGGAAAAAGTAAAACTATAAAGCAGATGTGAGTCTGACTGCTGGAGTCAGGGCAGGTGGTGGCTTAGTCACTTTGCCACTCCCTAGGAGTTATGGGGCACTCAGGTCCAATTCATGGGGAAGAAATGGTCTGTGAGTGCCCTTGAGACGCCTTGTGCAGCCTGCACACCCCTGGCCACAGGACATGGGAGCAGCCATGCCCCAGGTCCTGCTCTGTCACCTTTCCTCTCTGCGGGTCAGGCCAGGCTTTGCCCTTGATCCAACGGGAGTTAATGACTTGATGCAGACATGCCTGGGTGAGGCTCTCCAGGCTCGCCGAGGGGGCAGGCAAGGTGAGCAACAGTCCCTCCTGATCCCTCCCGATGAGTCAAGGAGCTTAATGTTAGCCTGAGGGTGTGCCTGATAGCCGCGATTCAGGTGCTGACAGGAGGGGAACAAATCTGGGTTTGGGAAAAAGAAAGGAAAAGCTCCTTTCTGGGACTGTAAGCCCGCAGTTACAGCAGCACCCCTCCAGGTAGCTGGTGTGGGTGCTGCCAACCTCTTTTCAGGCCGGTTCTGAGCTTTGGTGATGCTGCCCTGTCCTCAGCAGGAGAACTCTACAGGAGCTGCAAAGTGGCACTTCTGTATTCCAGGGAAAAGGCTACGCCGTGGCAACATCCTCAATGCTCTGGTGCTTTCCTGAGTACATGGTGCGTTAAATTCAGAATTCACAGAGTAACTAAACACTCAGAGAGGCAAATTCCCCTTCCTGCTGTAATTCCAGGCTTGGTGCTCTGGAAGGGACTCGGAGAGGCATGTAGTTCACCTCAGTTCCCAAAGGCAGGATCAGGTCTTCTTATGGGGATCCTTTTTTGTCTAACCTGTTCTCAAAACCATTTGGTGATAAAAACCCACACCCTCCCTTGGTGATCTCTTCTGGTGCTCACCTGGGCTTTGATTCACAGAGTGGTGAATTCCCCCAGTGTGATGCAAGGAGAGGTTATATACAAAATATTCCTTTTACAGGAGGCATGGTTTAAAAAAATGGAGATAATACGTGCATATCTCACCTGTCTGGTATTCAGACACTCAGTGACCCCGGGTAACCCAGAACAGGCACTTTAGCTGTAAATAACTTCACAAAGTAACAAGAAATCAGCCACTCTGTTTTTGAAAACTCTTACATAGCCTGCTTTGGTAGGTTGCATTTCAAAATAGTGTCCTACTGGTTCAGTGACACATGCAGCCCTATTTCACCAGAGAGAAGTTCAATGCTCGGCCAACTCAGCTGGGGAAACTTTAGTTCAGTTTAATTTTGTTAAGGGAAAACTGAACAGCTCATTTTGCGTATCTTCTAACTCCAAAGGACATGATTAAACCTGCATTTCTTCCCCTGGTAAACTCCTGTTCCTTCTGGAGAAGCTGAACTGGGAAGGCCCCTGGAAACTTTCTGCTGCACTGGAGGACAGGAGGGTGCTGAACTTTCCCAGGCTCTGCTGACATATGGGGCACGCTGGGGAAACTGGGGAGCACCATGAAACAGGATGCATGTGGTTTTCCATCCTCTTACCTTGGGTTACTCTGAGACGTGGCCCAGTGAGGAGCGACATGAACTGGGGTGCAAGGAGCACTTCCTCTGTCAGGAATTCCTCTGTTATCAGCAAATAAAAATTATCCCTCCAAAATATCAGTCCTGAGCTACTGCTTGTTGCTGAGGGAGTATTAATGCCATTACACAGAGCATGGGTGAGACACTACAGCACAGACTGTGTTTCTGCCATGAGGAGAGGCATGGCACAGAGCCTGGGATTATCTGGGAGCTTCCCCCCCATGGACAGACATGAAGGGCTTGGTGACTGCCTTGCCCAGCAAAACTCAGGCTTCAAGGAGGCACAAAAATCCATTAATGTAGTGTGGCATATGTAGGCCGAAAAATAACCACTACACAGCACTGCAGAGAAATTAAGTGTCATGGAGGACGTTGGGCTAAAAATTTCAGCAGTTTTTCCATAAAGAACAGCAGCAAGTTGGTGCCTGTGGAGTGTTCCAGGAGCCCCATCAGGCCACATTAGCAATGGCAAAAAACTTCCTTTTGCAATATATTTACTCACTGAACTCCAGAGCTCTAGCACTGGACAGAAGAACCTGCACAGGGTGGAACAGATTCCTCCCCACCTTTCAGAGCAGGGTCAAACACCAAGTTTAGCTCCCGTGGCTGCACAGGTCACGGCCAGCAGGAGCCTCCCAGCTCCCATTTCGGAGGAAGTGAAATGCTTGGGTGGGCTCTGGGGCTCCTGATTCCTCTTTGCACAGAACTCGAAGAACTTTCCTGTCCCCTTCTCCTGGGCGCTTCCCTCTGCCACAGAGGGTCTGTCCACTCCTGGCCACCCACCACGGCCTCGGGTCTGGCTGCAGCAGCAGGCAGGGAAGGAATAGCAACCCAAGCAAATTGTTGTTCCCAGGATCCCACATTTATGTGGCATCTTGGCAGGATGCAGAGAGTGGCTTCTGCATAGCTGCTGTCTTAAAGCTCAGCACTGAGGACAGAAGTATAAAAACTTACAAGAAAAATTACGTACAATACAGCTTAGAGCAGCAAAACTGCCCATTGTGCAGCCTGGTTAAGTGCAGCAAAAACACATACATGTGTGCAGGGAAGGAGGGAGATTGGGTTTGAATTAAACTGAATTTCCCCTTGGCTCCCAGCAGCCAAACTGAAAAATAAATTATTCACCAAGGCTTATTCCTTAAGAAGCCCTGCAGGACTGCAGGCCCAGGCCACTGCCCAGGTGTGTACTACCTAGCTCAGTTTGATGGCACTTTGCTATCGAGAGGAAAGAAATTAATTTTCCTCCTTTGAAATTGGGAGACACTTGCATTAGGGGATGCATAAAATAAAAATAAGGGGGTCCTGGAAGAAATTACTGAGAGCAGCAAGTATCCCAAGCCACTGCCTGCTGAGAGCTGAAGGAAACAGAGGCTGAGATGAGAAGAAAATGCAATTTTATTTCCCCTTTAAATTGAAAGTCTTATTAAAGTCATCTCTTTGAGGCTGAGCATTGCTCTCTGTGAGTCAGGGCTATTTTCTGGGTGCTGAGGGGAGAGGACAGCAAACACCTCACGGTGGGTGTCCTCCTGAGGCAACAGCATCACCTCTGAAATGTGCAGGAGGATCAGCCCGAAGAGATTACTTGGACCTGAACACAGGACCTGCCATGGGCAGTTTTCCCATGGTGGAAGCTGCTCAGATGAGCATGAGTACCCTCTAGCTGCAGGTCAGAACATCCAGAGACAATTAAAACATTCAACTTGAAAGTTTGGGGATCAAATTAGGGATTTGCTGTGAAAAGTATGCAGATTTTTGTAAAGAAGATGTTGCTGTTCTAAATTTTAAAAAAAAAGAAATTTCCAGTGAGTGAGACAAGAGGAGCAACTCCCCTCCCTCCCTGTGGTCAAGGTAATGTTTTGTTTCTGACTAAAACTAAACCATTGCAGGAAAAATGTGGCCTATCAGGAAGTTAGCTGTAGGTTTTGACAGTCCAGCAGGGATTTCTCCGGGGATAACCTGCTCCCTTGTCCTTTGCTGGCGGCGGCAGATGCAGGCAGCCGCCCTGCCCTCCCCCGTCTGCCTTGCAGCTTGGTTTGGAGTCACAAAGGGTAAAAAATAGCCTAAGAAATGTGTGCAGGTCTTATCCTGCCTCATCTTTTCCCTGTCAGAGTTATCAGACCCACGCTTTTGTCATTACCAGTAAAAAGGAGCAGATCCTGACCCCACCAAAGCTGTCGGGAGCCCCGAGTCTCACTGGTGCCGCGCTCCTGTAGGAGACAGAGGGATAACGAGGCTGCAGCAGGAATGGTTTGCTCAGGGAGCAGCATCCCTGTAAGACCTGCCATGGTTTAATAGACATATTTGGTGGCAGTTTTAATTTGGGAAGATGTCCGTAAAAACAGGAAAGAAATAAAGGAGGTTGATTCCATTTTGCTATGTATTTCTTCCCAAGAGTATTTTTTTGATCAGCGTACCAATGTTAATGCCCTATTAATGGTGAGGCGAGATCTGACAAAACTGTAATAATACTTTTCTCATTTATTCTCTTAAAGCACTCAAATAATTTCTATCATAAGTCAATGAAATTAAATTAAATATACAGAGAGAAAGTGTGGGTCAAGTTCTCTGGAGTTTGGGTCATTGCTAATAATGTAGCCAGATTAAAAAACCTTGAAGTTCACATAAAGTGAAAGGACGGGCAGAGCTTTACCAGAGTTAGGAAACTGTCGAGTGCTGAAGGAAGGGAACAAAGTGAAAACCAGACAGTGAATCATCACCACTCGTGTGTGCAAAACCCGACTGGGAATTCAGGCAGGGCCTCTTGTTTTGCTTCGCCCATCCCTTTTATTCTTTTTGCAGGTTATTAATACTTGTGCTAAGCAGCTGTTTGAGGTGTCCCAGAAGGAAACTTCTCTCCAAGACTCCCTACAGCATTTTTCTTTCCCTGTAACCTGCCCCAGTGTCCCTCCACTCAATCCTCAGTGCAGCAGTGCAGGACAGGAGGTGTTTGGCTGAGCAGGGCTTGCTGAGGTCACTTTGGGTCTTTGGTGACCTGACAGGCTCTGATTGACATCCTTGCTCTAGCTTGACATTAAGACATAATTTCAAAGATGGAATTGAATATTTAAGGGTACATTTAAAAAATGTAGAAGGGGAGAAAATGGGAGGGGAAGATTAAACCAGATAATTTCCTCTAAGCCATGTATTGTGCTCCTAGATCTTTTAAAAAGGAGGGACAACACTGGCAAAAGATATTTTCTGGCTGGCAGGCAGAAAGGAGAGTAGAAGTCTTGAAAGTAACCTTTCTAAGAAAAGTATGATCTTTTCACCGCTCTGTTTTTGGCAGACCAGGACACAAATTGCAGGCAGCATTTCTGTTTCATTGATTGTATTTGCAGTGGGTTTGCCCAGAAGTAGCCGACTAGCTGGGAGTTAAAACAGAGTAAATGAGAATCCACCAAGACAAGGGAGATAAGAACCCACTGCACTGTAGGACAGGTCAGAATGGGGCTTGTGGTGATGGTGAGTGATCAGGATGGGTCCTGAGCTGCAGCTGCACGGGCAGCTCCAGCAAACCATCTCAGCACATCATCCCCAGCCTCAGCTCAGTGCCTGGACCTGCCTGACAGCATCGGGGGGACCCTCATCTGCAGAACATCTGCCGGCACACCCCAGGGATGGGGGAAGGAGCAGTCCCAGCAGCAGCAGCAGGACCTGGAGGGGTAGAAAATGCCCATTATCTCCCAGTGTGCCTTTAGCACAGCCCACTTAAACACCTGTAATTTTCTGAGGACGCAGACAGGTTACTGCACTCTTCACGAGTACTGCTTCTGGCAAAAACAAAATACACCAAAGAAAAAAAATCCAAACCCAACTTTACTTTAAATTTAACCCTCTCTGATAGGCATCATATTTTTAGAAGCACTTACCCCGATGTTAATACCTCCTGGACCTGCTCAAACACCATCTGATGCTGCATCGAGGCAAATTAGTGAAGATGGAGGTTCATAAATCCTCAGGAACTGGAAAACTAATGAAATGCCTGTGTGATGTACTTGGGTGTAGAGCAATGGTTTGCAGGTCTGTGTTTTCCAGATACTCTAAAGGAGCTGTGCGTGCTGCAGGGGCTAAGGAATGGCTCTCTCTTCCCAGGTCCTGCCACATGTGGGGCTCTGAGGAGCCTGGCTCAGGCAGCTCCGGGAGGCACCATGCCATGATGCCATCACCTTGCTTCCTTCCCGGTGCGGCTGTGTTTGCTGGGCTCTGTCACACCCCGTGCAAATCCTCTGCCTGTCCACGAGGGCTCCACTGGGGGGATGCAGATGGCCCAGAGCTCCCTCACTGCTGCTGTGCCCTTGCTGGTGGCAGCAAAGGCACCGTGAGGGATGCGTCCCTGCATGTTGGACGTGAGGGCAAAGCTGCCTTTCTCCTCCTTTGGCTCTTCCAGTCATAAAAGACAAAGATCTCAAAGTCTCAGCACTATGTTCATGTCTCTGAGTCCTGGACACATCATGACCCCAGGCTGCTTGGAAGAAGGAAAATGGAAATAACAGAAGAAGAGCTGCCCTTGACTCCTCACATGGTGACTGGTAGTGGGAATCAGCATCAATCAGGAAGGAGTTCTGCTCCCCTGAGCAGTTCAGAAGCACTCAGCAGGCACACCTGATCCCACAGATGTTTGTTCCATGGCTCCTGATTCTTTACAATATTTCATGACTAAATAAAGTGTCACACCTAACTACACTGGTGAGCTCCTCCACACTGGCCAGGGGATGTGCTTGCAGGTGGAGTCAGCCAGAGATGCCTTCGCTGGATATACTGGGCTCTAGCAAGCCACCTGATAATTCTGATTATTCTGAGTAGTTTGGACAGTTATTCTCAGGAATTAGTCAAACCATTAAAGTAAAAACCCTGCACTATTTTTTCCTAATGAAAAACTTATTGGTTTAGGGTTTAAGCCCCTGGGTAGGAAACTTTTTTTCCTCTTCACAACAGGGTACAGCAGAGCCTCCACTGACCTCTGTTGAAGGTGTCTGCACATCATCCTCACTTTAGTCACCACTTTTGACAGTTCTTAGGCCTAATATGTGTCTCTTGCTGTAAAAATTACTTTCCTCTCTCTGGGAGAATGCAACAAGGTTGAAAAACTTAGCCAGAAAAACAAATTTCCTTTTTTTCCCTTGAAACTTCAGTCTGAAATACTGTTTTGGAATGGAGAAACCAGAAAGGAAAGGAAGTCCCACACTGAAATCACCAAAATCCTATGAGATTTAAGGGAGTGGGATTATTTGAGTCGTTCCTGTGGGTGTATGTTTTCCCTGTGCTCCCCTGAAAGCTGACTGCCAGCATGTGGCAGCCCAGGGTGGGCAGCAGAGGGGGAGATGTATCTGACTGTGCCTCCACAATGCACCTCATTGTCTTTCCTTCTCTCACAGCTGCTTTTGTGAGTGTGGCTTTTGAGGGACTCTGCGTGTGGGTTTTATGTGTGAGGAGATTGCAGGGATTTAAAGGGCTGTGTTTGGGGAGAAGCTAAACTCCACGTTTGCACGCTTTGGATTACACACCTAGGTCTTGCCCACTCACTTTGTGTTGGCTACAGTTTTGCTCAGGCAAAAACTCACATGGGAGTGTTCAGACTGTCTACATGTGCAAATTGGAGGATTAGCTACCTAACAATTGGTCCAAAAACTGAGAATTGGTGATTTGCAGGCTCAGCCAAAATAACAGGTCACATTCTCTGATGGTGGAACTTGGCATTGCATTACTGAAATTGGAGGAGCTTTGCAGATTTACACCAGCTGAGGATTTGGGCATAGGTGTTTCCTGAGTGAGAAAAATCTGAAGGGAAAGAACTACTCCATTCAGTTTATTTTTACAGAGCAGAGTCTACAGAAAGTGGTCACTCTGCCAAAGAAGCCGGAATCACCTCACGGCTGTTGGTGCATGAGCAATAACGCCTTCAGGGGATTCGCAAATTTGTGCTGTAACAAAATTCTACCATTCCTGCCAAGAAATGGAACCACTGCAGTTTAATGTCCTTTTTTTCTTTCCCTACACAAAGGCATAAATGGCATTTTTGTACTTGGAAACTTCAGCCCCACACTTTCACCCTACTAATTCTGTCTGCATTCACAGTTGCAGTAAAAGACCATGTTCCCTCACAATTGCGCATGAAGCCACATATGCACGAGCTTTCCTGAGCACCACTGTGTCACTGTCACAAGAAGTGTGCTTCCCACATGCTTTGCTTGCTTTATTTTCTCTCTTTCTTTCTTAGCTCATCACACAATGTTGAAAGTGTAGGGCAGCCTGTGGGGCTGCCTCATTTATCGGGGTGTCTCCCCTTCCCTCACGATTCCCACCTTGCTTCAATGACTTGTAGCTCAAGTGGATGGGTTCTTGGGATGGAAACAGAACTCACAATCACTGGAGTTTGAGACCTACACTTTAAATGTGCCTAAAACGTGTCTGTTACTCAGTGTTTTGTTTCACTGGGTGTGTCATATGCCATTTTCCATTAACCAGGAGCTGTTACAAGGCAAGTTTATTCGCCCTTGCCGGGTGTTGGAAGATCAAACCACGTGGGGTGACAAGATTACAAACACTTTGCTGGAGGGCTGAAAATACCCTGGAATGGGATGAGAGATTTAACGTGTTCACAGAGCCACAACTTGCCAGTGAGAGGAAGGTGGTATCATTCCAGGGAGTGGGGGAAACCATAACTGGGCAAGGATGAGATGTGTAAGTCACAGGAAATATTAAAATTCAACAAAATCTGCTCTGACACCCAAGCCTCAAACAGCATTTCTGGGATGGATTAATTATTCAGGCAGAAATCCGCACCCACCCAAGCCTGCTACCTGCAAATCTGCCAAACACAGCCCAGCCCTGCTCCTTCGGGTACACAGCCACTCTTCAAACATTTGTATTAAAATTGTACAGCTCTTTGGAGACACTACTCCAGGGGATTGCAATGTGGTGTTGCAATGGGGACACCACAAGCAAATCACTGGTTTGGTCGTGAGGAGCTGTGTGCTGGGAGCTCCTGAGAACGTGGACAGCAGAACCAGCTGCATGGGAACAGCCCTGAAGAGCCCGGAGCAGAGGGAGCACGAAAAAAGCCAGCTTCATGAAAAAGCAAACAGGCTGTCCTTGGAGAAGGCTACAAGGAGAAACATGAATTTGCACTCAGTTGCTCAGGATGTTACAAACCCAGCTCCTCTTGAGAGTTGGCTTCTGAAAATCCTAGAGAGCACTTCCTAGCCAATAAATACTACCAAAAAAAAAAAAAA
>WBMY01000881.1:513398-529185 GCA_013397315.1 Donacobius atricapilla
AAAAAAGCCAGCTTCCCTCTCTTTGTGTCACTTCAGACACGAATTTTTTCCTTTGTAAGGTTAATCTGTTTCCTTTTTTCGGAGTCAAGAAGAGGTTTTCTTCAAGGTCCAAGTGGGTACCATGTGCAGTCTTTTTCCCTCTTCTGCTGCATGGGCAGCTGCCACCTTCCTAGGAAGGCCTGTCGTAGTAAACTAACCTAAAATTGTTGGCCATTCAAGAAAATGTCAGTGAGGACCCTCACTTTTCCCTGGTCCCTTCCTGTGGCGTATGCATGGATGGCTCTTACTGAAGATCTCAGTACAGGGTGTTGAGAAGCTGCTGGGTATGACTAAGACTGGAGATAGTGGTGGAATAAAACTGCATCTGCCTGATAATTTCTCATCTTGCCACAGTACACAAATTTGGATTCAGGATCTCCAGAGTCTGAGGCACAGTTTTTTTGGCTCTATCCTTAATCTGATCTCAGATAAGGAGGCTGGGTTGCCCCAAATGGTCCCACAGCAATTTGCAGTAGGAACCGGATCGGTTGTTTTCTTACAAGAGCCATGACAACCTGGAAAGGGGAACTCACAGCATCTGCACACAGAGGAGATTTCAACATCTGACGTAGCCAAAGCCTGGTGAGTAATGAAAGCCAGGGGGGCAGAAGGTCACAGGCTTGTGCAAAAGAGGTGAGAGACACTAAAGAAGGTGGAAGTGGGTTTCCAAGTAATGAAAGGTTCAGAAGAGCTGAGATGACAGCAAGCAAAGATGACAAGGAGGGCATGGGAGACTTCAGGATGATTTTACCTCAAACTGCAGGATGAAAACATGAGAGAAAATATCAGAGGAAATATTACACAAGCTCTAGGGGAAAATAAGCCAGAGATCCCTATAAGAGATTTAACCCCTGTGTCCCTAACAGGCGTACCCACACCTCTGCACTTTGGGGAAGTTCAACCATGAACCAGCTTGCACCTTTGCCCTCTGCTCCATTTCTTCTGAAGGATAAAAAGTGTGAAAAAAAAAAAAAAGAAAACCTTGGTAGGAGGAATTTTCTATAAGTCATCCAAGCAGAAGTAGAGGTCTGACATAATTTTTCACTTGTATCTGCTGTTGATAAGAAGGAAATTCCCAAATCAATAGACCCTAAAGAGAAATACTCTAAAGGCCTTCTGA
This sequence comes from Donacobius atricapilla, assembly GCA_013397315.1. Lineage (NCBI taxonomy): Eukaryota > Metazoa > Chordata > Aves > Passeriformes > Mimidae > Donacobius > Donacobius atricapilla. Next base: position 514,558 of record WBMY01000881.1, read on the forward strand.
AAAATTTTACATGCACAGAGGCAAAGTTGCAGAACTGGGCCCTAAGTGGAATTAAAAAATGGATCAAGCAATAGTATATCATGATGAAAAAGCATTAAAGCAACAGTGACAGTATTTTGGGGACATTTGTTGGCAAAACTTAAATATGACCGCAAATAAAAGGAGGCATATGCACAGTCAATCACCTTAATACCACTACTTAATGAAGGGGATTGGGAATTAGGAAAAGCTGGATGGCATAAAATCAGAGCAGGGGAGGATGGAACGAAGAGGTGATGCCTGTTACCCAGAGATAAAGGGGACACAGAAAAAGAAGAGATCATGAAGGTATCTAGGCAGCTGCAGAAAATCATCCTGCAGAGCAGTGTTTGTGGTGAGAGCAGGGAAAGTGCCTGTGTGTGTAGGAGTGCATGAATGAGATGAATCATTTTCAGAAGTAGAGTCCCGTGAGCAGCAGAACCAATGTAGCCCTTGGACATAAAGCTCAGGAGTGACTGACTCGATTTATTGATGTCTCACAGGGGATGAGCTCATACAGCAGGTTCACTGGGAGCACTGACAAAATCATTTTCCTTAATCATTTTCCTGAACCCAGGCACCTCTTTTCCTAAGACTTATAAGCACTTAATATCTTTCAATGCACTGACAAATGTGTTGAAATTGGGTAACAAGTCCAAGGGCTATTAGGAAGAAATAGATAACATTCTATAATTTTATTTTTTTAAACCATAGATTTTTTTTTTAATTGCATTTATCTAGTAAATTAATATGAGCAAGTTGACGCTGATGGAGCTTGCTCCCAGTTCCGCAGCCTCATGGTCTTGAAGAGCTGGGCTATCGTCACCACATGCCATGTGAATATTCAGCCTGTTGTAATTGGTGATAGTACAACCAGCTCCATCTCTATGACAAAGGCAATTGACAGACAGGACGATTTTATTACCTGCAATAGTAGAAAAAATTGCAGGTGTTTTAAAGAACTGATCAAAACTTCACTGGTATTAATTATGTTGTCAGACGTTTTACTACTTCCTACTTTTCAGCACAGGCCACGGGAGGCATCAAAGAACTGCCACAGTGGTGACTGTCCCTGTAACCTCCCCACCAGCAGCAGTCAGGAAGTCCTGCTAAAAATTCCATTTTCCTCTGGGAGAAAAATTCGTTTTTCTAGGCTTGAGTACTTTGAGCAAAACCCATGCATCTAAAAGGAATTGCTGAACATTTTAGCCAGTTTTTTCCAAGGGCTTCAACAAGTCAAATAATCAAGGCAAGTAAAATCTTATGTCCTGAGGGATGACCAAGAAAAATGTTTCTAGAAGCTTCTAGAAAATGCACTTAGCACTGTGATTGAACCCTGAAGAAATTAACCTCAGAAAAGACTGAAAATTAGAGCTCTCTATAGATTTGCTAATTATTCTATGAAATTGAATGGGGAATCTTAAATAGCCGTTAAACTTAAATATACATTTTCAGATCCATTATAATTACTTCTCATCTACATGAAAGTAATACCCTAAACAGAGAGTGCTGAATCATTGTAAAGGACAGTAAAGTCCCTGTCCAGAGATACTTAGAATCAGTGCAAATATCAGATGGAAGACAGGGGTAAAATAAGCAAGAAAATGAGCATTACTATAGCAGGCAGATGGCTGTGCTGGGTAGAAAGGGATTTCTCTTCCCTCAAAATATTTGAGAATTTTTAAATGTTCCCAACCTGCGCACAGAGGAAGCCAAATCTTTTCAATGTGTTTTGCTGAAACTATTTAAAAAAAATAAATAGCTAAACAGTTTGGTTTTCAGCAACATCAAAAATTATTCCCCAAACTGAAAGAAAAATTTGAAAACACTGGAAATAGCCAGAAGCTGGATGTTTTCTGCTTTGAGCTTATTTGTTTTTAAGTAACTGGAAAGCTCCTTCCAAAAGAATAGAAAAAGTAGAAATAGATAGTTTTTGGTTGTTTGTTTGCTTGCAAAATACTTTGTGGGGAAATACTAGCTCACCATACTTCGGAATCAACCTGTCAGAGCCTGGGAGCTGCTTTCTGGCTGTATCCAAGTCTCCACTGTTCATCAGTAACTCTGGAGACTCCAAACCAACTCCGTGCAATGCCCTATGCTTAAAACTGACTTTGTGGTTCCATGCCAAGTTTCAGGCAAAGGAGTAGAAAAAAATTTTTTTTGTTTGTTTTCATCTAAGTGTGGTCAGCCACCTGCCTTGCCTAGACCAAGAAAAGCCTTTTTTTTCCTGCAGGTGCACTGGGGAAAGGCAGTGTGCCTTTGCACCCTCACGAGTGTGGAAGGGCTGCCCCTGTACCTCTGGGTCTGTTCAGCAGACACGAGGGCAAGCAAGGACAGTCTTGGAGCAAGCAGGGGCACAGACAAGCAGATACCCCATAAAAGCAGAGCTGATGCATTTATCATTAACTTGGCATTTGTAGTAGCTGAGTACAAAATCTGAAGAATCACCCAGCTGTCAGACAGTGACTCATTTTTTTTTTTGTCTTGTCAGAGGCTAGGAAATTGTTTCTCCTCAGTAATGAACAAAATAAAGCTGCCATGAGGACCCCCATAGTGTTACCTTTCCAAGCAGCCCCTTTGAAATGGTGGGTTTGGTGTTGTCCTCTGTGGAAAGAGGCAGGATTTGGTCTTCAGCTGAAGGAGAGGAATCCCTGGGCTTTGAGACACAGGAGCTGCACCACCCTTTGGTTTCAGAGGATGTGGTTCCAGGGTTTATCCCTGGGACAGAAAATTTAATAAATGATGAGCATGGGAATAGAATGGAATGAGGAGAGGAGAGGAGAGGAGAGGAGAGGAGAGGAGAGGAGAGATGCCCATGGCATAATTCCAGCTGGCAAGGAATGATTTTCCATTCCTGCACCATTTTCACTCAAATAAATTGTTGTTAAGCTATGCCTAAAACCTATGAAAATGGCCAGAGGCATTTCATTGACAGCTATAGCAATTCTATAGGATTATTGACCCATCCTCAAGAATCTTAAAGAGAAACTAAGCCACCAGGAGAGATGTATAGAGCAGCTCAAAATTCAAAATAAATGTATTCAACTCCATTGCTGAAAGTTCCCGCCTGCCCATGAGGGACACCCATAATGGCCACAGAGAATCCAATTGCCTTCAATGTTTGTTGATAGGAAAACAATCTGTTCATTTATAATTTTTAGAAAATGCTATGGCATTTGTGCAAGGCAATATTGGTTTGGATGCTATGGATCTTGCACAGGCTGACTCCTCTGTTTAACTTTTTATATTCTAAATAGGTCCCATTGACTTTCATGAGTCTGCTTGTAAGTAAAGATAACTTAGAGGATCAAAGCCCTATAAACTGTGTCATTAAATTTTAAGAAGTCAGAAGCTGCACGTTCTCTTCCCAGGCTGTACCAGCATCTCCCACAAGTGCTAATGAGACCAGTTCTCATGTCACTGTTCTCTGGACATCAGAAGACACAAATTTTATTTTAGACTTGATTGTACACATGAAAATAAGCAATAACTCATGAAAATCAGTGTAAGTTTACATGGCATTCAAAATATAGATGATGAAGTTCATGTTTGTGCTGAGAACCCTCCTGAGGTTCAGTTCTCTTAAAACACACGATGATCTGGTCTGTACAGTAGGTTAGTAGAGTTCATTAGAATCAATTCTCCATGTATTTGTCAATAATTCCAGAAGAAAAAGGAAAAACAAACAAACAAACAAAAAAACTATGCTGAGATTACCAGAGTGATTCAGCTCAGGAATGTGTGGGAAAGATGACTCAGATTTTAGCCAGTGACTGTCTCTTCCATACTTTGTAGGAGAGTTTTCCTGGAAATCAGGCAGGGTTTTACTGATAACAGGTTTTCATGAAGTAGGAAGTGAGAAAAGAGAAGTGGAGAGGACTTTGTCTTTCTGGAATCTCTTCTAGCCAGTGCAGAGGTTTTGGAGAGAAGAGGATGAAAGCATCCTTCCAACACTGTTTTTTTGCAGCTATCTTCAAATTAAAAAATGGAAGCTGCTGAAGAGCCCCCAAGACAAGGATTGTTGCAGCAGATGCTCCTTGGCTCTACCTAAAGCGCAGAATAGAAGGCAATTCCCAGTGGCTCCAGGACTGGACACTTCCCCCACAGGCACCCCTGGCTGAAGTTCCCAGAGCCGCGAGGGATTGAGGGAGTCCTGGTGCACCCCACTCAGCTCTGCCACTGAGGAGATGAGGGCAGCCCCACAGGGCATTCCTGGAGCCACTCTGCCCTGCAGTTCCTATGTGACAGCTCAGAGGACGTGAAAAACACCCAGGAGGGCTCCATGCCTCCCTCCCAAGCGTTTTTGCAAGATACCATGCAAGATGATCAGCTACTGAGTCACCTCTGCAGCCCTTGGCTGTCCCCTCCTTGCAAAGGCACAGCTTTCCCTGAATTCTGTGAGCTTTTCTGCTAAAAGGGGGTTTTATCCAAATAAAGGAGCCAGAATTTGAAGGAAGGCAAATGGGAAAGAAGTCAAGAAGAAGACTCCTGTCACCATACAGGAAATGCTGCTTTTCAGGGCAAGACCGGGAGTGGCCCCCAGTGCAGGTCGCAGGCAGCACCAAAACCCCAGGGGACACCTTTTGCTGGGACAAACATCCCTGGAAAGGTGGTGGTAAAACAAGCATATCCTGGACAGGGGGCACCAATAAATCATTCATGAAAAGAATGGGAAACATCATAGCCAGGGCAAAGAGAATGCTAATTTGCTTTGCAACCTGATCAAATGGAATGACTGGCCTTGAGGGATGCAGACATTTTGGGGGTTGATTGCTGCAGTTAATACAGAGCATTAACTTTGCAGCTTTGCTCCAGGCAGAACTTGTCCCAAGTGATCTAAAACTTTCAATGCACTTATTCTATCAGAAGATTTGTGTGTGTGTGTGAGACTGCCTAATTAATGAGTTTCTTTTCAATATTAATATGCAGAAAAGTTTACTGCCTCAAAGGTGTGTCAATATATACATTTTTCTGGTTAAAAAAAGCTTGCCTTTGGCTATTCTAAAATATAAAAACTATTAATTAAAGTATACAGTGCTTTAGAAAAAAAAAAAAGGAGATCGAATTGCTGAAGTCTTTGGGGAGAATTGCTACAGAATTTATGCCAAATGTCTCAATTAATTGATATGCTAACATGAGCAACCTGGAGTATTTTAGTAAAGATTTTTCACAAGGCTCCAGCTATTCCCTCCCAGCCATCAAAGAATACTGTTGAGTGATTTCAGACCAGGTAAAATCAAGAAAAAACAAATGCATAAACTCCTCCCAAACCTGTTGAGTTGCTCCTTTCCCTGCGTAAGGAGCTGCAGGGACCTGGGAAGCGTAGGGCCCTTATGGAGCTGCAGGCTGTGCTCTCCCCACCTCGGACCCGTGCCTGGCAGAGGTCAAATGACACCCAGACACCCTCTGGTTGGTGCCCCCCAAGGCTGGCATGGCCCCTCCTGCCAAGAACAGCTCATTGCAGAGTGCAGCCTGTCCTCAGCCGCACTGCCCACCCTGCCCCTTGGATCTGGGAGACACAAGGATGGAGGAGAAGTCACATTATTGCTTTCATTTTTACATATGGGGAACTAGGTACGAATGCAAGACAGGTCTCCAAAGCAATTTCTTCATTAGTTTGTCTTGCCTAAAGAGCTTCAAAAACAATTTTCTCTGAGTGATTTTTGTCAGAGGTTATAGAGGAAGCCTCTGGAAAAGCCAAAGGCCAAGTGCTATGTACAAAGCCAGTATTTTAACTGTATAACTATTCTTTCTCCCCAGTGGGTGCCTGTATAAACTATTTACCAAATTATCCTTCCCCTTCTTAAATTTCCCATAGCATATGATATTATCCTTTCCTACCTGGAAAATCCTGCCATAAACCTCCATCAGTGACTGCTTAATATGCTGAGCACAGCCTTGCAAACCCCTTCAGAGAGCCCTCCCAGCCTGTCTGGACCCCAAATTACTGCCTGCAGACACTGCAGCAAACATTCCAGGAAAGTAGAAGAAATAAATTCTCTTATCCTAATCAGTCTGATGAGCTGATGAGGGAAAACAGCTGATGTCCATGGAGCAGGGCTAGAGTAAAGGGCAAGAAATTGTGGCTGCTGTACCAATATAAACAGCCCATGAGTGCCTTCTCACCGTGGGATGCTTGGGAAATTTGGGTGGGTTTCTTTAGCAAAGATCATCTGGCCAGAAAACTCTTATTTTGCAGATACAGTGCTCTAGTTTTGGAGATATTTTTTTCCTGAACAGGTGATTATTATATTTCATGTGTGGGGTTTCCATAAGCACAAGCTGGCTGGTTGCTATGAGGTGATAGAATGAGTAGCAGGTGCAGAGAGTCTTCGTGCTCCTTTAGTTTCCTGCTTGCTGGGGCTAAAAGGATGGGAGAGAAAGTCAGGAAAAGGAAAAACTGTGAAATATGCCTTTTCTTTCTTCCCCAGCTCCCTGTAGTTGCAAGGCAGGTCTTCGCAATATAAGAGATAAGCAGCTGCTCAATGTAGGAGCAGTAGAGTTAAAAAAAACGCATGTGCTTTATAGATGTTATTTGATCTCTACTAAATACACTGAATATGGGATTTTTGCAGGGTGCTTTGATCTCAGGGAAGCATATTCCAGCCGAGCTGCTGCCACCCCTCTAATGAGTGGTGTTGGAGGCCCTACACAAACCGCGGCTGGCAAAAGTGGGGAGGAGGAATGCAAACTCTGGCACCCCTGCTCCGAAGTAGGTCAGGCTCCTCCAAAGGCAGCAGCTCCACGTCACTCCCGTGGTGGCAGATGCCCGGGCAGGGTGAGGAGGGCACGTGAAGTGTGAGGCAGAGCAGCTCCAGGTGGCTGAGCCCATGGTCAGAGCTCCGCAGTGAGAGCTCTGGCACCCCGGGCTGAGAGCTGCAAAGGACTGAGACCTTGCTCCAGCAGATGCTTCCTGTCTGGTACAAACCTACCCTGGATTCACTCGCACAGTCCCAAACTGCCAGCAGAACAAAAAATAAAAGATTTTTTTTCCTAGGATTGGTGCGTAACAGAGAGGTTTGCAGAGACTAGACTTGGACCTTGCAAGGTTTTAGAGGCTGTGCTCCCGCTGTATTCAGCTGCAGCCACATGCAGGTGCCTTGCAGCCCTGCTCAGCAGTGTGGCTGCTCACAGACACCTCCCTGACTCTACAGGAGGACTCTGGGCTCTCCAGTGAGCCCTGACTGGGTGCCAGGCATTTGGAGAGCCAAGCTGCCTTATCTGCACAGCTCAGAAGACTCCCCACACACATGGTCTTTTTAGGATCAGGAACACCTTTAGGTCTAGGGGAGTCCTAATTCACAGCTGACATCTAAGGTGCTGCAAACACATTACTAATAGACCAGCTAAAACAGGAAAGGAGCCTTTACCTGTTGCCAGCTCCTGTAATAACGTGTCCTAAGAGCACTTTCTTGCTCTTTCAAGTCATGCACACACAAGTTGCTTTACAAAGTGGTCTCTTGTCTGGGCCTCACAAACTTGTTTTACTTATAAGGTGTCTTAGATTGGAGCAAGGACTGCCAGAGGGGAAGCAGGGTTACACGGGATTGCACCACAGAAACCACCCAGCTGCAGTGGATTTCTCTTTTTGCCATGGGCCGACTTGCTTATGCAGGTTTGCTCTGTTATCAAATGTTTGTTACGACACGGGAAAAAAATACTGAGCTGAGCCAGGCCTGTTCTCTGATCTGGGTTTTCCACTCTCTGATCCCCACAGGAGCTTTACGGAAAGAGTTTTCTGTACTAACCAAAAAAACCCTCATCCTGAAAAGCCTATCTGTACCAGAAGAGACTGGCAGCAACCGTCCTTAAAGGGAGTTTCTCAGTCACCTGGAGCAGCGTGAAAGGTGTTATTAGTCCTTCAGCTGGAAAGGCTCAGATAGGATAGGCCTGAGTGCCAGCCTGCGGGCTGTTAGTATCTCTCTAATTCCTCTCTTGTCAGCTGAGTAAGGGACAGTATTGTGTTTCTGCTTGTTTTCACTTCATAATTTGAAATTTTAGAACGGAATAGGCACACCTGAAACTTTGACAATCTGCAAGAGATGGGCTGGGGTTCGAGGAAACTGCTTTTAATCCTACCTGTTGGGTGTGGGTTTTCCTCAAATCTCATTTCCTATTGTAGGTTTGGATGGCTTCTAGCTCCAGTTAGCCTTACACAATAAAAACAGAGGGCTGAGTTGCAGAGGATGTCTTGCAGGGGCAGGGGTATCATAACTCAGTGTTGGGCAAGGATTTTCTATCCTCCGTGCCTCCCTTCCCTCCAGAAATTAGGATTTTACTTCCTAAAACATGAGCTTTTTTACAAGCAGTTTAAGGGCTCTTCTTTTCTACTCTCAGGGTTCACCATTTTCAGGTTTTTGCCACATCCAGCTGGAAACCTTCTCTTAATTAATGCTGGAACTCTGGTATATCCATATGACTCCAAGGTCTAGGGTTTTAAGAAAAATGCCAGGTGTCAGGCGACTCCTCGTAAAATCATGACAGTTAGCAAGCTGAACACACAAAGAACAGTCTTGTACCTTTTTTTTTTTTTTCTCGCTAAATTTACTTCTATTTTAGTGTAAGGAATCCTAGAAAGAAAAAGAGAAAAGTGCCCACAAAAGATCCTTGTGTCATGAAGCAAACCCTGGAATAAAAGTCTCGGCTCTTCTCCCCAAAAAAGAGGTAGGCTCTGAAGATGCAGTCTATCAGACAATAGTGCAGTTTGTAAAGGTATTGGAAACACTTGTTGGAAAAGCCAGAAGCTGCCAGTTGAAAATCGAGGGTTTAAAATGTGAAGAATCAAAATACAGCAGCATTAAACCCTTGAAAAAGGAAGGTAAAATTGAACAAAGAATCCAGGCTGTGCCTGGTCGTCCTCCAGTAATTCTGAAACCTGGTTAAACTTTGAGAGGCCCTGAAATTTCTTCTGAACAGAACTCATGTTTATAACTTGAAATGATGATGCTGGATGTTTGACTTTTCATTACAAGCTGATTATTAATGTTTTCTCAGCACTGGTGTGTCACGGAATTTAAACCACTATTATGAAGAACAGAGTCATTTTATAAGCTGTGAAATGTCTGTGACAGCAAAGTCTGCGAGGATTCTTCCCTCACAGGGGCCTGCTATGGCTCACCCCCATCCACGGAATACTGCAGGTGGCTGTGGGGAAAGGTGGGGGTATTGTCCTCTTTGTTATCACTGCCAGGAATAAACTCCTCCCTTAACCAGGGATGCTTGGACAGCTGTTAAATTGTCTTTAGTTTGTTTTTTTGTTTTTTTTTTTCCATTGATAATAACTTTTTCAACATCACAGACATCTGTGGCCGATTTAATCCTGGTCATCCTGCTCCTCTGATTGCTGGGGCTGATCTTGAGCTGAGCAACCATGGGGCCAACCCTCCCAGCAATGTTCTTCTTCAGGGGAAAGAGCTGTTAACCCAAATTGCTTGGCAGCTCTAAGAAATTCTAGCAGGTAATTTTTGCAGCGCTGTCAGTCACTCTCAGCCCCCGTGGCTGCACTAGTTGCACTGAATAACTACGGTAGCTCTGATCATGAATTACTGTGATTTGTCAGCAGTAATATAAACCCAGGGAGGGTTTTGATGCTTTTGCCAGCAACGTGTGAAAGAAAATATTTGAGTGAAGTTGTCTAAGCCGAGTTTGGTAAAGAAAAGGGGGTTTTAAAAGCCAGCCTGACCTGCCCAGATTTATTTCATGCAGTGGTGAAACAAGCCCACTGCCTGGATTTAAGACCAGTGGATATATTTAGTCTTCTTGAATAATTCCTGATGGGTCTTGGACTTCCTCCCCCTGGAAATTATAATACAATTCTGCATACAATCTAAATAATGCAACAACCTACTATAATATCTCTTTTCTTGGAACAATTGCGTATAACACTGGATAAAACAAAGCATGTCTCTGAAAAGAAAAATGCCCTTCTGACAACAATTTGGACAGTGGGAGTTTTTCCACTGCTGGAGAACACAGCAACAATACCACCTGGAGCAGGAGACAGGGAATCCACACTGGTCCTTAAGTTTCAGACCCTGATTTCTCTGCTGAACGGTGCAGAAATTTAATGTCAAAGAGCTATCCAGAGCCCTTCCTAGGTTACTGCAGGAAAACCTGAACTGTGTTTTCTGGGGGCCAAGAAGAAGTTCTTGAAGTTTGCTGAGCTTATCTAAAGAAAAAGTCAGGTAGCTGCAAAGTGAGTGACAATGATTTCCATTATTACTATATATACATATATATATACATAAATAGTAAAATACATAATTGCGTAGTGAGTTATATATATAATTACAGCCATTTTTTCAGTCACACAGGTGTTAGGAAAATTCCCGTTGAAAGTTCTTATATTGCAGTGAGACCTTGAAGAAGGGTGACCACATATACCTCTGAGTCTCGGGAGCTTCTTGCAGAATTTGGTCCGGTTTTTCCATGGACTCTTTTATAAACCTGTGTCCTCTGGCATGAGTTTGAAAGGACGGTGCTCCGGTGTGCATTGGACTGACTTTTCTTCCTCCTGCATCTGCATATGCTGTGTGACAGGCAAGTGGCTGAAGGTTAATTGTTACTCTAGGATATTATGTTCCTTCTCTCTCTTGTTAATTCTGGGGACATGGTGAGGAAAGAAAATCCCTCCTACTTGAACCTTGCTGCAAATGTCTCCATGGCTGCTTAACACAAATGTTTGTCTTCAGGGAAAACAAAAAACAAAAATAAAATAAAACAAAATAAAATAAAATATACACCCCCCCCCCCCACAGAACAAAAAACTAAAACCCCCAGAAAACAAATGGCCCAAAGGTACTTCCCTTTTATAAAATTTTAGATTAAAAATCCAAAATTTTTACCTAATGTTTCTGATGTTCTTGTGGCTCAGAGAAAAGGCACAAATCAGTCATATCTATTACTTTTTTTGTTGTTGGGGCTCTTTTTAGAGTTACCAGAAGCTTTATTTCTTTGCCCCTCTGACTTTCAATGTCAGAGCTTCTCTGTAGCTTAAATCCCTGTTAACAGAGTCAGAATCTCTACAAATAACTGCAAGGATGCCAGGGAGGCACATGGGCAAAAGAGGCGTCTTCCAAATCTCTTTTATTCTTCTGAGTCGAGGAGAAGCCCATTCTGCTCATTCTGCCTGCAAACTTCGCAGGATGGATAGGAAGAGCAGGAGACATGGCAGTTTGAAGAAGAGAGAGCTGAGGGCAGAGCCTGCCTGGAGCTTGGGGTGGTCCATGACCTCCAGCCCACTGCGTGGCTGCTTGTCCACCAGCACCTGGGGGCCCAAATGATGCAGCAATCTGGGCTTCTGCTGACCCCCAAAAGTGTTTCCTCATGGGCTGTGGGGTAGGTGACCCATTCCCAGCCCGGCTGAAAAGGATCAGCGAGGCAAGGGCAGCTGAAGTGTCCGTGGCACCACGGTCCTGGAAGAGGCAGAGCCATCAGGTGCACATGAAGGAACTGATGAACTGCCTGCCGGCACCTGGCGGGTTCATTTCCAGCTCTATCCTTTTAACTCCAGCTTCTCTTTCATCCCCGTGAGCCACGGGGGAGCGAATACATGAGGGTTTCTACCCAATTACTCCTCTCTTTAATGGTGTAGGAATCTGGGGAGCTGCTCCGTACCTACCTGAGATGGAGGGAGCATTCAGCATCCAGGGAGATTTATGCCCGTGACCTTCTGGCTGCGAGGTGGCAGAGCAGCCCATGCTGTGCTACTTCTCTTATGCATATTCATGGCTCGTTTGCTCACGAAAGAAATGACTGGATTAGAGATGGTTTGAAGGACATTGACCACGCAGTTGAAATACACTCAAGTAGCTCTCAAATTAGAACTCCATCCTGTTTCATAATAAATTGGTAACCACTGCAAATCCACGTGCACCAGTGTTGTTATTGGAAATACTATGTATTTTATTGGATTGGGAACATTTTGCAGCTATCAAGCTGTCAATTATTTTAGCGCAACACAAGGTTTCTCATGATGATGGATGGTGATTCTAAATAATTTTTATAAAGTATTTCTACTTACAGTAGTGTCAGGAAACCTGCCTGCCTGTGAAATATTGTGATTTTTGAAGCACTCACCTGATAACACACCTTAATTGTGTAACATTAATCTGTGTGTCAATCAAGTGCTTGCTGGCTAATATGTGGAATTTTTTTCCTGAGGTTTTCATAGAGGGGGGGGAAATTAAGATCATAGAAAACAGTTGGCAGCATATGAAGGAAGAAGCAATGCCAGACTTGTAACGAACCATGAAAATGCATGTCATGAAGAATAAAGAAAAGATGAACCTTCTTCACTAATGAACTCTACTTTTATTCAGAAGGAAGATGTCTTCCAGCAACATGTTTTTTTCTTTCTCTCTCTTTCTCCCCACTTCTAACACATTGAGCAAAAGAAAAAAAAAAAAAAGCCCAGTTTTACATGTCTTGAGCAGATTCAAACATCTGTGAATAAATAAAGTCCTAGACATTAGATATCTGCTCTTTAAGTTTCAAAGTTCTTTTCAGAGACTAGTAAAAGATACTGTTTCAAGCCACAGAAACGACAATTAAGTTACATGAAGCTGTTTGAACCAAAAGCACAGAGTAAGTTGGAAGCAGAGTTTATGAAGGAGTACAACAATGTCCCAATACACCTGGAAGGTCAAGTACACCAAAAAGTACTACCTCAGACCTACGAGCGTTGTCCACTTCTGCACACAGCCAGAAGGGCTGTGCAGGACGAGGAAAGCTCCAGGGATCACAGCACACTGAGTCCCCTGCTTTGGTGACACTTCCCTTCATCCCTGGCCAAGAAGAGCCACTCCAGAGGGACAATCTGTGACTGTCCCTGTGCTGGGTTATTGGTATTACTGCACCCAGACCTTTCTGTGAGCCTGTGCCAGCATGGACTCCTTCACCAGCAGGGAATAAATCCTGTCTCAGGGGTGCTCAACCCCAGCTCCTTCTGCTGCTGCTGCTCCTCTTGGCTTTATTGCATCAAGAGGTTTGGGGCCGCTGCCCCATTTGCCTGCTTCTGAACTTGGGGTGAAAAAAGGTCCAAAAATTGCAAAGGTGCACCCCCTATGGTGCTACAAAGCCCAGCTGTTTGAAGCAGGATGTGCTGGATCTGCAGAGTTGCAGTGTTAGCTCCCAGCTTCCACCACAGCGTGACCCTGACAGCTCTGCCCCTGCCCTCTCCCCATTCAGCAGCACCGGCCACTCGGAATTCCCAGAGCAGGGCTGGACTCAAGGCAGTCTGGCACTTTTCCCTATTTATACACAGCCTTTTCCAGCCATTAAATTGATTTTATATGTGCAGCCCTGTTTCGGCAATTAAAGCAAAAAAACCTTTATAGCTCTTTTGGTTTGAATTGGGCCGGTTTCAAACCCAGGTACTAAAATGGATAAAATTATCTTGAAGAGCAAAGGAATTACACTGTACTTTGAGCTCCTCTGCATCATGTTATGAAAGACACAAAGATAATATTTGTATAAATTAAAGCTATTGGAGATGTATGGTATTTCAGTTTCTGCTTCATTAAGTTGTCCTCCCGCCCTGAACATCCCCAGATCTATTCTGCAGCACTTTTCTATTTTAAATTTAATCTACCCTGCTGAAGAATGAAAGCTTAAAAGGATATTGCCTCTTTAAATTAAATGTGGAAAAAAATAACAATGGTGGAATTCTTGCTGAAGTGAATGCAATCTATTATATAAGTCCTAGAATTCATAATATTTTTATCTGTCCTTTAGCCTCTCCTCTAGTTCAGCAGTATATTTCTTCACTGTTTCACTAGCACTGCAATTACATTTTTTACATTGATTGTAAGAACAGAAGAAGCCGCTGTGGTCATTTAATCTGATTTCACATGTATAGCAGACCCTAGGACTTGTCAGGATTAATTCCTAATTTGATTAAAACAACTTTTGGAAAAATATCCAATCCTTTCCCAACAGATTCCAAGTAAAGGATTAGACATTTGTAACTCCTCATGAGTTGTTCAAATAACCTTTTATCTTTATCATGACAAAAAGTTCACTGTTTTGAGGAGTGTATTTCATCTTCCTCTCATTTGTAGATACTGGGTTAGTCTTCCATGATATTTTTTTTTCCTATGTGGACTGGATGACAATCAGATCACCACTGAATCTTCTAATTGGTGGTGAAAATATCAAGATGCAGACATTTTCCCTGTAATCCTCATAATTTTCTCAGAGCCCCCTCCCCAACTAAAAACATGCCATCCATGCTAGCCAGTAAGAGACAAAGCAACGATTTAAATCATGTCCTCGTAGGGATTATCTACCCCATTTCATCCTATACTGGCATCTGCCTCCTTGCCATTTGCAGAATTTTGTCCCAGGGCTGGGCATCCAAAGCTCTCCTTTCAATCAGAGGCGCCAGCTCTGGCTGCCTAGGGGGGGCAGAAGGCAAGGACTGGGTTTGCTCCAGCACCCAGAGGTGCCAACAGCCATTCCCAGAGGTACAAACAGCCCTTCCCAAAGGTACAGCCATTTCCAGAGGTACAAACAGCCCTTCCCAAAGGTACAGCCATTCCCAGAGGTACAAACAGCCCTTCCCAAAGTAAAAACTGTCATTCCCAGCTGTACAGCCATTCCCAGAGGTAC
>WBMY01000881.1:543766-555997 GCA_013397315.1 Donacobius atricapilla
GGCTCTCCCCGGCTCCCCCCGCGGCACCCGCGCCTTCCCGGAGAGTTCGTTAGTGATTTCCGTGTTCGCTTGTTTATTTATTTATTTCCCCGCTCCCTTTCCTCCCCGTGCTTTTCGGCCCCTGCAGCCCGCGAAGGAGGGGGACTCGGGGACACCCTGCCCGTCCCTTTGTTCTGAATATAACAAAGTGCCCCTTTTTGCCCGCTGCCGCCCCGGAGCGGATCTCAAGGCAGGGAGCTTCCCCCCGTGCCACGCACACGCCTCCAGCCTTTCTTCCAACTTTATGTAAGCGGCCCCGGTGCGGAGGTGCCGAGGGAAAAGCGGCCGCGAACGCGCAGCGGGTCCGGCCGGGAGCGAGCGCTGGGCTGCGGGAGGAGCCCAGGGGGAAAAGCGGGGAGCCGGCAGCGAGCGAAGCGCCGGCCCGGCAGCGCTGTCAGCGCCTCGTGTACAGCCGGGGAAACCCTCCCGGTTACGGGAAGCAAATCTCTCCCTGAAGTAAAGCAAAGGCATTGACACAGACAATTGCAAATATTAGAGAGAGAAGGGAGAAAATATAATTACATTTCGGTTCTGAGGGGACCGTGTTTGCTTTCCTCTGCTGTTCCCTGAGAGAGTGACTGCATGCAAAGGAATATTCGGTTTGCAAGATTTTTTCAGTTTCTTTTTTCCTCCTTTTTTTTTTTTTTCTTGGTCCGGTAACAGGATTTTTTTTTTTTAACATTTTGTAACGATTAAGGGAGATTAGAGCTTCTTTTTACGCCGCTTTCAAGCTCAAACAGACAGAAAGTGCGACCCCAAGTGCCCATTTTCGGAATAACAGCCAGGAGAAAACACCCGGGAAGGGGCCGGAGCGGTGCGGGAGCGGTGCGGGAGCGGGTGCCTCGGCCCCGGCCTGGCCGCGCTTTCCGGAGCTGCGCCTCCCCCTCTGCACCTCAGAATCCCCTCTACCACCCTCCCACCCTCCTGTCTCTTCAGCCAAAAGAACAAGAAAAGTTCAGGGTCTGTCTGCTTTCCCGAAAATTATGAGGGAACTGCCTTTCTGGAGCCGGGACAGCACTGAGGAGCCCCCAGCGGAGACCTCCCGGGTGGGTCCGTCCCTGCGGGACCCCCGCCAGCTCCGCGGCGATACCGCAGCCCGGAGCCGCTTGTCCCGCTCCTCCGCATCTCCCCGGAGCCGGCCAGCGCGGGGAACCAGGGAGGCAAAAGTCGCTCAAAGTCCTCCCTCCACCCAGAAAGAAATTCCAGGGGGTCCCTCTGGCAGCCGGTTGGAGGGAAGAGGGGGAGAGCAGGCAGGGAGATTTCACCCAAATCACCTTTCGCAGCACGGGCGCGCCGGGGTTTTTGTGTGGCAGTGCCTCGTGTGCGTGTTTCCCCGCTGCGTTTGGAGGGGACAGAGCCCTCGCTCGATAGTGGCGGAGAGCGGCGGCTCTGGCGCTGCCCACGCCGCGGTCCCGGGGTGGGCGATGCCTCCGCACCGCGGTCCGCCCGGAGCGGGGCTGCGCTGCCGGCAGCACGCAGAGCTCTCCCCGCGGCTCTGGCCGCTCCGGACGCTGTGCGGGAGGACACGAGTGAAGGCACGCACAGCCGCGGGGCG
Organism: Donacobius atricapilla; assembly: GCA_013397315.1. Classification (NCBI taxonomy): domain Eukaryota; kingdom Metazoa; phylum Chordata; class Aves; order Passeriformes; family Mimidae; genus Donacobius; species Donacobius atricapilla. The sequence goes on from WBMY01000881.1 coordinate 545,361, forward strand.
CTGCCCTTGCCCCGCATCCCCCACGGGCAGCGCAGCCNGCAGGGAGCTGGGCAGGCCCCGTCCGGCGGCTGCCGCCTCCCCGGGGGCTTGGGGCTGCCCAGAGCCCCCCGTGCGGCTCCGCCGGACTTGTTCTTTCTGAGGTCCTTGGAAGCTGCTTGGGGCGAGCTTTGTTTTTTCCTGCACGCTAAACGTTGTCGTTGCCACTGAGAGAAAGGGGACACTGGCCAGCGCTTGGGCAGCCTGGCTGCAGCCCTGCAAAATGTGCCATTAGATGGATAATACTTTTTCCTCTCATAATTACTGAGGTATATTCACAAGGTGGAGCTACTGAAAGGCGGAGGGAAGCATTTATCTCCCTGTCCATACACGCTCTGTCCCTTTCCTTAATCTTTTAAGCTGTGAACTACAGATCGGTTTTCAGCGTCCGTCCTTGCAGTTATAAAATTTCGGGTCACTTCTTGGGGCCGTTTCTTTGCTCTTCCATGCCTCTCTCCCCTTTCTAAAATACAACCCACAAAACTTGCGGCGTTAAGAGGCTGACTAAAGTCAGAACCGCTCCGTGCCCGAATCCCCAGTTGTTCAATGCAGTTTTTAATTCAGCCACCAAAGGTTATTCTCGAGGGGATTTGTATGCTAGAGGCGTTGTTCCTACATGCGTTTTAAATTACATGTGTATATATTTTATTTTTTTCTAGCAGGGATGGGGAAGAAACGGTGTTGCTGGAGAAGGATTTCTGGGCTGAACAGCCCAACGAGGCAGCTCAGAAGTGTTTCCCATCCTCGTGGCCGCGGTGCTGCGGGCAAGGGGAGGGAGGGAGGGAGGGAGCTCCGCGCACCCCGGCCCCCGCACCCTGAAACCACGGCGGGGCAAAGCGGCGGCTGCCGGCACCTGCGGGAAGGACTCCCCGTCCCCTCCGCGCCCGCGCAGGGGGAAGAAGAGGCGCCCACCTGCCCGGCCCCGCAGCTCGCCTCCCCGCCGAGCACTCCGGGCAGTTTTTGTTTAATTGCCACCTTCTTCCCGCATCCGAAAAACCGCTGATCGAGCTGCTTTAATTATTTTTTGCTTTCTATATTTTAAGATCCGGTTTTTCAAGGCTCGTTTCGAGGAAAAAATTACTTCTTCCCGCTCTCCCTTCACTTCCTCCTGCCTTCCGCAAACTCCCGGCCAAAATCGGGACGAGTTCAGAGAAGATGATAATGTCATTTCTGATCAGCTCCGGCGGTACGTCCGCCCAGGGCAGGGCAGTAAGGGTCCTGGAGCCATTGAAAATTGAAATCTCTGCCTTAAAACTGCAAAATACAGAACAAACCCGTGTTTGTTCAGGTGAGGCTCTGCCTAAATCGGGTCATTGACATTTAGAAAGGAAATTGCGTTACGTTGACATCCCAATCCCCAGTTCTTAGAAACGGTATGTATAGGTACTAGGATGAAAACTAAGACGACTGTTATGTATGTAGTCTCCATGCTCGGTTCTCTGAGAAGCGCTCCTCGCTTTTGGTAGCTGACTGCTACTTTTGCCCCAGAATTAGCTTTTCTTATCCCGTAGCATCAGCGAGATATGTTGGAGAAATGGGAGATTTGTTAACAAACATAGACCCAAACCTAAATTACCCGTGGCTGGCAGCCGGCACTGATGGAGGAAAGGAGCATCACTTTCCTAATTTCTACCTCTCCTCGCTTGATTTTGAATTTCCCAAACCGCAGGCAGACACGGTGCTGGCTGTCAGGATTTTTTTCCCCTGTGTAAGCAGCGAGGGACCTGGTTAATCATCTATCGCAAATACATGTGCATGAGAAAGAAAAGTGTTGATGTTTGCTTGTTGGGGCTGATGGGAATGGCCCACGAATTTAGGATTAAATTACTACTGGTAATCATAAGGCTTTGTTTCCCCTCGCTCTCCCTTTTCTGCGGGGGTTGTCAAAGTAGAGCGGGCAACGTTATTTGGACAAAGTCTGGAGAGCGGCTTCGCTGTATAAAATAAGCGATTGAACCCTTCTGGGTTAACTGGGACCTCCTCAGATTTTAGCCCGAACCGGTTAAGAGCGGGGCAAACCCCAGTACTAACTCTAGACACGTTTTCACAGGTGGATCTGGGAGAAGGGAGCGGAGCAACACCTCAGAAGGGTAGGTTTTTAGGGGGCTATTTTTCTTTCCCGAGGTTCCTGCAGTGCCCGGCGTTAAACCCCCGCTGAGCGGGGGCGGTCAGGGGTGTGCGGACGGCGGCTTTGGGGTTCGCTCGCTCGCGGGGGTCGTGAGCGCTGCCGGGACAGGGGGCTCTGGGGGGTGACCGAGCGGGACTGTGCCGGCAGCGGGGCCCCCCGAGCTGTGCCCGGCCCGGGCAGACCAGCACGAACCCCCCGAAGCGCTGCGGAGCGCCCTGGGGGCACTGATGCGGGGGGAGCCGCTGCTCCTGATGGGGAACCGCGGCGGGCACCGCTCCGGAGCACTTTGGGGTGATGCCCAGGCGAGGCTCCCGTCCCGGCGAAGTTCGGGGGATGCCGAAGCCCGGCAATGGGCATTATTTTCTTTTTGGAGGGGAGAAGGGCCCCGCGGGGCTCCCCGCGGCTCGGGGTTAGCCCGGGACAGCGGCGCGGCCCGCGGGAGCGGAGGGAGCGGAGGGAGCGGCGGCCGCTGCTCCGCCGAGTCCTGCCTTGCGCAGGGAGAGAAGCACAAGCCCTCCGTGGCACCCTCTGCAGTTGGCTCAGGGTCTCGCTGCGCTCCGGGGTTGGGAGGGGGGTGGGAAAGAGGGTGATTTCCAAACCTAAACGGCATCGTTTCGCCCTCTCCTATACGGGTGCCTTCGGCAGGGAGGCAAGCAGAGAGCAGAAACATTCTGTGTCTCCTTATTTCTTTCAGCCTTAGCCCCATCGTACCGTGAATGCATCGGTCCAAACTTGTTTTCAAGAGAATTTGTCTCTCTCTCACCATTTCCAAACTCTGCAGTCCCATCCTAGCCTCCTGCTCTAACACGTTCTTGTTGTTATTATTCACCTTTCCATCATGGTGAAAATTGTCTCTAGCAGATACACCTGATCCAGAAGCACAAAATGCCCCGTTTGAGCCTTGCTAGGACCAGCTTTCCTCTTGTGCTTGGCTGAGTCCTGCTTCCCACTTGAACCATGGCATCTTGAACTCGTTATCTGAGTCTTTTTAGGAGCTTGTAGCCAATAGACAGCACCAAAACCTTTCTGAGTGATCAGAAGTCGCCTCTGGGGACTGAAGTAGCCAGCAGAAGCTGAAGAACTGTAATTGCTGCAGCTGTATCTTGCAATACCATTTCATGTCATTCAAAGGCTTTTCAAACTCTTCAGAACTCAGACCACATCTTACCAGAGGAAAAAACTCTCTCCTGCTTATCTGCTTCTCCTAGGACTTCAGATGTCAGGGTGCACAGATGTCTGGGTGGAAAAGGGGATCTTTCCAAGGGTCTTTAGTTCCCTTGGAAGAGATACAGAAAAAGGAGATGTCAGAGAGACAGGGAAGGTATCCTGGACCCCAATGTACAAAGTTAGGAGAAGCCAGGAAATCTTCCAGAAAAGGTCAACATCCCTTTCTGGCCATAGCCTGTTGCCTGTTTTTTCAAGGAGGTCAGTGAGAGACATTCTTGATGATCAGATCTGGCCTCAGTAGTGCTTGAGGAAACCCAGGACCACGGAAGCACCTTTTCAGAAAGACAGTGTTCCTGCAGGGTCAATGTCCATGGCAGCAGAAAGGCTGCTCCCAGCAGGGCCGGGTGCATCCCTGGGCCCTTGCAGGATCACAGGGATGCTGTTACAGCCCAGGAGTCCACAGGCATGTTCTGACACCCACTCAGACCTGTACCCTTTCATTCAGACTGATTTGTAATTCCTTTTCATTGCACAAACTCCTGGATCAAAAAAACTGCTTATATAGAGAAAATTTTTGGAATTCCCTTTCCAGCATTTGCTGCATAAGGATTTAAATATAATCATAAAGCCTATACTGTATATTCTTTTTGCTCTTTCCACCTTTAGCGCCCATTGGGATTTGGTTTTGCTTCTGTTTTGACAGCCCCTGTATATATGTATTTGTGGTTGTTCCGTACTGTTTCCTGATTTAATATCAGTGCAGTTACAGGAGAAGGATGCACTGTTAGCATTTTTTGCTCAAAGTATATTTCAAGCTCCTTTTTGATGTACTGGTCAGGTTTGCAGCTCCTGTGCTCTTGTGGATCAGAAGAGGAAGGATGGGGTTTGTTGTGCCCTTTGGGAATGAAACTCTCTATTCTCCTAAGGAATTCAGCTATCTTCCTTCTCTAGCCCCTCCATTTAGATCCAGGTGCAGGAGAAAAGTGAGGAAGTATTTAGGAGAAGCCTGTTATGCAGTTTAATTAAAGTCCTTTTGTGCATTTCTGAGAAGTAAAGATGAGCCAAAGTGGAAATAAGGTGGCCTCTGCAAGCCTCCTCCTTCCTCCCCAAATATTTTTTAAGTCCTACATATGTGAAGGAAAAAGAGAGACAAAGAAAGGGAACAATTCTAGGGAAATGCTTCTGTTTGCTTTCCCTGTTAGTCTGAGGAACATTTATTCACTGTTACAAAGACAGGAGAAAACAAAAGGTTCCTGATCTTTGTTTCTTTTACATATAAACAGACCCACAACCTTGACTAGTACCAGACTGATGATTTAAAATCAGACTCAGAGTGTAAATTCTGCTCCATTTGCCCAAACAAGATATTTGGCTCATGGTGCAACTTGTCCTTTTGTCTTTAGGAAATAAAACCGCGTTTTGGCCTGTGTGTCTGTGGTTGTTGTGTGTTACAAACACCTCCCAGCTTAAATCTCACTGGATCTCCAGGCCCTAGAAAAGCTGGAGATGTTTCCCACCACTGGCTACCACCAGGATCCTAAGGAGGGTCTGAGGGGCGTGGGTCTGACACGACTGGGCCAGGACATGGGGAGAGCCCGTGGAACTGGCTGCTGCGCCTGGGACGAGCTGCAGCTGCTCTGTAACTGTTCTGTGCTTCCAGAGCGCCTCTGCAGAATGGTTAAATGAGTTTGTGCAGGAGAGCTGTCAGCACAGCGGCGCTGCAAATCCTCACCCTCCGCTTCTGCTCTGCGGCCAAGTTAGCCATGGATCATCCTGGGATCCCATCGACAGTGACTGCATCCCTTGGGAGAGGGGACAGGAGAGTGCAGCCAGGAGAGGGGCACTGCGAGGTGAGCACAGGCTGCTGCAAGAGTGGAGCTGCTCGGGGAACGTTCCTTCCCTTCTGTGTCTCTGTTAACGGCAATCCAAAGAGCATTTCAGCTTTGCTGTACCAAGGGAGATAATTTCTACTGGTTTTCCTCTAGCACGATCAATTCCTCCTATGTTAGCGGAGACAAAAACCCACCAAGATTTCCAGCCTGTACCCTGCTCCTGCAGCAACCAGTAAATGCTCCTGCTACAGCAAGTTCAGTTATCCCTCTCTGGCCAAACTATAACATGGGCATTCATTAGATATTTAAAATATATATATTAATCCTCAACATGGCTGAAAATTTAGGAAAAAAATATTTCCTAATATCTGTGAACTAATCTCCACATACAGAATTAACCACTGCTTTATACATTTTCTGAGCATTGTGAAAAAAAAGATTAGAGTCTCCTGGACAGCTTTCTCTAGAGTTCACCGGGCTTTCAGTGTGAGTGCCCTGTTTATCTCAGCATTAACTCTGTATCTGCAGGGGCTTTAATAAGTGTGTTTTCATCCTTCACACATCCAGATAAAGAGCTTCACCCCTTAAAGCTGTGATTACACCTCAGCAACCTCTCTCTTGGCAACGTATGGTTTCTGCTCTGTGTTGTTTTCCTGGCTTGAATTAACACATGTTTCAAGCTTCTAATGTACGTCTTTAATAACTGACTTCTATAAAAAAGAAGATGGAGAATTTCATGCAAGAATTCCCAGCTGGAGACATCTGTTCAGCAAGTCACCTGATGAACAGCTCTAGCCAGCCAAGTGTGAGTTATTTTTATTGGTTCAATGTTTTAAAAATAGAATTTTTTTTTCTTTTAATTGATACCTTTCTAGTGGATTCCTTCACTGGTCTACATGGATTTGGATTTATTTCTCCTGAAGGACTAGTACAGCCCAAACTGAGTGATCCATTCCAAAACCGAGCTGACCGGCTGAAACCAGTAGGAACCAGTTAACGCTTGAAATGAGGGTTTCCACTAGGGTAATCAAGTTTCCCAAGAGGTGATGGATTTGATGTATAGCCTGTCATGATGAGTTGCAGGCACTCAGCACCTCTGAAAATCAGGCCATAGCAGCTTTCAGCAAATCTAAAGAGACGGGGTGTGCACGTGCGAGCCGGAGCGAGCTGCAGAGAGGACACACGTCTTCATTGATCTCGAAAGGCAGGTTGAACTGTTCTGGTTTGAATCACATGATTTGTCATGTTATTTAGCAGCTGTTAAGCTCAGGTGAGCTTGTAGGATCCTGTCTGTGCGCGGTCAGCCCCAGTCCTCTCCCAGTTTGTTTGCCAGTGCTGCTCCCTGGCTCCTCTTGCAGGACTCCCTAAGGCGCTGGGCATCCTCCCGGTCACTCCTCCCCCCCACCCGGCATCCCAAGGGTGCTTTCCAGAGGCAGGGCTGATACGTTTGGTTTTTCCACTTCTCTGTGTTTTATCTGGGAAGACCTTTGAGGCCCTTGGACTTTGCCTTGATTTGAAGCCTTGTTTGCAGCAGGACCCCAGGCTGACATGGGAAGGGTGACCCAAGAGACGATGGAAAAGGAGGTGTCGAAGGGCAAAGTGGGTGAAGACAGGAATGGGGGAGTGCACCTTGTGCTGGGCGTTGCAGACCCTCCAGTCCATGCAGGTAGAAAGCTCTCAGCCAGCCTGCAAGCAACTTGCCTGACTTCACTGGCAATTCACTGGCCTAAGCCACTCACCCTCCTTGAACTGGGAAAAACTGGAGCTCTGAACTCTTCTCCACACTCCAGCACGGGGCATTCAGTGGGTGAAGAGCACCAAGAGCCACTCCTTGCCTGCACTATCCAGGCAGTGGTACCTGAAGGAAAACTCAGTGGGGACCCCTCTCCTCCGAACCATGGGAAGGGCTGAGGGCTCCCCAAGGACAGTTAAGGAGGGGGAGTAGCAGTGCAGCCCCCCAGTCCTTTCTACACTTCACCTTGATGAATTATTTGCTGTTGCAGGCAAGAGTGGGACATCACAGGTGGAGAACACACTAATATTTTCCCTTTTTTCTTCCCTTGGAATAGCTTGAGTTAATAACTTTATATCTTTCAAAAGAAAGAGAGGGTTCTTTTCTCACTTGAGGAAAAAGAAGAGATGTTTTCTGAAAGCTGTATTTTAATTGAGGCAGGCTCAGGAGAGGGGAGGCTGAGGGAAGAATTGCTGCCATGGAATTAATTTTATGAAAGAAAAGCAAATCTCCACCCTGTTTAAACATGGGAAAACATCACAGAGGCATCCTGCTGCACCAAATGGTAAACATGTCCATGTATTATATCACTTATGGCTTCCTTAAGAGTTTTATGATGCTGTTCTCAATTACTGTGTTTGCATTTGTAATTAGAGTGCAGAACACATTGTGAAGGCAAATTATAGAGCTAACTTGTCCTTTCAAAATAACCCATTTGCTCAGTGTGCTCCCAGAAGCATCTCTTTATTCAAGGGGCTCCAGTGAAGGAGTAACCTCCTCTGCTGAGGGTGTTGGAATACACACTTGCTGCAGGGAAGGGAGAGGACAAACACACTTGTGCCCCAGGGTTTTGCTGTGCTTGGGCCTGACCTTCAAACCACTGAAACTCCTGTTGGTTTCTTTAAGCTCACCGCTCCACAAGTTTGAGCAATTAATGGAACTGGGGGGGTGAGGGAGAAGAATCAGGTTTTCTTGCTCTGCCACTAATTTCCTCTCTGGCCTTGGTCATGCCATTTGACCTCCCTCTTTAATTAAGAGGAGTTACTGGTTAAAACTATCCTCTGAAAGTGGCTAAAAATCTCCTGTGGAAGAGCTGGGAGATTACTGTTCTACCACCAAACGTCTAAATAAAGGAGAATAAGCAGGGCTGCTACTTTGTCCTCTGCAGGAGCTCCTTTGGAGCTGATGTTTTGCTTGCACCCAGCCTTTGCCCAGAGCTGCCCTCCCACAGGGGTGTAAGGGTGACACCTTGCTCCATGTCAGGTGTCCCCAGGTGCTCCCCAGGGCACGGTGTCTCTGCCCAGCTCTGCTCAGTGCCTCACGGCGCCACAGAGCAGCTCCTGACCAGCTGCCCTCGTGTTTTCCTCTGGCCACTGAGCATCAAGGGCAGAGATCTGATCTTCCTCCAAGGCAGGTCGATTCTGCATAGAGCAGACTGGAGTCTGGGCCAGCTGTGCACTTTGCCTTTGAATTCAGTAGGGAAAAAAAACTGTATCCAAGTCTGAACTTGGGTGAAATAATGGTCTGCTTAAGGTGGAAAGGAAGCAAAGTCTCATCGTTTCTCCTGTGCTGTGTTTGCAGAGAATCCTTGCATTTATTGTCTGTTTGTTTTGCAAAGTTTACACTAAGCAGGAGAACTTGACTTTCAAGGAATTTATCTGCAACCACACTTTTTTCTTCTGTACATGGGTTGAGAGGCCACAGAAAAGGGTCCTGCAACATGTAGCTCTCCCACAAGTGTATCCTTCCCATTCCTGGCCATGAGGAGTTACTTGGCTTTGCTCTCCAGCCAAGGTTTTGGAAAAGTCCAAGCTCAGTCCTTGGCCCCTACCTAGCACACTGCTCGCCAGGGTCCTCGGCTTGTGCACCAAGGCTTCCTGAAACTAGGCCAAAATTGTGTTTGGGGTGCAAGAAAACAAAGAAACCCCAAAACATTTCACTGTGAGATTACTACATTCCTCTTTTTCCCTTTCCTTCACTTTCCCCACTATGAAGAAATTTGTCCAACTTTTACTCCCCCACAGGTAACTCCCCATTTAATTTCCAGTATAGCTGAGTTAGAAGTTCACCACAACACCAGCTCTGCCCTTGCCAATGCTCAGTTATTAATTCAATTCTTGGTATCTCTTGCACAGTTCAGGAAGGTTGATTCCTTGGACCCAACTTTCTGTCAGGTGCTTGTTCCTTCTGAGCAAAGGTTAGGTCACCTTCCGATGATTCATTGAAAAAACTGGTTTTATTACTTTCCCTGGGCAAGGGAGAGTTTCTTCAAAGAAAGAAGCTGCAGCCTATGGGATGACCTTCCCAAAAAGAATGACTGCCAAAGGGGTTTAGTTAGGGGTTCAGCTTAGTAACTACCATCAAACTGGTTGTTTAATGTCACGAAATCCAAGAGAGTTCCTAGAGGAATGAGTTAGAACTTTATGAACTGTGTGATTATTTGTGAAGCTGTTTAGGAAGGACATCTTCTGCTGTTGATATGAGAGGAGAAATTCCAGTGTGGTGTTTTGCAGTGCCAGATGCACTCCAGTTTCCATAACTCTGTGTTTAAAATATGGCCCAGGTTCACTGAGCAATGTCAAAGCACGTTTGCGAGGCTGACCAGGGAATGGGATACAGCTACAAAGAGAGCAAGCTCAATTTTTTGAGGGGAACAAAAGAGAGACAGGCATTTGTCAGCTGAAAGATCCCATTTGTGAAACACCTACTGTTGTTTGAGTAGCTGGGATTTAAAATATGTCTGTTATCACGCTGTCTTTGTGGCCAGAAGTGCTGTTTGCTTTGCAGCGGCTGAGGGAGACAGGTGGCTTTCCCTGCTGATCCCAAACCGGAGAGCCCTGGCTCCCAGGGAACCGCGCAGGCTGCCAGCATCCAAGTGCCACCAAGGGCAGATCCAGAGAGACAGATACCAAAAAATTTCAAGGTGTGAGTTACAAATTTCAGCTTTTTGTGGTTTTCTTTTTTGATGAAAGCCTATCTCAGCAGTTGAAGGAGGAAAACACCCTCCATATAACACATGGAAGACTTTTTCTTAATAAACACCCTTCAAAACCAGAGAACTTTATCTGCCTTATGAAATTGCATCAACATTTCAAGAAATAACACAGTGGAAAATTCATATTCATGTTAGATGTCATCATGGGAATTTGCAGCACCTACAGGGGAGTACCATGTTTCTGACTGTGCTTATGACAGGGGCAGAAGATAAGCATGTAAAAAATAAACTAAAATTGCTTTACTTGGCGAAATCCTTGTAGTTTGTGCTATTTTGAACCTGTCAGCTGCTTAAGTAACAGCCTGTCAGTGCCCATGGCCCGGCCAAACACAAGACCTGGTAGCATGGCTGCAGATTGTCAGGAGCTGAGTGATCTCCCGGGTTGTGATTTATGACTCCACGAACAATGACAAGCAAGGAGAAAAGGCCCTGGCAATTTCAGAAGTAGTTGTGGAAACAATTAGATCATTATTTTATTAGGTCGTTTATACAACTCTTCCTTTTAAAAATTAGATCCTTGATGAGTGCATTTTTCATGCACTTGGGTGCTTTGTCCTGTTTTTCAGTTGAGGGAAAATCCTGGGTTTTCCTTTGGAAACACTCCTGAGCCAGGGGTGCACAGGACATCCCTGAGCTCACCCACAAGTCCTGGTGTTGGGGGTTAGATTTGGTTTTCTTTCTTTTTTTTTTTTCCTATAGAATTTTTTCCCACAAAAGTCGCTAGGAGACTAATGGCTCGGGGACTGT
>WBMY01000881.1:556093-590016 GCA_013397315.1 Donacobius atricapilla
AATTGAAGCCTTCTGTGAAGAATAGTTCTTGCAGGAATTGCCCTGATTTCTGTGCCATTCTCTCATTCCTGGTTGCTCACATCCTCGGCTGACCTGTTCTTTGTCTCCTCCACAGCTGATGGGAAGCTTCTCGCAAATCACACTGGAAGAGGCAAATAATACTGGTAAAGAAAATTTAGACCAGAATTTTTGGAAGTGTTGTGGTTTGGGCTTCTTTTAACATTTTTAGGGTTCTTTTACCCTACTGCTTCCCAACAGCAGTGGTACTTAGTTGTCATTTTGTTTCCACTTCTAATTTCTGCAGCAGTGGTTTGCCCAGGGAGCTGAGCAGTATCCGGTCTCATCTTTTTCTAAAGAGGCAGCGGCATTTCTCTAGAATTACCCAGAGTCCTGCCATCCAACCTCTTGAGCTTGGAACAGGAGTTTACTACTGGGCTAGTGAGATAAGATCTCATTAGACAACATATCTGAAAAGATATGTTTAATCAAAGTCTCTCCCACACCTTGTTTACTTTCTTGCAAGTTGTCAATCAGAGTCTCATTTGGTTCTACTATGATAATACAGTCACAACATCCTCATTTTGAAATTCTTTTACAGAGAAAGTGGCTCCAAAAGTGGCCAGAGCCATTCAGAATCCCAGGAACTGCCCAGAAGCCAAGAGATCCCAGCACAGATTCAGGTTCCTTGGATAGATTTGAGTTATTTTGCACCATGGTTAAGTCCAATATAATGGGAATTTCTGATGTGAAAAATAATGAAATAAGAACCTGGAAAATGAGCGCTTGCTCTTGAGAGTCTCATTTGCCTCATTCCCCTTCTTTTAAGAAGTAGGGAGATCTTGGGATTTCCCCAGCACTGTTGACAGATGAGGCAGAGTGTTGTGATCTGCCATATTCTGTATCCCAATGAGCACAAAACTTACCCTCAGCTTTGAGTTTTATCATTCCATTTCAAAACGCACTTATCTTGTGCTATGCACCAGCAAAAATCCTTTTCATCGCCATTAAAAAGGCAACTTAGAGGTGCCCATTATTTTATTTTTCTTTTAGCATTTGTACAGAACTCAGCAAATCAAAATGGGTCCCAGATAAAAGGTGTGTTCTTTCTAGTAAAGCACAAAAAAATCTTAATCTTTGGTCCAGAAGCAGTAGATTGCCACAAACAGTCGGCAGCTAAAATCATTAATCTTTGCTGCTTGCCCAACTGGTACTAGTAGTAAAGAAGATAATACACTAGCAGAATCAGTGACCCACTACAAATTGGTCTTGAAAGGTCCACCAGCCTAAATAGACTTTTGCTGATCCAACACTTGTTAGGAATCCCAACAAAGAGACTATTGGCTCATCTGATGAGCCGCTCACTATTGGGCCTTTTGCAATGGCTGGTGATGGATGACCATACCCTCTTTGAGGGGGAAGATGCAGCTCCTGGTATGGGGCCTTTTCTCATCTTAAATTTGTACTCAATAAATCACAGGTGCAGAAGAGACAGCATCAGTTTCATTACACCTACATGCTCCAGTATCAATCATGCCAACACAACGGGCTGCGTACACTTCATTTCGGGAGGCTCTTTCTGTTCCAATACCATTTCCATTCCGTTGTGCTTTAGCATTCCTAAAGTGTTGAACCTCTGCAGTGAAACACCGGGGAGAAGGATGGGATGTGCTGTAATTGCACTCTTTCCACATGAGACAGGACTTAGCTCACGTAATTCAGTTTATGATACCCTGCTATTGTTGAAGGTGAAGTGCAAAATAGTTTGGTAAAGATTTGGTGGTCATCACACACCTCTTTGCTTCTTTACCTTGTTTTTTCATTTGCTCTTTAGCACAGACCTCAAGGCAGAGCTGCGGCAATTGCCCTGAGTGGTCCCCTTTCTGCTATTAGAATATCATTTTCTTGCCTGGTTTATAATATTCTTTTAGATGATGCTATAATCCCATATTTACTCTTACCCAAACCTAATTGTAAAAAAGAAAGAATTTCCAGCACCTTCTATAGTATTTCCTCATTTAAAAGAGTTTCTTCCATGTCCTCTCTGGCTGGTAAATACCCTGGGACTTTTGCAAGGCATGTCCATTAGGATTCACAATTCATAAATCTATTGCAGAGCTCCCACATTGTTATGTTAATTCCAATGTCAGCAGTTAAAATACACTTAAAATGAAGGAGGCTTTAGAGCTCTCAGACTTGATATTTAATGTACATAATCAAATACTTTCATGGCATGAAATGCATGTGTAACACTCATCATAAAAACTATGAACTATGTTTTTCAAGTATGATAAAAGGTAACAGATTATTCCCACGTGTGTCCAAAATCCATTTTGCCATCTTTATACAGGGAGAGAAAAATCTTAGTGACCAATTGCACTCCAATTTGCATAGGAACAACTATGTTTCATGCAATTAAGTTATCACAAAGTCCTGTCATTCTGCAGCACTCTGTTAATCTTTAACTCAACGAAAAGCCATGTCAGCAGAGCACCAACACAGAAAAGATGGGTGTTCAAAGGAACTGCAATAGGAGCACATTCAGAACTGTCAGACAGAACAAGCTTTTCAAAAGGACACTTCCATTCAGTTTAAACCTACAAGGGTGTTGGGCTGACACCTCCATTTATTTGCTGTAGGGCTATAAGGAGAGAAAAAGAGAGAATTTCAGTCTTATTAAAGCAGTATTTGGAATACAAAAAAAAAAAAGAAAAGGTATTCTTTTCCTAAAAAAGGTATTCTTTTCCTCCGCTCCTTTTACTCCATCTCAGCAGCAGATCCTAAAGCAGGGACAGTATTAATGTGAGACAAGAAAATATTTGTTCTAATGTGCATCAAAAAGACTTGATTTTCTGTGAACCAGCCACCAAAATCTAGTCATTTCTTTATTTTTTTACATTTTGTAGGCAGACATAAAAGGCATGTATTTTTAAAATGTATTTAGGAGTACAGAAGTTCCAGGAAATAGCATCTTTCTGCCACATCTTTTGTGGCTGTCAGGTCTAAGAGTTAAGGCCACCAATATGATTCAGAGATTTTTCTGGTCAGTACCAACAGCATGTTCGGTTCTACGCAATAAAAATGGTGACTGAACTTTGAGAGGACATTTGAGGACACAAAATGATTATGTTGGGGACAGATCCTTAGCTGGCACAAGCTGGCACGGGGCCACCATAACCAGCAGAGAGAGCCCAGCGGCATCTGTAACCCCAGCTGCTCTTCAATACTGGGTACTCGGTGATATTTGAACATGTGAATATTTGCAGGTAAAAGTTTGCAGGTTGGCTGTTCCCACATGATTCCCAAAAGTCCCATAATCACAGTCCAAGCAGGCACATCCTGCTAACGTTTTCATCATTTTCACTGAAAGCTGGCAATTGTCTACTTGCCTTTCACGTTTTGTCCCAGTGTTCTTTACTTCTGCGAATATATCTATTATGTAATATTTGTTTCAGCTGGTTCAATTTGCGGAAAATGTTTCTCTTTCAGGGTTGTGTCTAAGTTTTTATATTTTTCATTTTTCATCTCAATTAAAAATAAACCATGCTGTGAGTTCCCTCTTTAGTTCTTTTATCATGCCACCAACTCTGTGCATTTTGTCACCTATATACTAATAAAAAGGTCTTTCTAATGTATATAAACACATATATCCCAGTAACTGGCTTTTAGGGCTACTGTCCAAAGAAATTTTCTTGTCTTTCATTTGCACTGTGCTGCAAAACATGGGTTTTACTCCAAAGAAACTGTAAAAAGCTCTTTGTCATCTTCATTCTGGCCTTAATCTATAATGAATATTAATAGCACTTGTAAGGTGAGATATAGATTAAAAATATTAAAATATAATTTGGATGTTTTCAAAGGTTGCATGCTGGGTAACATTCCCGGCAGTGCCAAAGGGCCAGATTTGTTTCTGCAATTTTAGAAGTGACTTGTACTCCTCATTTTCAAGGTGTCTGAAATTTTCCAAAAGTTCAAATAGCTGCTTTATGTGAAGTTCAAAAGCACCTTCATCATCACCAATGTAAAATAAAATTGAGGTGCTTTTGCTAATCCCATCATAAACTTGTTTGCACTGTTACTGTCTCTATCTAAACAATTCCTAAAAATGGGACTTTGCTGTTTAGATGTCTTTGGGAAGCTTTAGCCAGAGGTAATGTCCAGGTGATAGATTTTGAACAGAAAAGCAAAAACACTTTTCAAATAGAATTGAACTGTACTCCTGGCAGAGTGAGTGACACAACTGCAAGAGATGATCAGTGACACTGGTCCCAGTTCAGTGGGAGTCACAGAAAATGGCAATCCCCTGCTCTTGTCCTTATGGCACTGCACCTACAGCTGAACCCCAGTAACCTCCTCGGGCAGGAGGCGTCTCCCAGGGAGATCCCTGGGTACAGATTCCCATCCAGGTATCAGCTGCTCGGGCAGGTGAGGGCTTTAGTGCAGTCCCTATCACTGCTGGTGGAAAGTCCAGGGCCCCAAGGGACATCGTGCGCGGCACCAGGCGCCACCTCAGCCCCTGCTGGCAGAGCTGTTCCCCCAGCCCAGGCTGTGCACACACGTGGGCACCCCTGGGCCCTGGACAGCTCCCACCACGTGTGTGTCCTGTGCCCGCCACCTGCAGCAGCCCGAGCCCTGAGCCCAGCCCGGGGATGCAGTGCCCAGCCTCTCACCCAGGGCACAGGGCACTCTGTGAACCTGCGAGTGCCGGGGCAGGCAGCGAGGAGGAGGAGGAGGAGGAGGAAGCACTGGTACCTGCGCACACACCACACCCTGCTGGGTGCCAGAGAGGCAGCACCAAACACGGTGCGCAGAACATGTGCAGGAAAGTGATAGCTGGGGGAGGCCAGTTTGATAAACACTGCTCTTGTGTGTAAGAAAGTTTGTCTTGACCGGGAGAGGGTTTGTGAAGTGCTTTGCTTCTCTTGGTCAGCAGGAGAAGAGCTGTAGTAAAGGGCTGACTGCTGAAGTAAAACCTGAATCCATCCCTCACAGAAACTGATGGGGCCCTGACTGTGCTCTGGGCAGTCAGGAGCCATGAAAATGTTCTGGAAAACGTTCCCATAACCTGATAAAAGAGCTGACTTAATAAAATTATCATATTGTCAGTTTATGATTTTACTTAGGAATCTTTTGGCCTAGTTCAGTTTAAAAAAGAGTCACCAGCTTTAGTTCTTTTGCAGAAAAAAAGATCCCATCATTTATTAGATGAATGAAGATATCAATTTCTGTTTAAACATTAACAGGGTGATGCCAAATATTAGTCAGTTCCTAATAATTTTGAGGGATTAAAAAGATAATAAAAGTAATAGTCCATTACATTACCTACTTCAGCAAGATTGTAATGAATGTAATAAATTCCAGATCAGGGTTATAACAACTTCCATCTATTTAAAATGAATTTGTAGGGTTACTTTCATTAACTATGTATATGGAGAAAATGATCTGACATATTACTTTAAAAGAGCTGTAAAACCGATTAGAAGGAAATATGCTTCCCAGACAGTGATCTGGGCCACTGGGGAAATTTTATCCCTGGGAAGATGGGGGGAAAAGGAAGAGAAGAGGAAAGGACCTTAGAAGATGCTATTGCATCATTTTTTTCACATGCCCCAAAGTCACTTTGCTCCTCGGGAGAGATTCAGGCAGTAACTGCGGGCAGAGACCAGGAAAGGGATGAAAGCCACTTTCTCTCCTGACTTTTCTCTTCCCTCCGCCTCCTTCCTCAGGAAAGGATGAATCTGTTAATGAATAAAGGGCTCCCGCCCTGGGGACTTGTGCATGGAAATGAAACCGTGCCTGGTTCTGGTCCGGCCCTTCAGCAGCCCAGGGGAAGGCTCAGGCATTAAAGGGGACGGTGGCCTCATTGCTCGGAGGAGACAAGGGACCTAGCACTTGACTGCACTACAGAAATTACTGCTGCACCTAGAATGCAGCCTTCATTTATCAATTTCATAGCAAGGGGGAAAGGGAAAGGGAGGGGGGAGCCCAACATCTGACTGCCTTTTTCAGCTCACGCTCCATCTAGCCACCGAGAGCCCTCCAAATCCAGTCATGTGTGTTATAAAGGGTCCTGGATAAAGTAACTTAATACTAATGATTTATACTTAATTGGTCCTCTAAGTGATTAAAGTGGCAGTAATGAATGAGTAACATCCTTCTAATTCCCTTTTTCCATTTGGCTTGGCCTGAAGGCCCTTTCTTTGTGCAGGATTTGACTTGGGGCTAAGCAATGCCAGTGGTTTTTAAGCTTTTAGTAGCACGTCTGGAATGAGCCACTTGGATCATGTTTACAATAAATGACTCCATAAGCATGCTACCAGAGCACTGTGTGGGGGTTTCTTTCTTTCTTTCTTTCTTTCTTTCTTTCTTTCTTTCTTTCTTTCTTTCTTTCTCTTTCTTTCTTTCTCTCTTTCTTTCTTTCTTTCTTTCTCTCTTTCTTTCTCTCTTTCTTTCTCTCTTTCTTTCATTTATTGGATTAGCCAGTTCTGAGGTTAATGAATATGCATTTGGCAACCCATGTTTGTGAGGCCAATTCCCACGTGGGCATCAAAGGGTTTGAAATGTGTGAGTGTAAATATCAGCTTTGTCAAAATATTGATTCACTTGAAGAACAACACAGCACACTCCCCTTTGCACTTATCTTCACAAGGATAAACCCACTTTACATATTTTTTACTAATTTTATGGGACCTAATATTGACAATTAATTGACTGAGATTTTCTAACTTTGTACTTTACTAGTCTCTCCCTGCTTTTTCAGTCTAAAAGTTATTGTTACCATCTTCCTTAAAAAAGGAAATCCATTAAAACTGTAGGTGTTTACACTTGAAATATGTAACTTTTTAAACATAAAGAGAGATCCAGAACCTCACGTTTCACTTTGTGTCGGTAAAGGCAATATGAGACAGCATAAAGGGTGCTTTAAGTCAGAGGGAGCTGTGTGGAGCTCTTGTCTCACACTGGGGCAGATCCAGCTCAATCCTGGGAGCTGGGGCAGCTCTGAGGTGGGGGAACAGGAGAAGAGCAATGAGGTTTTTATAGCACTGTGCTAAATGGCAGATATATAAAATCAGTTTGGATATGTTTATCCACATGGCCCAGTTACACCTTTCACTGGAACATAAATAGGAATGTACCACATACTTCTCACAGTAACTGGGGTGATGCTGCTGTGGTTGGGTTGTGACAGTAAAACTTCCACAATGCAATTTTAAAAACTAATAATAATCCTTGACCTTCTTTTGCAAAAATTTTATTAATTTGGGAAACCCTTTAGCTGTCTCATGCTGTAGGTTTTCCTATATGGCTGTGGGAGGCTTTGAACTGCCTGGAGATCATGTATTAAAACAAATTATTGGGGCTGTTTCTTTTTTTTTTTTTTTTTAATCCTTGTTTCGGGAATATGTGATGGTGAGAAAGCTGTATGGAATAGGTTTGATTTCATCAGATGCTGTCAGAGATGAGGACTGTTCAGCAAGCAGAACACTCCCTCACCTGATCCCGAGGGCAGATTGCTGGCTGCCGTCATGGGTAATAAAGCTGGGCTGCGGGTGTTGATAGAAACTGGCTAATTAATAGACCATTACTGTGCTGTCCTTGACTAACACTAGAACCCTCTGAGACCAGTTATGCTGGCAAAAATCTGGAGGAACTCTCAGAGTTTTGGATTTAGCCTGAATTGTAGGAGTATATGATTTTTTTTCAGGTGTTATCTGCTTTCATGTTCAAATTGTATGCATAGTCTGTGAGATCAATGCTCACACAGGGTTATAAACCTCAGACAAAGGGGAAAATGGAGGGAATTTCAGTGAATAAGCTCTTGTACCCTCACAACTCTACATGCACTTGATGAAGTTTATTCCCTATTCACCACAGCCCTCTGTGAGGTTTGCCTGCACCTCCAGAGAAAGGTGCACCAAGACACTGAGCATCCCTCTCCTCTCCTCTCCTCTCCTCTCCTCTCCTCTCCTCTCCCCTTTTGTTTTCCCAAGATTTCAGGGTCACCTTGCCTGCAGTGAGTGTGGAGGAACCATTTGACACATTGGGTTTTCTCATTCTTGTGGTTCCAGCCAGGAGTAATCTCAGTTAAACATCTTTTGGGACGGTGCAGCAATGATTCAGGAGAAGCCTGACAAGGACATTAGTAGGGAGTAGCAGGGAAGGGAGAGGTATTATCCAGAGCTACAGAAAATGCCTGGTCAGGAGTACGAGAAATGAGAAAAAGTGAAGAGTGGAAGAAATAAGGAAAGAAAGAGAAGTAACAGCAGCATTTAACACAGGGAGAAAGAGTCAAAGTGATTGCTGCAGCACTGGGAAGGAGAAAGTAAAAGCAAAAGTAAGATTTATGGAGGAGCAGCTAATATGAGATTGGAGCTTGTCAAAGGCTGAAGGAAACTAAAAAAATAAAAAATATGGATTAAAGGCAGCAAACTGGGCATTTTGAGTGCTAGAAGTTAACCAGCCCTTGCAGCCTCAGGAAGGACTCCCAAAGCTGCATCCAACTGCAGCAGTGGAAGCAGACAGGGAGCACTTGGCATCCAGCACCAAACCTTTTTCTGCTGCCCATGGCTGGGTGGTTCATGGGCTGCAGAAAAAGGTAACCAGACCTCCCTGGCTCTTCCCTGCAGAGCTGTCCCTGCTCAGCCCCTTCCCACAAAGCATCACCATCTTCAGAGGAGCTGTGGAGGTGTTGCTTTTGGGGCCCTGGAAGGTGCTTCTCCTCTAGACCCCCAGAGTGCTTCGAACCACCTTCACACGGAAGGAACATTGAGGGCACAACTGCTCCTTGACGACCCTCCCAAATTCTCCTGAACAGCCTCAGTCGTGGCCCAGAGAGTTCCCAGGAGGACTCACACTCTTCAAGGACCAGTTGGCTGTACAAACACACCATTTGCTTTTGCATCTCTTTGAACTATCCTCAAACCACCGGTGTTATAATTGGATACCCTTACCTCTGCTGGCCTGTGCTGCATGGGTCATATATGTAAACATCAAGCTCAAATAACAGCCCCCAAATTTAATTTATTTCTACCTAAACAAGTTCTTTTATCATAAAGCAATAAATTTGTCTTGGTGCTAGCAATTTGTTGCGGGTGACATAACACTGCAAATTGATTAATCGCTACTGTACACGACAAAATGAGAAAAGCAAGGAATTATTATGAATAGCGTCCATCTGATACAGTAGGGATTCATTATTCAAAAGTGTTAGCTAGTGGTTAGCTATCCCCTTGTTGCAGATTACATTCATTTGCAGAATCCTACATCATGCTTACACAAATCAACAAACATGCATTTATTAAGACATGGAATGAAAGCTATTAAAACGTGAAAAATTGCCTTTTCCTTTAAAAAAATTAGTCAAGTTTTGGTGGTAGCTTTTTTTTTTTTTTTTTGGTTGGGAATGTTTTAATGTGGCTGAAGCAAAGAAGTTTATTGCATTATTTCTATGTTTGAATCCAGAACCAGGCAGGTCAAGCTAAGTACACTGATATAGGTGGTTGGTATCTTACACTGAGCCCTCATACCACAGGCTGGAGGATTTGTACTTGAAGTGTTGCGCTGGAATTATAAATGTAAAAAATAAGCTGCCTCTGTCCAAGTGCATTTTAATTTTTAGCATTATATTTGTACCAATAGATTGCCGTAATATCTGAGGAACTTACTCTGTTTAAGATGAACTATAAAAGGGTGAACAAAAGAAGAGCTCTCTCCTCTAATAAAGTAGAAAAATGGTATTTAGAGCCAAGGTGGCCCATGTTTCTCAGGCTGAACACTAGACCTCGTGCTGAATAAATACTCAGAATAAATAAATTCCAGAAGCAAAGCACAGAAAAAGCATGATCTAGACCCCTGCTCTGCATAGTTGTCCTGGTTCCTGAGGATCACCATTCCCTTCTGAGACTGGGAGCAGTGTAGTGTGTCCTTCTCTAGTGCAGCGAGTGAGGTATCTAAGCCTGTCAATGTCAGGCAGTTTGTGTTCCCTGTGGAAGCAGCTCTTGCACAATAACACAGGGAAAAGATGGGTTTGACTTTTGGGGAAGGGTGTGAGGAGAGCACAGCCTTTTCTTCCACGCCTGTTTCAGGAGCTGTTGTGCTCCCACTTTGTGCTGCTTCCACAGATAACAGGATTAAGGGCACCAAACAGTAAACCTCCCCTTCCTCCTCCCCTCCCTCTGCTACTCCTGTCAGTGCAAAGTGCTTTTCCCTCTCTTTGCAAAGTTGCTTCCATCCTGTATTGCTTGAGGAAAGAAGCGCATTAATTGTGGAAACAGCAGCTCAGCACCAGCTCAGTCTTTGAACTCGAGGCTCCCATCTTTTAGCTCTGCTCTGAAATGTCACTTGTTAAATTGTTTTAATGGCTACTTGCAGAAAATTATCACTAAAATATCCCCCAAAAGGGGATTTTTATGTGTAGCTAGAGGTTTAAAGTGAAGCTGATCATTCCACGTGGGTGTTCTGCGTAAGAAAATGGTACTGCAAAATGGAAACAAGCATATAAAATAGGAGAGTGAGGTCTGTGGTGCATAATATTGGTGCATTCTGGTATTGATTGTTGGGTACACTCTTAGGTCTAGTTTCATTAACATGCTGTGGTTAGATTAGTTGAGATACACAGGAGGTATAACCACGGCTCATGCGCTGAGGAAAACATCTCTAAGCCTCTTACTGGGCTCCTTTGAGAAACCCAGGCCCAGAGACAGCAAAACAACTTTTGCTGTGAGTGGCTTCTCCTTGTTTGTGTCCACTGCAGCCACACAGACTCAGCAGCCACTTCTTTGCACACCAGAATCGCTGAAGTCAGATCAGTTCTCAGCTAGAGTGGGAACCAGCACCTGGTTGCTGCTGGCATGCCTTGCTTTTGTTTCTAAAGAGGATGCTGCCAATTTCTCCTGGAGCACTCTCAACAACCAGCCATGTGAGTCCCTCCTTCCCAGGCTGTTTGAAGCACTTTCATTTCATGGGTACTGCCTGACTTGTTTCAAACAAGAAGGTGATGTGCAATGTTAGGCAGAGCAGTGACGCTCACCGGACCATCCTCCTCTGCTGAAAAACACAGAGAGGAAAAAAACTGCTGTTGAGTGGGGACTTGACACTAGCTCGGGGGTGAAGGCCCAGGAGGAGGAATGTGGCAGCCTCTTCAGACTAATGCTGCCTCAACTACCCCATTAAGCACACCCAGTGGGGTCAGAAGGGGATGGCAGGGATGTTGTGGGACACAGCGAAATCAAGAGGTTCAGCTCTTCCTCAGGTGACATGGGGAGAACTCCAGCCCCACAGCAGGTTTGCTGCCCATCCCCGTGCTCACAGGGAGTGTGGGAGCTCCAGCCCCACAGCAGGTTTGCTGCCCATCCCCGTGCTCCCAGGGAGAGTGGGAGCTCCAGCCCCACAGCAGGTTTGCTGTCCATCCTTGTGCTCACAGGGAGAGTGGGAGCTCCAGCCCCACAGCAGCGTTTGCTGTCCATCCCCGTGCTCACAGCAGGATTGGGAGCTGGACCTCTCTCACTGTGAGCGTGGGGCTGCACAGCAAACCTGCTGTGGGGCTGGAGCTAACCAACTTACAGCCTCAAGGACAACAGCAGCAAACATGTTTACAGCTGAAATCCGGGGCCCAAGGGAAATCCTGACCACCCTGATGCTTAAATCATGAGGTTGTGACTGGCTCTGACACCCTGTTAGGGAGCAAAGAGAGGGGAGATTTTGCTCATCCATTCAGGGGCTGCTAGAGTATAAAATCAGTGACTTTAAATTCCATGTCAGTTATGTTTTTAATCGAATTCTGGACTCAGACTTGATTCAGTCAAAGTGGTTTAAACACTTCCAAGGTGCCATCAAACTAGTTCTATCTGGAACTGCAACAGAGTCAATTCCTGACACAAATCAGCTCCTGGACATTCAGGTCTCTGCTAGGTAGGCCTTTTCCATCAGCCAGCCACAGTTTTAATGAGAGGAATGAGGATGAAAAAGAAAGATTTCTGTCTGGGCAGTCCTTCTTTGCCCTGGGACTATTGCTGTGCTGCTGTGCAGTGAAAAGTTAATCTTTCTTGACGGGTGATGCATGTGGATAGTACTTCATGCATTTCATACTGAATGCTTGATATAGCTCAGTGATCCCATATAAACACCGCAGAAGCACAGGGGACCCTGGGCAAGGACAAGATCCGTCTTAAACCCCTGTGTCTGTCACATCACAACATCCTTCTCTAATGACATGCAAACTTCAGAGAGGCTGCAGCATCTCTGTCTTATCTGGGAGACATTTGGCTGTTAATGACTAACTTCCCGGTGACAGCAGTGCTTTTTGGAGATTGCCTCCCTTTGGTTTTTTGCAGAAACATCCACAGAGTCAGTAGATAGGCAAAATCAATCTGTCAAGGGCAGGAGGCTTGTGTAGGTGGACAGCAGGAATCTGCACCCTAGCCAATTGGATCAGTCTGAGGTTTATTTTAGGATTTTTTTGCCCTGAAGTGGCAGCACTTTCCTTCTTTCTCTCTTGATCCCCTCACATGGAGCCAGAATAGGGCTTTGCAGAGGTGACTTACTGTTTAAAAGACGTAAGAGTGACTTTAAATGGGATAAAAATGGGTTTGCAATTCAGTCACAAACCAGTGATAAACCAGAGGGTTTGATAGTTGCTCAGAGCATTTGAACACAGGAGCTGAACAGCTGCTGAGTGTGCTGTGCTCACTGTGTCTGGCACTGGGGACAGCCAGAGGAGATGTGCTGGAGTCAGGGCAACAAACTCAGCTAGGGAATTGGCCGGTGGGTCTGGACTGCAAGATAAATGTTTATGGATAGAGAAACTTCTCCCTGGATAGTGCCACTGCAGGTAAAAACAGCTCTTACAAATCTCTTTATCTCCTAGTTTATCTGTTGTCATGAATAGATCTGTAACTGTTGTTTTGGGACTAACTTCTGAATCCACATTCAGGACAAAATCCTCTGAAATTGTTGCCCCATTAGAGACAAGAGAGGGCTCTCTTGCAGCTCCTGGATGCAGTCACGCCTCTAATTCTCCCTGGTTCCCTAATTAAAGAGTACTAAAGCCCTAATCTTTCCTAGAAATGCTTTGTCAGTAGGCAGCAGTGGTCTGCCTGCAGAGTTAAGTACATCAGAGATTTCAACTCCTTACAAATATTGACCTCCAGCGAGGTATCAGAAGCTACACTGGCAAAAAAAAAAAACCCAAACCAAAAATCATTTTGCCAGCAGCCTGTCTCTGTCAGCTGAGGAGTTCACCAGGGTCGATGTGGGGTATCTCAGACTGCTTATGGCCATCACATGGAGCCCCCCAAAATCCAGTCTGGAAGTGTTTGGTTTCAGATGGGCACAAAGTCTGCAGGGCTTTACTACACCCATCTGCAAATACCACCCCGTGGCTTTGCCTCTGCTCTCCGGCTGTTTTTTAAATTGTGGAAATTCACCACGTAAATTAACAATTACGCAATGTGGGAATGGGAGGGGAAACAGGGTATTTGTATGGGAACAGGGAAAGGATCAGGAATAGGAGCTGGAGGTGGAAGCAGGACAGGCCCGTGTTTGTTCCAAGGTGATCTGAAGGGCAGCAGCAGGTCTGGGAAAAGCCAGCGGTTTCCACGTTCTGTGCCTTTCTAAAGCACTGGTGTGAGTGCTGCCAGCGGCCCACCTGCCCCTCCTCCCCCATCTACCTGCACACCTCTCTGCAGGTCGTGGCCCCAGCAGGGAATGAGCAGGGGCACCCTCACGTTTGGAAGGAAATGAGTAACAGCAGGGATGAATGGAGGTGAATATGTATCGTGCCCTCTGTCAATGCATCATTTTACTCTTAGCAGAGCAAAAGGGAGCCAGGCTTTTATTTACCTACTGCCTGAGCAAAGGCCAACGATCCTCACTCTGTCAAGTTACTTAAGTCTAGCAAATGCTGCAAGACCTGAACCAAAAAGGATGTTAAAGCTGGTGAAAGATTGTCATGGGGTGGGCCATGAAGCTTTTATAAAACAATTGCATCAAGCTTGGGAAGGGAAAGAATCTAAGGCCATTAACCCACCCAGGGATGAAGCTGTCAGCGGACCCAGGGAGCTTTAAATGTCCATTTGTAACATATTTTCCATGGGAATCTGTCACCAGCCCTCCTCACACACTTAAAAACCCAGCCTAGCACGGATGGTATGGACACTGCTTTGTTCTTCCTACATCTGACATGGATGGGTGGGAAATGAAAAGAGGAGGTTTCCTGGCAGGGACAGAACAGGGTGGTGGAGGAGCTGGGGACTCCTCCAGGCTGCCTCTGAGCTGCTGCACATCAAGGCACATCCTTTCATGTTCCTGAGCTGCTAAAGACCTGGTTCCCCACTCCCCAGCTCAGCTCTGCAAAGAGAGAGCAAAATGCTTCAAAGCCAGAGTAAAATTCTGTGTTCACAGGTGCAAGTGCCTACCTAGTGTGGAAGGTTGTGATGACTCTCCTGGGACACTGTGGCCCTGGGCTGTAAAAGAGTGAAATTCTCATCTCTCTAAGGTGCTGAAAGCCCCTCCATGAAGCTGTTGGAAATCATTGGATCAAAACCAGCTGTGGAAGTGCAAAGTGCATTCATTTATTTTGAAACAGACCTCTCCTATGGAAAGAATCAAATAAAGTGTGCAGGGGAGTCAGTGGGCAAGTGGGGGGAAAATGTAGAGCTGATAACAAGATAGCAATAGAGATGGCTTTTGAAAAGCTTTTATACATATATAAAAACCAGGGAGTACACAGAGAGAGTGGAAGACACTTGGGTTGGCATCAAAACCCTCTTATCTCCCACATTTACACTCTCCACTGCACAGATTGCTCTAGTTCACCTTTAATTTGCCTTTTGATAGTTGTAGGCTGATACCAAACACTCCTGAAAGCTGACACTTGGCAAATAGCACATTGCACTCCCATCTCAAGTGCATGACATGAGAGAAGGGTTTGAAGCCATCAGAGCTACAAAAGCTGTTGCTGGTGTGATCCTAGGACATTTTAACATGACCTGATTTTGCTATTCCTGTTCGCCCCAAACGCGCGTGACAGAGGAACAGCTATTTTAAAAAATGCCAAAGCAAAGTGTGGATGAGATGAGCTGGACATCTCCTATCAGAGACATCTCCCTCCACCTTCCTTTCTTCTTTGGCAAAATCTCAGCAGCCAAGGTGCTCCCCGTGCCAATATGTGCATCCCTGTGGGCAGCTGACTCAGCCACCCCTCTCCTCACCCCAGCAGGTTTCTCCACAGTCCCCTCCTTGTCACTGACACCTTGGGAGGCCCTGACCTTCACAGCACTCGAGAGTGAGTCCCCACACAGATATGCTCAAGGGTTCAGATATGTGCTGCTGCTGCCTGAGCTGCCAAGAGGACAAACAGCAACAAGATAGCTGCACGGCATTAAATCTCTGGGGACTAAGTGGATTACTTAATGGTACAGGAAAACCACCTTGTTGACAGACATCAGCAGAGCAGGAAACAGAATCACGTACTTTGTGCACGAGGAGCCAATGAAGGTTTGAACCCAACTGCACTGTATGAAGCACTCAATTCTTGCTCTTAGGGTTTCATCTAATTCTTGCTTGCTGAATAGTAAACCTACCCCTTCTTGTCCTACTGACAGCCAACCCAGACATTATTTTCATCCTCCTTCAAAGTGATGACCATTGCCTTTAAGCAAAGTCTGTTTATAATCTGAAAATAGCTGTTGAAATGGATGTTCTCGTGATGCATAAAGTTGTTTATAGCTAGGATTCTTTTCTGGCAAAAGTTCATACTTAGAGAAGCAACTTTGAAATTTTCTGACCAGAACAAAAGGAAACAAAAACAATTTCCAAGTGATTCCATAAGAATAGAGCAAAGCTATACTTCCACCTCTGAATTTCATGTTTTTGGAGCCACAGAGTTCAGTAAGATGATGCATATGAAGGCATGTGGTTCCCTGCCTTAACAAGGTGTAAATGCTCTGGCTGATGGTGCCCTGATGTCCTTGCTGCATCCAACAGAGCAAACAGGAACGATGCAGTCAGTGTTTGCACTACAGTGGCATAAATCTCAAACCCATCACAGAGCAGCATCTGGAGTGCTGGAAAAGTGATGCCGAAACAGCTTCCTTTTTTTTTCTTTTCAACATTTTTTTTATCCACTGAGATGGACTGGAGGACAAAACTGATATGCTCTTGCTTAGCCAGGGTGTTTAAACCTGAAGCTTAACCTCATCCGGGCAATAATTTACAGCAAACACACACTCACATACAAGGGGAAAGTCACTTTAAGGGCACTGTCACCAGTCCACGCTGCTCACAGCCACAATTTCCTTCTCTGCTGTCCATATTTGTTTTCTTTTGTATTTCCAAACAAGCACGTTAGCCAACATGATCACATATATTTAAATATCTGTCAAACCTACCGTGAAATGAAGAAACAGTGTCCAGTGGAGTGTCCTGTGGAGTGCTCAGGAGTGGGTTTGTTGTTTGGAGAACAAGACTCACCCTCTGGCTGCCAGGGACCTCCACAGGCTGGGGACCTCTGTGCCCCTGCAGTGATAGAGGGCCCAGGAGATTCCCTGCTCTGTGTGGGCAGTGCTTTAGGAAAACAGTGGCAAAAGGAGATGCAATATATTAGGGTTTGGCTTGATCTGCCTTGCAGCCATTCCTCCTACATCCTTTGGCTCTTAGGATGGGAAAGTGGCCCAACAGGTCACCTGGCTGCAGCCCCTCAAAATAGATAGGACTGAGCTGTAATTGCCTTTCCCTCAGCAGGAGCACTGTGTTTGGTATCTGTCTTCTTCTGACTGAAAAATCAAAATAGAAAAAATTTATGGAAATTGCATATCAGACAGACAATACAAGCCTCACTTCCTTAGAAAAATGGGGTGAAAGTTAGTTTGAAAAAAGATAATTTTTCATAGGCTATTGCTTTTCTACCATGTCCCGCTTGCTCAAGGCTCTGGATAAGAGAGTTTTCAGTTTGGTGTTCTGACTCTGGGACATGAGACAGGAACCTGCACTGCTCATAAGAACTGAAGATCATTCCTGTTTACATTCTTGCTGTTGTATCTCTGCTTTTCCCTTAGCAATTTGTGACAAAATAATGATAAATAAGGAGCCAAACAAAATCAGTTGTTAGGACACACTTTGCAACCCATAGACCCCAAAGCTCTTTTGAAAGACAAAAACCATTTCATTCCTTTACGAGATAGATGATCATGGCTCTACAACCTCCCCCTTCATCCATGACCAACCACATCACTCTCTCTCTCTCTGCCTTTTCCCATTTATCTCTTTTATGCATGGCAAACTCAGCCAGGCAGGGTTTTGCTTGCTCCTTTTAAGGAGAACCCTTTGCCCCCTCTGAAGTCACCCAGAATATTCATTCCCATTTTTCCTTGCCCATCAGATTGGGGCTGCTCCCACTCCCTGCCACATTCTCCCTTCTCTCCCTGACATTGCCATGCACCACATCAAATAATTGTTGTTATAACTCTACTCCTTCCCCAACTAAAATATACTTGATTGGGAGGGAGAGGGGGAACAGGGAAATAGCTGGGTTTATTTTAATAGTTTCCACTCTCAGTTCAGCTTTATAGTACAGTATATTTAACTTAAACGTATGGACAGCTGGATGCATTTAACAGCACAATGGAAAGAATTTAGCCAGTATACATTTCAGGCCCTGGATTTGGAGCTGATCACTACATATTTCTTCATAATATTTAGATGCGCCTGTTACGGATTGTGTTGGGCTGATCAAAATATGTTTGTGTCAGGTAAGATTTGTCATAGATGAGCCTCTTTATTTCTTTACTTACTGAAACTCTTCCTACAGGAATAAGCTGGGTTTAGCTGATATCAGCAAGTTTATCCCAGTGCTTACGATGGGGTTACTCGTCTGCCCTGCAGAAGCAAAAAAAAAAAGCCATAAATGCACAGAAACACAGGGACAGGTTCTGAGCCCAGACTGCTGTGGGCACATTACTCCACTTGTGGTGACACCAGCTGGACAGCAAAGGGTCACCAAAGGATCAGCATCTGTCCCTCTCCTCCCCCCACTACGCTGCAATGATGGAAAACAGCTACAAGCATGAGCCAGAGCTATAAATCCTTCACGTCTCTCCATGGGACCTGCATCCCTCTCCAAACTGGCTGGTTACCCTCTTGCACCCTCTCTACAGCACTCTGGAGATTTTTTCAGTGACAGTCAGAGAAATGTGGCAGTAGGCTTTTTCTCTCAGCAATAAGAATTAAGGAAATTTTCAGCACACTTCGACATTCATTTGCCTTTTTTGAAAAACAAATAGAAATCTGTTTATTGTAATAAAATACTCTCCTCCCCTGATTTTATGCCCTCATGCAGAAGCCAGGGTACCTGAACAACATGATTTTATCAAATTTATCTTGTTGTCCCGGTGTTGGTTACTCAGTGTCTCCTGCAGCAGTGCAAACAGAAGGCAGATCAGCCGTGGCACTTGCTGGCTGGTTTAGCCAGCTTTCTCTCCAACACTGGAAAATAACAACAGCTTCATCTTTCCACAGGCCTGGGGTTTTTCCTGTGTGTATTTTAAAAGCGCTATTTTCCTCCTCTACTGTGGGAACACGTGATCAGCACAGACAAAGTGTAAGGGGCTGTGTTTTGAAGGTACTCTTACAAAAATGCCAAAGGGAAGTCAGAGCCTAAGGAATAGTGACACTTATGATTTGGAGAACTTCCAAGAAGTAACACAGCTCAGCCCCACGTTCCAAGCTGTGAATGAGCTCCAGCTATCTGGGAAATTATGATGATTTTAGATATGTTTGAGTAGATATGCTGATCTGTCTCTAAACACTGGGAAAGGAGGAAAGAAGGAGAAAGATGCTCAAGGAGAAAAACCCCTTTGGAGGAAAGACCAAATTGTTGGAAAGCTCTGAAGTGTTCGCATTAATGTCATGTCATTACTCCATATTGCTGCACAGGTTAATATAATTGGGTTACTGTGTGTGAGCAATGATCCATAGCATGTTATGGCACTGAAACAAATGACATTTAACCAAGAGATTTGTAAGGCACCTTGTTATCTGCATGGTGAGCAATTGCAAGGGAGAGTCAGATTGCTAGACGAGCGACTGACAAATTAGTTGTTGGGTTTACTGGACAGCTTGGATTTATAACCTCACAAATCCAACATAATTTATTAGATCCATAAACAGACAGATCCAGTGTTTTTACTTAGATTACGCTCTTATTGCAGTCTATGATCCTGTCCTGTTTGCAGTGCTGTATTATTCAGGTAGCACTCAGTCCTCTTGGGTGGGGGCAAGGTGAGCTGAGATCAATAAGAAGCTGCAGGTTTCTAGCAAAAAAAAAACCAAAACATATTTACAGCCCAATTAATAAAATAATAATTTGCAGTTGGTGATCCCACACTCCAACTTTAGTCTCTCCAAAGAGAAAAGGATTGGTAAAAGATGGAAATTCAGCTCAGTAAAGTACCTACTCTATTTCTTGGTAGAACAGAGGCCAAAGCTCTTCCCTATATGCTAAAAAATAAAAACAAACAAGCTGAATGAGATACAGGGGGGGAAAGGGCTCAGTCCCACATGCATAGTCATGCTGGTCTGTTTGCACCTTGGCCTCTGGGAGGATGAAAGAGCCCCATTTCTTTCTGTCTTTTCTGGGCTGAGCATCAGAAAGCTCAGCATTACCCTGACTGCAGGACAAAGCTGTGTCCTTTCTGGAAGAACTTTCTTTAAAAACTGATTGAAAAAGCTTCCATAGGCAGATTATTCCCAACCTTTAACTGGTGTCAGTTTCCCAATACCTATCTGCCATGATTTAGGTCAACGATTTCTCTTTCTTTCCCTAGGGACAGAGAAAAGAAATAATTATCTCCCTGTTTATGTACCCCAAACAGGTTAGAGGAGAGTTACCAGGGATGCCACCAGCCTGTGCACCTCACTGTCCCCTGCAGCCCTCCTTTCCTCTTCCCACCTTGCCCAGTTCCAAACCTTTGCCCTTTCTTCAGCATCAGTTTTGCAGCCCTGTAACCACTCCGCTTTGCAGTCACCCCCGTGTCCCATGTCACTGGTGGCACATGGTGCCCAGAGCTGGACCCAGGCTCCCCTGGCCCTCTGGAGGTTGGCTCAGGAGAACCACAGTGTCCTTCCAGTCTTTTCCATTTGAGGAAATGATGAAATATTGCCTCTGTTGAGCGTTGGCTCACACCAAAATTTTTATGAGGTGATAAAATGATCACCTTTGGGCTCATGGCTGCTGACTTAGGCCAAAACTACACCACCCAAGAGAGTATTCTTGCTCCTAATCCAGCTGGCATTCCAGGTTAGAGGACAGTTTGTTTGGGCTAGAAAACTCCAGAGAGATGTCCAAGTTTTTTGGATGTTCCTGCACAGAAAATCTGACCTCCATTTCTTTTGTAACTTTCCCCTTCTCTAAGTAAAATTTTAAAGCTCCTCTCATAGGTTGGGTTGATCAAAAATAACCTGGGGAGGCTTGTGGAGCTAGCTCTGAGGTTCAGTTGTAATATTCTGGGTTAAGTACTGAAAATAAGAGATGAGCCCAAACTCAATCAAAGCTCTGAAAGCCGTGGGCTGCTGGGTGAGTTTGGAATCCCAAGCTGAAATGTGGAGCTGCACAAGTATCTCTCTGCACACTTAGACTGATGGTAGCAAGCAACCCAGGGCCGAGTTTGTGATTTGTTAAGCTGACCAAAAAAATGAGAAACACACACTGTCACCAAGTGCCACTGGCACTGCCAAGGTGCTGGAGAGGACATGGCTGGGATCAGAAAGCAGGACGTGGCCTGGCTGGTACTGACTGGGCAGCGCCAATCCTCCTCCCAAGAGCACAGCTGAGCCTGGGCTGGACTCTGAGCCTGGGCTGGGCTCTGAGCCTGGGCTGAGCTCTGCTCTCCGCTCGCTCCCCAGCTACAGCCGCTCACAGTCCTGCTGAACGAGTCCTTCAGGGGCTCCCCTCATGTAAAGCTGTTATTGTTAAAATAAACACACATTCAGCTTCACCATCTAATATTTCACAAGCCCGAGGCTCAGCAGTTGGAAGGCATCTCCCCCAGCCTTGAAACAGGAGGCAACAGGAATGGAGGATTGGAGCATTTTCAAGGCAAACACCAGAGGATTTTATTGGTGCAGGTTTGGTGTGGCTGTCACTGCACGGGGTTGTGACAGTGCTGCGCCTTAAACAGCACAGTGCAAGATCCCAACCACCACTCTTTTAAACACATCTCACAACCAGCTGCTGTGGGAGCTTGGGCTGCTGTAATCAGATGTGCGGGAAACTTCAGCCCATACCTGTGTCAGTGTTAAACCCTGAATGGACTGAAGAAATAGAGAAAAAACCCCTACCTATCCCTGGCTGATGGCTTCCTGAGCAGATTTAGCTGAGTTGCTTTCTTGGAATAATTCGATTCATTTTTAATATTTAAAAATATTACAGGCCAAATTCATGCCCAGTTTAACATCAGTTAATTTACCAATGGATAAAGCCAGTGAAAAACTTAGAACTTAAAAAGAGCAATCCAACATTCTTTCTTGTTTTCTTTGAAGCAGGTTCTATACAAAGATGCAATACCAGATTTTATATAAAATGCCTAATTAAAGCAAGCCCTCAAACTATGCATTTTCATTTTGTGGCATTCAAGAAGGAAAAAAACCCCAGCCCTACTTATAATTACTAAAAAGGAAACTCAGCAGGGTAAGCAGGAGGAAACATTGGAGGCAGTGGAGGAGGAGAAATGCTCAGCATATGGAGGGGTTAACTAAATCTGAGCCTGTGATAATGCTCTCATGTTTGCCAGGGAGACTGGGGAGAAAATCCTAATGGACCTACTGGAAACTGTTAATGCATTTTTGTTATGTGTACAAAAAGGACACGAAGCCAACAGAAGTGGCTAATGAAAAATTATGTGAGCATTCAGCAGAGAACATTATTCAGAGCCCTGATGGTGGTGGGGAGATGTGAATGACACTGGTCAGGTGAAGAGCTGGAAAACCTGGTGCAGTATCACCTTTCAGACTGAGTGCTGCCAGCACACTTAGGGAAGTGTTGAATCATGGGTGGAAGATGAGATATTGCTTTAGGGAGATGCAGAGAGGCATGTTACTAGCATATACTTCAACCCAGAGAAAACAGTCATTTGTTTCACAGGTGAATAAATAAGCATTTC
This sequence comes from Donacobius atricapilla, assembly GCA_013397315.1. Taxonomy (NCBI): domain Eukaryota; kingdom Metazoa; phylum Chordata; class Aves; order Passeriformes; family Mimidae; genus Donacobius; species Donacobius atricapilla. The sequence goes on from WBMY01000881.1 coordinate 578,245, forward strand.
CTTGAGCAAACCCAGCCATCCAGCAGCATGCAGTGCTGTCACTGAGGGTTTCACCACCAGCAAAAAATGGTGCCTGTTCCCACTAATGGGAAAATTTCATGACTAGATATAATACAAGTCCATGTTGCTCCCAGACGCTTGGACTATCACAGCTTTGGGCTGGGGTTCTCTTTCTGCAGCACCTATCTCAGTGGGAGCTTGCTTCAAGATGGAAACCTCCCTGTGTGGCCACAGAAAAATACACACATGGTCTTGAATACCCCAGCTGTGGCTTCCTCATGGACGAAGGGAGATGGGCACACAACATGAATTTCTAGAACATTCGGATTGTAGGAAAAATGGCTTCGAAAAGTTTCTCTTTCTAATATTTCCTCTGTATTTTCACTGGAATTTGAGAAAAGAAAAATGCAGCTCTTTTTTTCCTCATCAACTCAGTGGGAGACTGCAAATCTCAAAAATTTCAGTTTGGGTTTGAGGTCTCTTGCCCTACTCTTAGTTGTCAGCAAGAGCAAGGGTATTAAAAGACCAATTCATGTTCAAGACAAGAAAGAAAATTTTCCCTTCTGTTGCTGCCATGAGGCTGAGATGCAGAAAATGGGGTTACAGAGGTGTCCAGCTGTGACCTTTTGCTGAGGTGGACTCCTAAATTCATTTGGCCCATGGCCATGGTCCTTCCTTGTGTCACCATGAGGAGAGCAAAGAGAGAGCCAGGAATTGTCCTGCTCTCCTTTTCTGTGCTGGTGATGCTTTGGGCTGTAGAGTGTTACTGTAGGTCTTTGCTTTTTTAGGTCTCATTTGAGGAAATCATGAACTCCCTTTCTTGAGAAGGGATGATATTTCCCTTAATTTAAACAACTTTGAGCAAACAAGTACCAATTTGGATGTGCTTTCCCATTTAATATTTAAGTGATTTATGCTTCCAAGCAACCCTTCTGCTCTCCTGTTTATATGCCCTCCAAGCTCATTTTTTAACTACAGTTAATCACACTGAAGCAAAACATAGCTCACAGGGAGAGGATGATGGCCAACTTTAAAACTGGGGCTACCGTGCTGGATGTCAGCTCTGCTGCTAAAAATAACTACCCTGGGATAGGTGCCTTCCCTGGACAGCAAAATTTAATGCCACTTTTTAAAATCCTGGCTCGCTGAAGCCTTGGAAGGGAAGAAAGCCTTTAGCATTTGAGGAAGGAAGGATTGGTATTCTCAGTCCAGGAACTGAAAGCTGCTTGTTTGAAGTACTGACAGACAAACTGGCTGGACATGAAGCAAACAGCAGAGGCTCAGAGCACTTTGCCTTTTTACCCTTGTCATAGTTTAGGTTGGGAAATGTCAGGCTGAGTAATTTCTAATCTGTTGATGCTGTTGTTTGCTGTACAGTATAAGGAGGTCCATCTGTAGCTCCAAAACACAGTTCAGTGATAGGCAGGTGGGACTCAGAATAAAGGAAGAAGTAGGAAAAATGCTTTGTGCCATGTTTCTTTCTCAGCACAGAAAACATTTCAAGCTCCTCCTCCAGATGGAAAACATCTACCTCTACTCAGGTTGTGCTCCCTGATGTTCCCTTAACCAAGCACCAACTCATCTGCACCCAAATTCCCCAGGCAAACCCACAGACCAGCAGTCCTGGGGCCAGGGTGAGGCACGCACCTTCGGGGAGCAAGGAAGAAATGAAAAGAGAAATGTGAGAGAAGGAGTTTGTGAGCAAGTGGTTTTTCTCTGCAAGCTTGGCAGATGGACAGGGCATTGTCTGTGCAATCCAACTGCAGTAAGGATTCACTTGGTTAAATGCACTCAATGTTTTAGCAATAGAGTTGGCAATACATAAAAAGTGGTGTTTAACTGCATTGGCAGGTCCCAGCAAGCCAGCAAAGAGGGGAAATGAGGGCTGGCCATGGCTAGCCAAGGGTTTCTGTTTCCTGGGATGTTTACACCCAACAGCTCAGCTGGAGCAGGCAGCAGTGTCCCTGCAGAACAGAGCTGGGCTTGCAGGATTGCTGTCGGGATGTAAGTGAGCCTGCAAAACCCACAGCTGCTATGGACGTGTCAGGGAATTACAGACATTATTTCTCTCCCTCCTCTCCAAATGCAAAGTTCTGCTTCATATCAGGTTGGTTTTCTGCATGGTTTGTTTTTCGTGTTTCCCAGTGGGATGAGAAGCCTTCCCAGGTGGTAGGATATGAGTATCCCTGGAACCTTGTCCAGCCCATGAGGGACTGAACAAGCAGCCTCAGCAAACAGAAACTCTCAGGTTTCTCACACCTCCCAGAGACATCTCAGCTATGTGAGGCAGCACTTCCCTCCACCTCCGCCTCCCAGGAGCCTGCCCTGCCAGGCTGTGGGAGAAAGCAAGGGAACAGCCCAGCTCCACGGGAGCAGCCTCATCTCCAATAACCCATCTGCTCCTCGCTCTGGACAGAAGTGTCCTTTGCCCCTTTCAGGTGCCAAACCAAATCCAACTGGATTTTCAGCGTTCAGCTGTTCCCAAGCCCCTCACCCACTGCTGGTAGTGCAGGGAATGCTGGTTCATGGGTCTGGGAGAGCAAGCAGGAATTATAACATCTTGCATGATTTCCATATGTTTTGTGCCAAATTATTCACCCCTTGTTCTTCCTCTTTACAACACCAGGAAAAAAAAAATTCAATCAATTAGCTCTAAATCCTCCTATTCTTCCAGGGCAGGGGAGAGGAGAGGATACCTCTGCACAACACCTGAGAGGATAGAGAAAAGTTTTTTCTTGTGGTTGAGCCCTAGGGCCAAACACATCATCTGGAAGGATACAGTCACTTTTACAGACTGTCATTTTCTAGCAATTATAATTTCACACACATTTACCTAAAGACAATTCTGAAAAACAAGAAAAGTGACAAGTAAACAAATTATATTGCTGCCTTTGCTTGAAAAGCATTGCAGATGCTTTTCAGGTAGTGAATACATCAAAAAGCAGGAAAATAATTTCAAATAGGAATGTATCTCTTCAAAAGGAGACACCATATCAAATACTGATGTAAGAGGTAAATTAAGGAGTGTCAAGTGCAGGAAAGTCCCCCTTTCTATGTAGGATGTAATTAATGGAAAAGGCTTACTCAGATTGCCACAAACCAACGGAGAGGATCCAATATAGAGTTGACTATGTCAATATTTCTGTTCTGCGTAGGTATTCTATCATTTTTTATTCAATATTGAAAATTCTAAATATGAATTCACTTCCATATGTGATTACGAAGCTATCTGGTTTTCCAGTGCCAATTCTGCACAAAGGACAAGGTTTCAGTTTGAAACCATTCCCCCTTGTCCAGTCTGTCTCTACATGTCCTTGCAAATTGTCCCTCACCAATAGGACATGCAGACCTTTGAACTGAAAGAGAGAAGATTTGATTGAGTGTTGGGAAAAATTCTCCCCTGTGAGGGTGGGCAGGCCCTGGCACAGGGTACCCAGAGAAGCTGTGGCTGCCCCTGGATCCCTGGCAGTGTCCAAGGCCAGGCTGGACAGGGCTTGGAGCAACCTGGGATGCTGGAAGTTGTCCCTGTCCGTGGCAGAAGTGGAACAGGATGGGCTTTAAGGTCTCTTCCAACCAAAACCACCCCATGATTCTATGATTTATGTAATCCTTGTGACCACTTTGAAACTAACTCCTCACATAGCAGAGATAATGCTTTAGTCTTTCTGAACAGATCACCTGGGTTTGTGGGTGGTGACAACAACCTCAATAGAACGTAGAAAATGAAGCCACAATGATTGACAGCTGTATTTTCATTTGTTTTGTGTTATCCAATCAGCACTAAGTGTTGCATCTTTTAATAGGGTATGGTTTCATTGGTATTTTGACCCAGGATCTTGATTTGGTACAAAGTCAAAGTCTTGTGCTGCTCCAAATTAGGTCACCTAAAGGAATCCAGCATCTGTGCAAGAGTCCAGGTCACAGAGTTATTTGTGGAATGGATACTGTACAGTTTCTGTGAGTGCATGATATATGAACTGTATGTATTACCTTGATAAATTGTTTTTAAATATTTCCTCCTTTTTATTAATTGAAGAGGAAACTCATGCATCAATGACATTTTTATGCTAGTTTACACATAAATTATTTCCCTGTGATGTTCATTTTTATTATTATTGCCGATATTATAGCAAATGCATTTTTTTTGCCTTGTAAACAAGATTTTGCTTACAGCTAAATGAAAAGAAGAGAAGTTAATCACGTTGAAATAATAGGTTTAAAAAGGTAATTCAGTAATGTTTGGCTGATGTTTAATCTTCCCCAATAGAAGCCATGCTGAGAGAAATGACAGAAATTCTGCTTTTGTAATTAAACTGTATTCATCACTGGCAGGGCAGCTGAAGGAGAGCTGAAATAATGCAGTGCCTGCTGACTCCTGGCAGAGCCTTCCAAGCAGGGGCTTCAAGGTTTGTTAAGTGACAGTGGTGGCTGCAAACCTTGAAAATGAAGAGCATCAGCTTCCAGTGTAAGAACTTGACATTGTGGGTCTTTTTTGTGGGAGGGTGTAAGGTTTTTCTGAGCCCATCAGAAAAGGTGCCTCTGAAAACAGCACCCATCTCTCTGCAGAAGAGGAGAAACAATCACCCAAGATATGTCCAGGGGCCTTTTTCCCACAAGAGCTCAATGTTTTACTGTCATATGTTTATCTGAATCTGATCTCTAGTCAACCACTCTGTATCCACCATCTCTAGTTCCAGGTCTGACTGCCCCTCCTTAGCACTCCTGAAACAAATGCAGCACTGGACAGGATCTGGGAGTCCAAACCCCACAGGGAGCAGTGGAAGGCTCAGAAGGCTTTGAAGGGGCCACCCTTGCCGTAAGTCAGCTTCACACTGTCTCCCCATGCTTGAGTAAATCAGTAATTCTCAGCAGCTCAGAAGCCCAGCAGATTTTTTGCATTTGTTCCTAGGTTTGCTTTCTGCTCAGCAGCTGAACAGTCAAATGGCATTTAGTACATGAGCTCTGAATGAAAGTTACATTTCCCTTTTTTGCCCTCTATAGTTTGAACCTCCAGGAAACTTCCCCCTGCAGCTCTGGAAAATGTAAACAATCCTTTTGCTGTTAGAAGGCAGACATGACCAAGCTTTGATTTGTGATTTTCTAGGGAAGAACTGTGTCATCCCTCAATGAGGAGATCTGTGTGTTGGAGTGGCAGAAGCAGGTCAGTCTCAAACAGCACCTAATTAGGCCGATTTCTGTTGTTTAGCCAAGCAGATGTATCCATCACTGAACATTAGATGCTGCATCATCCACTTACAACAGCTTCCATCTCCTTAAAAAAGCAGAAATGGGAAATCTCCTTTGCTTCTTGGCTGGTGCTTTGACCCATGCAGTAGCAATCACTTCCAAGGTATCAGTAAGAAAATTAATCAAGTAGCTGAGAATTAACTCAGTGGTTTCCCAGCTTTGGGATCTGTGATTAAAGCATCTCCTAACAAAAGGAAAGTAATAAAAACATTTGATTCTTTGCCCTGGCAGGTTTTCATTCTCTCTATCCTTTTCTAAAGTCAGGGTAAATTTTTCTCAAGGAGTTTAAAAGTTGATCTGGTATAAGCTGTATATGATAGAACAAGGAGTCTCTTCAAACAACGCTGCTCTGGGGCTCATTGGTCCCTGCACTCATTCCTGCTTGGAAGAGCCAACAGCAGTAACTTCAGCACCATGAGGAGACAGTTTTCTGCCTCAAACCACCATGCCCAGGCTTTTCCTCAAGCCATGCCACAGCCAAACCTCATTGGTGCCTGCCTTTCACCGAGAAATGGCCAAGAGTGCAGAAAATCCTGTGTTGCACCTTTCACATCACGTCCTTGCGTCAGGATCCCACATCCCACTTTTTATATCATGTCCTAATGTCAAGAATAATATTTAGATCTTCCTAGGGAACGATTTTATCCAGCAGGACTGGTGAAGATGATGTGTTCTTGGTCTGCCCTATCACCCTCATTTTACAATAAGCTGATTCAGAAAGCATTGAGTGCCTAAACCCTGGGATCTGGTACCATGCTCACCTGTGCTCACAGGTAACTGAGTCATCTCCATGGTCCTACTGCTAACAAATAAGCTTCTGTGTAAAAATTCAAACATTTTTACAGAGTGGCTTCAGCTTCCGAGTCTCATACACCTTTCTCAAGCCTGGGATAGTTTACACTCAGAAATCACAGCAGATTAAGGATGATCCCTCCTGACCTATATATCCATTATGCATCTGACCAAGGTTTTATACAATACAGCAACTTTGCTGAACAACAAAAACCCACAGCGTGTCGTGGGAAATGTATTCTGAACAGAGCAGGCGAGTTTAACAAACAGAAATTACTGTTTGCCTAATATGCAACAACTTCTTTCCAAATAAAATGCTTCTTTTCCAACCCATTTTTTTGTGAAAAGTCAGATTTTTCTATTGAAGAATTTTCTACTTTTCTATTTTTATAAAAATGAAAAACAAATGTTTATTTTTCCCATTGGTTCAAAGGGACTGTCTGGATTGAGCATCTGCAGTGCATCCTTACCTAAAACTATCAGCATCAGCCTCATAACCTGTTTGAGAATCACCTGAAGTCAGTGCATAAAGGGATTTTTTTTTAACATAGTGCTGTGTATTACTAAGTTTTTAGAAAGTTATGGAGATGTTTTTACTGAGGAATATTTGCAAGTTTCAGATGGCTGGCAGATGTGTTAAAGAACATATGATTCAAATAGAAAACCTTTCTTTTTATTGCTGAAACACTAATAAGAGTGCACTTTAATATGCCTTAATGTGTTACTCCTTAATTGACAGCAGATGTTTCCTGAACAGCATTTTTTAAAAGACGTGCCGCACTTCAAAACAAGCAGAAATAAAGCCTTACTGTACATACAAGAGCTTCCAAAAACAACGCCTCCCCTTGCCAATAATTGTTTTTAAAAACAGCATTCTGGATTATTTGAAAATCAATATTAAGGCCCATGGAGTATGTCAGAGTAGACCTGATGTTATTTCAACAGAACCTTAACACAGCCTGTGTTCAAGGTCTCCTTTTGCTTCCCCTCCAGCCTCCAAAATGGGAACCATCACCCAGCCCTCAGTGTTGGATCAGAAGAGAATGGAAAAATCCATCTTCTCAATGGGAATCCAAGTATCCAGCTACCTGGTCAGGCAGAGAAAACTTCCAGCAGAGCCAGTGCACCTCACCCGCGGAGCACAACAATTGTTTTTATGCTTATGTGTAAAATATTCCAAGATTTGGAACCTCATACCCTGTCTGCTGGCACAACACCAAGGAGACAGGAGAGGCTGCTCCTTTAGCCCAGGGATTCCACCAGGCCAGGCTACAAATGGCAAGGGATTGCCATTGAGGTGAGCAGGACTGCAAGTACTTCTGTCATCACAGGACAGAAAAGGAGGAGGTTTTCCCTTCATTATCTTTCCAAAGTCTTGCTCCAACTCCAGACCAAAGCAGCTCTCTCAAGGTATCTCAGAGCACACAGAGACATTCACGGGGATGGAGCTTTCACCATTCTCAGTGTGGTCCCAAGTACTGAAAATTTGTAAATCTGTTTATTACTGAAAATGGGTATGATTACAAAGGGCTAGAGAGGGCTCAAGTTATGTGAGAAAAGAGAAGAAAGAATAATGATACAGCCCCTTCTCATTCCAAAGTCTCTTGGCAAGCGAGACCATGCTTTGGAGTGCAGAACTGGTCTCAGAATTGGTGTCCTGCCCAGTGCTGCTGTCACTGGTGTCACTGCAGACCCTTCAGCAGGTCCTGTGTGACCCAGGACAGGGCACAATCAACCCGGCTCTGAAGAGCTTAGCTTCAAATCTTCCCATGATGAAGGAGGAGTTAACCTGAAATCAACTTAATTTATTTCTTCTTCCTGTTCCTTTGAAAGGTTAATAACGTTTTTATTCCCTCAACCTTAATTTTTAGAATGTTTCCACTGTGTGTTGTTGCAGAACAAGTCTAGTGTTGCAAAGCAAACACCACGGTGCCAAATCCAAGAGAGTTGAGCCTGGTGCAGGGCAGGGGAGGTGCTGCCTCTGGGACTCCAGGCAGGTCCTGGTGTTGGAGTGAGAAAGGCCACACATTTGGATCCACTGAACACTTCTTGCAGACCTAATGGCTGCAAAGGCAATAAATAGCAAAAAATAACTACAGCAGCACAAGGCAGGCAAGAAAATCAAGAAAAAACATGGAATTTTTATTATCTTCATGAAAGGAGACGGATGAACATAATCCAGTTATTGATGGGGAGAGATCAGAGGGTGACCATCCTTTGTATACCCCAGGATCAGCCTTACCAACCTCAGGAGTCCTGATGGTGTCCTGGGAACACGAGGCTTGCAGGATGCACTGCGCTGGCCCCCAGCCCCACCCAGAAGCAGCCCCCAGCCCCATCCCTGCCGCCGTTTGATGTCTGTGTGCTGCTCCCACGCTGCGCTCCCGGACCCCGCCGCGATCCGGGGCAACAAATGACAGAATCCTTGAGCACAGCCAAGCTGGGGTCAGTGTTTATTTATTTTTGTTATGTAAACAGCCCGTCACTTTGGGTTATTACAGTTTAGCTTGAAAGGCATTTGATCATTTAAAGTGACTTGCTGTTACAAAACCTTTTTCTTAAAAAAAAAAAAANATAAAACGTTTAAGCTGGTTTTAGATAGCACACATCTGTACTGCAATAAGGCCATTTTCAAACGTACAGCTCTCAGTGGGATATTTATTTAATTCATATTGGTTTTGGACCTCAGCCTATAATGAGAAAAGATATGGGCACATGCCTGAGACGGTGGCTGCAACTGGGACTTTTTTGAACATTAAAGTAGAAAAAGCCTTTGCACGTAGGAAGGGTTTAGTGAAAATTCAATAACTTCTGCTTCAGACACTGTGCTTCAGAGCACTAACAAAGACAAGAGAGGACTGAGGCAGACACTGAATTCATGACCAAGCTGCCTGGAAAATGTCAACTGGATCTGGTAGCATTCCCCAGCCACTCTCTCTTTGGACACTTTTCACTTTTCTGTTCAAATTTGATTCTGAAACCAGTTTCCAATTTCCCTGCATTAGTCACATCTGAGCTGTGAAGGGATGGTCCTTCTGTGGGTGTGTCTGACTCCACACATCCCTCTCCGTGTTGGTCAAAGAGGAGTTTAAGGTGTTGCCTTCCCAAACTGAGTTAAAACCACTGCTATGAGCACTGGTGCTGGTGCCAGGCTGCCTTTGCAGCCTCCCAAAGTGCAACCACAGCATCACAACTTGCCCATTGTACAAACACTGGTGGTTTTGCATCAGATTCGGCAGTTTTGAGAGAGGTTTAGCACAGGGGAGAGGGCAGAAGGCTTTCCCCAGGAAGCTGGAGCTTGTCAGGGTCTTTGGGCAATCCATGGGGCAGCTGAGAGTTGCTCTGTCGGTTCTGCTGCTGCACAAACCAGAACTAGACAGGAAGCAGGGAAATGTTCCTCATCCAGACACTGTACATCATTTCCTTGCTGCTCTATTGTGAATCTTACCCATTTTTCTGCACCTTAGGGCCCAATTCAATGACTAAAATTGATTTTTGGTACTTCAGTGGCCATGTGTGGGAACCAGACGTATTATTTTTTTATTGAATACAACCCTTAGAGCACTGGCTCACAAGCTCTCTTCGGTACACTATAATAAAGTAATACCAACATTTCCCAGCTCTCCATAACTCCATTACTCTGTGTCTCTTTGGGACACTTTCATCTCCTACCCAGACTCTTTCATGGATGGTGGGTTTTTCCTTGGATTCTGAGAGCTTCTCCCTTTTCCCTCTGCGTGTGTGAGCTGACACACACGTGCACACTCCCTTACAGGTGCTCAGCATTACCTGCCAGATTCTGCCAAGAAAACAGCGCATCCACTTGCCACCCAGAAAACTGCACTTGACTTTCGAGGAATTGTTTTCATTAAAGCAGGACCAGGACCTGCCTGCAGACCCAGAAGTGTGAATGGAAACAATTTCCCTGCTCAGGAATCTCAGATGATGTGCAGCTGCCAAGCTCTGTGTTCCCTTCAGTTATGTTTTCCCTGAAACCATAAATAGTCTCTAAAGTCAACATAAAACTCCCAAGCAAAGTTGCACAGAGGCAACATCCCACTGAGAGCACCAGCTGAGGGGGCCACCAGCACCTCCTGTGCTTTACCTGCCAGGTGTCTCCTGCAGCCCTGGCTGACTTTGCACATCTCCCTCACCTGGGCCAGAGGGTTTCCCTTCTCCATTTGTGCAACCCCAGGCATGACTGTGCTCGGAGCTGTTGGAGCTCTCCTGCACTCCGGCTGTGCAGACACAACGAACAGCAACCTGTCACTCTTGGCATGTCCTTAACTGTGCTTCTCCCTCTTTCCTGCTTCATCTTCCAGGGCCACTGGGATGAATATCCAGGTAGGCTGCTATCAATCCCTGCCTAAAATGAAAGTGCTGGGAAAGCCATGAAGTTATATCCAGAAATCTGTTAGAATTATTTAGGGGTTGATTATCCAGCCTGTTCAGCCCTTTCCTCCTCCCCAGCACTATTGAAATCAATGGGTATTCTCTGAAAATCAAATCTGTGTTAATGACGAAGGGTTTTTAAGGATGGAGCAGTGGAAGCAGTGCTTACTGGGGCAGGAGGAAATCTCCTGCAGGTATTAGTCTTACAGGACAGCGTGCCAAAGGTTACTGTGGCGCCCGTGATGTGGAACAATGATGAAATACTATGGGAAAAGCAAGTCCCCCAGCTCCAGTGCATGCATTTGGTGGTCATGGCTATGCACCACTTGTGATCAATGGGTGTAAAGTCAGGGTCAGGGCTGCAGCAGCCGGAGATGCTGGTGCTTTGCAATCTAGCCAGGCCCCAACCAAGGGGCTGAGTTTCCACAATTCATTTATCATAAACCAGCAATTTGCAAATGTTAGCACTTTTCCCACACATCATGAGCCCTGATGGACTTTAATAAAGGGGAGAGCTAGAGGGAGAGAGAGAAGAAGAGGGAGGGGGAAGAGAGAGAGAAGAAAACCTACATAATTAGCTAAAGTTCTTAGAATGGCTTTAATTGTGAAATGTTACCTTTTGGAAGTAATTGCTGTACAGGTTTTCATTTGTTTTCTAGTTTCATGTTTTTTACACTGGTTTTGCTTCACTTAATTAGCCAGTTGCTTCTCTTGGTGGGATTTTGCACTTCTCTCTTTTGCCCTTATTGCTGCACAGGAAAGATTTTCCAGTTTGTTTGACTCAAGTGATCATTAAAATTTGACGACCTGCATTAATTTGATTCCTGCACTGCTTTTAAGTGAAAGGCCTCTAAAGGGAAGGGATAGCAAAGAAAAATAAATTGTAAACAAAGCTTGAAAATACATGAGAGTGAGAATGTGCAAAGCTGTGCAGATTCTNACTAAGTAATTGACAGTGCTTTTTGTTATCCTGCTTATAAAATACAAATCATAGGGCAATAAATATTATTCATTTAGAGCTGATACAAACCAAATGTTTTCTTCCTTAAAATACCCATAAAAGTGAAGTTTTATCTTCCATCTGGCAGTGCCTCTTATGCCAAAATGTTCTGAGTGGAATTGCATTAATAAGAAGACATCAAGCGAAATATGTTACTTGTATCCTTTAATATGCCTTTGTAAACTGAGATATACGTTGGCCTTCTATCAATAAGCATCTCTACCTGTGGGGTTTGAGAAGGATTAATAGCGAAGAACCATTATAGGATGAAAGGACAGAGCATGCTGGGAGAAAAATGAAAATCAAACATCCACCAGTGCAAACACTTCCTTCCAGGATAA
>WBMY01000881.1:591007-631348 GCA_013397315.1 Donacobius atricapilla
CTATTGAAATCAATGGGTATTCTCTGAAAATCAAATCTGTGTTAATGACGAAGGGTTTTTAAGGATGGAGCAGTGGAAGCAGTGCTTACTGGGGCAGGAGGAAATCTCCTGCAGGTATTAGTCTTACAGGACAGCGTGCCAAAGGTTACTGTGGCGCCCGTGATGTGGAACAATGATGAAATACTATGGGAAAAGCAAGTCCCCCAGCTCCAGTGCATGCATTTGGTGGTCATGGCTATGCACCACTTGTGATCAATGGGTGTAAAGTCAGGGTCAGGGCTGCAGCAGCCGGAGATGCTGGTGCTTTGCAATCTAGCCAGGCCCCAACCAAGGGGCTGAGTTTCCACAATTCATTTATCATAAACCAGCAATTTGCAAATGTTAGCACTTTTCCCACACATCATGAGCCCTGATGGACTTTAATAAAGGGGAGAGCTAGAGGGAGAGAGAGAAGAAGAGGGAGGGGGAAGAGAGAGAGAAGAAAACCTACATAATTAGCTAAAGTTCTTAGAATGGCTTTAATTGTGAAATGTTACCTTTTGGAAGTAATTGCTGTACAGGTTTTCATTTGTTTTCTAGTTTCATGTTTTTTACACTGGTTTTGCTTCACTTAATTAGCCAGTTGCTTCTCTTGGTGGGATTTTGCACTTCTCTCTTTTGCCCTTATTGCTGCACAGGAAAGATTTTCCAGTTTGTTTGACTCAAGTGATCANAGAAAACCTACATAATTAGCTAAAGTTCTTAGAATGGCTTTAATTGTGAAATGTTACCTTTTGGAAGTAATTGCTGTACAGGTTTTCATTTGTTTTCTAGTTTCATGTTTTTTACACTGGTTTTGCTTCACTTAATTAGCCAGTTGCTTCTCTTGGTGGGATTTTGCACTTCTCTCTTTTGCCCTTATTGCTGCACAGGAAAGATTTTCCAGTTTGTTTGACTCAAGTGATCATTAAAATTTGACGACCTGCATTAATTTGATTCCTGCACTGCTTTTAAGTGAAAGGCCTCTAAAGGGAAGGGATAGCAAAGAAAAATAAATTGTAAACAAAGCTTGAAAATACATGAGAGTGAGAATGTGCAAAGCTGTGCAGATTCTAAGAGAGATGCTCATCAGAATCACTGGCAGGTATCACGAGCCAGGTTCAACATATTCAGCTCTGAGGAAGTCCTGCTCTGCCTGTCTCCAGTCTATAAATGAGCAATGTGGCTGAAAGAATGAAATCTGTAGATAGAAGAAGGAACAAGAGTTGACACTTTTCACTATTATCAGTGATAGCGTCACTTTAACGTGATTTTCCAGGCGTCTTTTTTCCCCTGGTTCATATTGTTCTTCCCGGAGTGAACAATAGCAGAGATTTCAGTGACAGGGATAAAACATTCAGAGCTGTGATTATCAGTTTTACTCCTACTGTTTTGGGAAGAAGTTGTTCCTCTCATTCAGGGAACAAATCTCAGCTTTTCTACCTGTAGATGAAGTAATAGAGCAGAACTAGATGGTGCATGTTTACTTGAATGTTTTAGGTAGTGCTGATCCTGCTTTGGAACAGAAGCATCAGCTGGCTACTCATCCTCTATGTTCTCTTGCTGATCAAATCCACCAAAGTCTGCTTTGAATCACTGCTTGGAAGGGCTCTGAGCATTACGTGGTGGCACTCAGGGGGCACTGATGGCTAGGTTAGACCAGCAGCCCCATGAAATGACTGCCTTGCTGCAGCCATCAGTATTAGGTGAATAAAGGGTCCGCTCTTGTTGGCCTTGGGCTCTTTGGTGGCCTGGCAGAGCAGATATGGGAAACTGTGGGCCTGCACACATCACAATCCCCAGCTAAAAGGGACTTGTGGTGAAACCTGAACAGTTTGTCACCTTTTTCACCTGCAAATAAATCCTAGTATCATAAATCTCAGAAAATGTCTCATCAGGGACCTTCTGTAGTGTGCTTAAACATTCTTCCCAAAAAATACAGTTGCAGGGTTATTTTACCCCCTCATTTCCAAGCCTGCAACACACTTCATTCCAGCCCGGCTCTGCAGCACGAGGGGCTCAGAGCAAATCCACCTTACAAAAACCACAATCCCTATGGTGTTTTTCAGTCCCAAGCGTCACCATCAGGAAACACCCCAAACCACAGAGAGAGCAGATGAAACCTCAAAACCTGGCACGGCTGATGTTTCCTTGGAAATCCTTGGAGCTGCAAGTTTCTCCCAGCCAAACCCCTGCTCCCGCGCTGGTCGAGGTGCTCCTCACGCGGTGCCATTAGCACTGGGCTGAAGCATCTCCCCCGCCTCACTCCAGCCCAGGCAATGGCCCGAGGTGGTGCTGGATGTGAAATGAGCCCCTCTCACAGAGTAGCTGAGCACTGCATATCTCTCAGTGCATCTTCCCTTTAACACATCTCGGCTTTTTTTTTTTTCTTTTCATGACCTGCTGCCAAAATCTCTCTGCTAATGTTTCTGCCACCATCGATGCCATGCAAGAAAAGTGTCTTTGTTAACACATTTAGGGCCTGCTTTTAATTTCTACAGTATTCCTTTTAATAACAATGTCTAATTAAAACATCTGTTAAAAAGTCTGTAACATTAACTTTACAGGGAGAATTTAATAGAATTATATTTGAATTGCAGCCATTTAACGGGTTTCCTAATTAGGCTGTAGAGTTTTTATTTTTTTTAACAAAAACATTACACAAATTAAAATCAGGCCCAGTTTTTTATTATTATTATTACAACACAGAGTGTGGTCAAAGAAAGGCAGGCAGTATGTGATGGTGTGTGAAGGGTGAAAAAAATGCAGCAGCCGGGATATGTAAAATGCACAAAATGAAACAAATAAGAGACACTGCTTGAAAGAGGGAGGAGACCAAGGGACAAGCAGGGAAAAATTCTCTGGCCGTTTATTTGCGCAGTTTATTTTCAAATGGATCCCTGTGACTATCTCAGCTTTTATCTGCCCCCATTCCTTTTCTATTTTTCCCAGATTTCACTTGTTTGGGTCTTGTCTCTATCTAGGGGGAAAGATGGAAGAAGTCTTGAAAAAAAATATTTATGCCTGCATAAATCGTGTCTGCCTGCATTTCAGAAGCTTGGATAGGTTTGTTACTAGGCAGAGGTTTTCTGCAGTTCATTTAGTAAAGCTGGGCTTTTTCTGTAAAACTTTGCACCCATTGACTGATTGACTGGCACCACTTACAGAAATATGGAACCTCCAGCACTTTCAGGAGAAGCTGTGTTCTGGAATTTTAAAGGCAGGATTTGACAAATATTTTTTAAATACAAGAAACATAGATGGAAATTTTAGTTGAGGAGAAAGTAGATCTTCCTGTTCACATGAAAACTTCTACTGTTCATTATTAACCTGTTCAAAAGCAAAATGAAAAAATAACAGGAAAAAAATTCAGATCTATTACATTAAGAAATATAGCAAGTGCTTTTAAATCATGCATTGCAACCCTCAATTTCACCACACCAGGATAAGGCACCTCACAACTGAAATTGTATGATTTTCATAAAAGAGTGGTGATATTCCAGCGAGAAGGGGTCATTTTTGTGTTCAGAATGAGATGCAAGAAAACAATAGTTTCATTCTTCAACATAAATATTTCATGTGGCTCTCAACAAGATGCTAAAGTTAGTGCCTGTACAAACATCTTGGGTGAAATCCTGGCCTCTGAGCTGTCAGTGATAAAACTCTTACTGACTTCAGAAAGGCCAAGACTTCATCTTTTGTCTTTAAATTGAACTTACAGTTGTAGTGAGCACTGGCAAGGGAAAACCCACTTCAAAGGAAGGCTCTGACAGTTGGACACTTATCTCCCACTGATCTAAACTATCGCAATCTCTTTTTGTTTCCCAAGGAGTCTGGAAATCCCATTGAGAGCAAGTTCATCAAAATAGTTCTTTTGTTCTTCTAATTTACAGCAAATCCAAGGAAGAACACAACTTCCCTCAAGGAATTTTCAGTAGGGCACAGGCCAACCTCAGACAGAAAGGCCAGGTTTAGTAGGAAAAAAATAACAGCAAAATATTCACAACAAAGAATAAGAAATGCATTGGCATTCTTCTGAGACCCAGGACATTGGTGAGGCCTTTGATCTCCTCTGCTCTGCCATACTGCACTGCTCTTGTGGCTTTTGGACTTGTAAAATAAGTCTAAGTCTGTTTGGGTCTTGTGGAAACCATCTGGACTCTTCTAGCCCAAATATCTATTCTTTAGTGGCTGTGAGGGGCCTCTCCTCATAACCAAATTATCTGTTTCAGGCCTACATTTCTTCATCCCGCCATTCTGCACATTCTTTCTTTTCAAGGGAAGAAGCTGAACCCAGCTCAAATGTAAATGCCAGGTCCGGTGTCCAGGGGGTGGATTCCATTCCCTACACTCACACAGAGCAATCATCCAGCTCTTACGATATCTTACAAAGTTCCTCAGAGCACGTCCTCCAAAAATGCCTCTCTTCACAAAGAGGGGACTTTGTGCAGTGATTTGTAGGGTGCTTCCCACAAACATTTATGGTCACCAGCATTCTGCAAATGCCCATCCAAGAATGAGCTCCAGGGTGCTTTTCAGGACAAAGTTGCACACAGGAATCATCACATGACTGTGGTCAGTGTGTTCCCGCTGTACTTGGACCCTCAGGGGATAAAGTTGTTTTGGAAAAAATCCTCAAATCTGCTTGGGTGTTGGTGGGGAGAGGACATTTTGGTAGTTTCAAATGGCATTACACATTTGTGGAGTGGAAATTACAGTTCAGCGTGTGGGCATACTTGATTGGACAATCTTTCAGTTGATGGGTTCTTCTGTTCAATTACTATTAAAATTCATCAAATGGAACAGAGTGGTTTTAATGCCCGTAATTGTTGTACAAAATGCTCTGTAATTGGTCTTACAAATGAAGCTGAAGAGCAAGATCAAACTCCATTGAAAATGAATCTGTCTTTCCACTGAAGAGTTCAAGAGTCACTTCGAAAATCCATTTCACGGGGAAGTGTTTAGCCAATTCCAATTCTGGTTCGTTTTGTGTGGCAGTTTTTATTTGCTTATTTTGGCCTCTCATATGCAAATGAATCTGCCAACTCTTGAACTTGGTTCCACGTGCTTCCCTCACTTGTTAATCCAGGGCTGCAGTCAGGCAGCAGCAGGCAAACTTCAAACCCGTTCAGGTGCATATCTGGGTGAAACGGGAAGTCTGGCACTTGGGCAGTGTGAGGCGAGGAGCTGGCAGGTCTGTGCTGTGCTGCCTCTGACAGAGGAGCCGGTTTCAGCAAGCCTCACCAACCTGTGCCTGGTGGTTTTTTGTGGATGGGAGGGAGTGTTTTTTACCCCTGACAGATGAAAGGAGGGCCAATCTGAGACGTAAATAAACAGAAAGTCAGGATTTCTTACACCACTTTTTTCCACCAAAAGCAGCATAACCTGGAACTACACTGTGGGAAAGCAAGCAGGACATTCAGGGCAATGGTTTTATTTGGTGCTCCACAAAGAATTCTTTTGCTCAGAGATAATCCTAAATTTTCACCTGGAAGCCTCCCTGAACACCAAGTGCTTTTCCCAAAGGTGGAAAACATGACACTGGTGTGCTGAGGTGATGGAGCAGCCAAAGCCCCTGGACACTCACTCAGGCCCTTCCTGACCTGCCCATCCTCCTGCCCAGCGCCTGGTGTGTGTTGTGCCATCAGGGTGCTGAGGCCCTGGCACTGGGTGCCCAGAGAAGCTGTGGCTGCCCCTGGATCCCTGGGAGTGTCCAAGGCCAGGCCCATGTGGCAAGGCCTGGAACAAGATGACCTGTTAGGTGCCTCCCAGCCCAAACCAGACCATTCTATGATCCATGATTCCATGATGGAACAGGATGGATTTAACCACTGGTCACAGCGTGTCACAAGCTGATATTTAATTCTGTCTTCCACTTCCCAAAGACTCCAGACACAATCCTCTCTCTAGCCCCTCTTCAAAGCCACCTTCTTCTCCTTCTACCCCTTGCCTCAGCCAAAAATTTCCTGGTTTTCACTATCGATTCTGGAAAACACAGCTTATTGCTCATGCTGCTTCTGTCAGTTCTTTTCTGCTTTGTCTACTCTCAAAGAATTAAAAAGAGGGCTCAGAGGGGATCAACCCTCTTTGTATAGCGAGTAGAGAGCATTCTGTGGCACCTCTCCATGGAATGAAGTGATGGCTGTGGAAGAAGAGCAAATCAGAACTGAAATGGGGGGGAGAAAAAAAAAAAAACTACACGCTGCTGTCCCAAATCCATTTAAAAGACACAAATCCCTCTCTATGCTCCTGACTTGTTACCGGGGCATGTTATTCACACTCACTCACACTGACTCTGTCATTATTAATCTGCTGAGGGCGTGTGTGACAGGAGCTCAGCCCAGCAGCTCCTGGGGATACCAGAGGAGCTGTGCAGGAGCACCGGGAGTGTGTGAGCTCCCCTACGTGCCTGCGAGCAGGTAGCTGGGGTAAAACAACCAGCCCTAATTAAACTGCACGTGTAAATAAATAGAGCAGAATTTCAGATTACATCCAACAAAATTAGGAAAAGGTCATGGACAAGGCTTTATTTTTTAAAACCTACCAGCTCTGTTTATTAAATGTGATTGCTCCACACACACTCAGCACTAATTGGATTGCGGGTTATTTTGTATTTAGGTGGGGGTGGGTGAGAGAATAGAATAGGGAAGGGTGAAACACACTTCTAATGGCATCAGTTATATCCTAAAATAGTCTGTTAGTCAGCATCCTGACCTTTTCTTTTCCCAGCCCAAGCCCTGAACAAAACACCTTGATGTTTTTGTCTGGATTTTTGTCACCGATAAGCAATTCCACTGTGGTCTCAACCTCTGGGGCCATTTCTGGGATGTGTTCGTGTGTGTGCATATGCATGTGCAGCCAGGAAAGGTCTGTGAAGCTGCTGGAGAGGCCTTAATTGCAATTAAATCTGGGTACCTCACCCTCCTCCACATGTGTTCTTGCCTGTGTAGGCTGAGGAGTTGAGGTGTGTGTTTTAAGTCACCAGGTGAAACCAGAATGAATTAAAGAAGTTGCACTGTCAAGAACAAGCAATTTAAAATTTCTCTGTTATAGTAAAGGCACAGCAGAGATTTCTCTTTAAGGGCACTTTGGGGAGGCTGGAAAGGTTTGAGTGGAGGAGCCAGAGCCAATACCAAGTGGTGCCTGGGACCCTTCGTCACCTTCAGAAGGAGAAAATGGGAGCAGAACTCTGAGAAGCCGTGGGGAAAGCTATTCCTGCCTGTGCCTCACCTGCCTTTAACTCATCTAGCAGGGCACAGGGCACAAAGCAGAGCCCTGAGGGCCGTGGCTGCTTTTATCCCGGCTGACCCTCGGGTATTTTGTGCAGCTCAGCACCGCGTGTCAGCGGGTTTGATGAGACACCCACACACCCCCATTGTCAGAGAGCAGCGCCCTTTCATCTCCCTGCCCGGGATGGACATCCCTGGCGGGAGCACTTTGTCTTTTAGAGGGTTTCCTTGTCCCTCCTTCCTCTCCCTTAGCTTCCCCAAGCTGGAAAAGACAAAAGCAACCCCAAAGCCTTGAAGCTGAGGGTGGGTGTAGGACAGGGCTGGCAGGAAAAATCAGAGTTGATCATTCATGGGGTTGCCAGTGCTTGGAGTGTAACTCCAAGAGATTCCAAGTTTGGGGTCCCCCAACTCTTGCTGCCTGGGTGACACCAAAAATTCTTCTCATCAGCACAGCTCTGCATGCTGAGCCGGGCTGGCAGCTCCGGGGGTCTGCTGGAGAAGCTGGGATAGGGAGAGGCCCACAGAGATGTCTGTGGGCACAGGATCCTGCCCTGCTGCCATGGGGCGCGGGTTCCTCATCCCACCCCGTGTAAAACACTGCCGTGTTTGCACAGATCCCAGCCTCATTCCAGGGAGGATTGCATTTAAATTGCACAACTGAATGATAAGTGAGTTGACAGCCAGAATTGGGAACTGGGACTTACAAAAAGTCCTGGAAAATGTTGAGGTTTTGAACATTTTTGCTCCTGAAAACCAAAATATTTCATTTTATTTCAACCAGAAGCATTGCATATTTTTATGAGGAAAACCATGCATCTGTGGCAAGGGAGCCTTGTCATGAAAGACATAACCTAACTAAATTCCAATTTTCTGTTGAAACAACAATTTTGACTGCAATTTTTAGGCTGTATTCGCCATTTCTCCTAGTTCATTAAATCATATGTCACTTTGTTGCCACAAATAGTTCAACATCACATTTATTCATCAATTAAAATTATTCCTGGTTTTCTTCAGCAATTGTTTGTTGCTAAGAAGAATCTGAATATTTCTAGTCGTGTCCCTGAATCAGCACTAAGAGCTGTTTTGGTCAGGCAGCATCACTTATTTTCTGTTTCTTGTGTAACTAAACAGCAAGCTGAGAATTGCTTTAGCTGGCACCCAAAAGGATATTGCAGTTTACCGTATGCAGACTCCTAAGTGAATTGCTGGTAACACAAATGAGGAGATGAATTATTCTCCTTAGATCAAAATGCTCCTCCAAAGTAAAAACAAAACTGTGGACTGATTTGAGCCTATTTTAATGACAATAACAACAAAAGGAGGCAGATTAAGGTCTTTAGCAGGGAGTTTGGGGAAATCTGGGATGGCTAGAAATAGTTTCTAAGATTGATTGACTTGAATAATATTCTGGGACACTGAGAAGAGAGAGAGGCAATGCCTGAAGAGAATAAATCAAATGTTTTACAGCATTTTAGGCATTCTTTCCTTTCCTAGACATTGCTTTTAGTTTCCAGAAATATGAACAATTCCAGGCAAGCAGAGAATAGCCTGTTCATTTCCCCCCATGATGAATAGTTGCACGTTAGCCTGCTCATTTAATGACAGCTATATATAGTGTGTATAATAAATCAGACCCCAGCACACAAATGCCTTCTGTTTACCTTTGAAATACTACTCTTTTTTTTTTTTTTCCCTGAGAATTGTGATTGTTGCAGGAGTCTGATGACTCCTGTCCACCTACCTGTACAGGGATCTGAACAACAAATTACCAGAAACTTCTTGTTCAGTGAAATCCCCATCCTCCAGGACTGCCTGATGCCACAAGACCCCAGGGCCTCACAGGACCAAAGTCTGCACAGGCTCTGGAAAATTAACTCAGCTCAGAGGGAATCTCAGTTCCAGCTTTGCATGAAAAGTCTCATTTTAATCAGGGATTTCAGTCAATTAGTCTGATTATTGCATTATAAACACTTGTCAACTTTTATAACATGTGCTTTTGAAATACGATGCCTGAACTCGTCAGCCCCGAATCAGCTTATTTTTAACCTGAAGTACACTATGACTTCCCTGTACAGTAATTTATCAGTTAGAGTTTATATATACATATATTGTCATAGATATAGATATATATGTGTGTGTCTGTGCTGCTATTTGTTGGGTGAAAATATCTGATGTTTAGAAAGGAACTGAGATATCTCACTTCTAAGAAAAAACAGAGGTTCCTTTTCCATATAAATATTACCAAATTTTTCTGGGCTGGAAGATGCACATTTCAAGTAATTCTCTCCTATCCGGAGCCAATTCCCAGCGAGCTGGCACAGCACTAATAAGATGATTCCCTCTTCCAAGATGAGAAATTCACAGATTGGATTCCCACTCTGGTTCCACCCTCAAAGTATTTTTCTCCAGGGAAGAGAAGGAGCAATTTCTTTTTTTTTTTTCCTTTATTTTGGGAAAACTTTTCATGCAAAGAAATGTAGTAAAAAGTACTGAGAGTTGCTGAAAGACATACAGATTATGTATGTTTTTATAGCCGTGAAGTCACTCAAATGGCTTTGTCTCCATTTCCCTCTTTGGCATAGATCACTTATTGTGCATATGTTTTCAGATGGAAATGCTGAATTAGACTATGGTGAAATGGATAATGCAGCCCTAATGCTGGCATGAGCTAATAAGAAAACAGCAATGAATCCACTGCTGCAGATTGAAGTACATGCATTTCATATTATTACTCAAGGCTTGTCTCTCCGATTAGATGATTGCATAACCTTAATATTATAAATCTTGCATGATGTGAATTGTTCAGCTGTAACCATAATCAGTTTTTACTAAGGTGGCATTTCTGTCATCTTGTTAAACACAAACATTATATATGCTCTAGTCATAATTTTATAACAGTTGCTTTTAGCGTGTGACGGCTTTGTCAGTCAGGAGATGCTGTTTAGCTCAGATATGCAGTGCAAGTGCTTAAGATACTCATAATGGCAGTATCTGCTTCAGAAAACATTGCTCTGTAGATCCTTTAATTTTCTGAGCGTAAATTTCTCTTCAGAAGAAATGCAAAAACTGAAACCTCTAACAGCCGCTTTTCAGATCTTCCAAGAACCGAGTTTATTTAATCAAGTGAAAATGGCTGTACACTCCACAGAAATCACAGCATGCTGTTGGTCCTCAAGCTCCCCTGCTCAGCTCTGAGCTCCCACTTGTTTCAGTTCAATTTTCCACATGTCCTAGCTCCCCATGTGTAAATAAATTCCTCAAGGCCCAGCTTTATGGGGACCGTGCTGTTGCCAGCGTTTAAGGGTTTAAGACCCACCATATAAACCTCAGCCAGATTCCCTTCTCCCATCAATTCCCTGGGGATTTACACAGTTAAAGCTCACAACTGGGTGATAAATCTGAAGGCATGTTATGGGAAGAAGGGGACATGGTCAGTGTGGTTGTGCTGCAACACCATCCTTCATGCAGAACCTGGCCGTTATTTTGTCCAATTTACCTCCTCAACAAATTTATTGACTTAGTCAGATGCTCTGCAGAAAAAGAAAAAAGAAAAAAAAAGCCAAATCTCTGCCTTCAGGTAATGGACACTTTTCTATTTTTCCACTGTAGGTCTTGTGTTGAGATAGTGCTTTACAGAGAGGAACGTTGAAGAGATAAAGGCAACATGAGCACTTCCACATTTCTTCAGGTTTAGGAAACCCCAGGACTGCATAATCAGGGAATCGGGAGCATAAAACAAGAACTATCTCACCTCTCTAGCTCTAGAATAAATCTAATCATCCTTGTTGGTTTTAATAGCAACTGAATTGGCCCTATATGCCATGATTTTATACTCAAAATTACACCTTAACTTTTATGTAAAAACTAAGTTCACATAGCTTTTATCAGGCAGCCTGTGGATGTGATTTTCTGGTAGAGTATATAAAACAATCAATTGCAGTAGTCTGTTCTTTGGAGAATAAGAGTCTTTTCTGTTTCCTAGTATGTTAAGCATCCCTGCAACAGAGCCTGGCACATTTGTTATCATGGAATGCACAGGGGACAAAAAGAGTAGATTTAGATTAGATATAAGGGATAAATTCTTCCCCATGAGAGTGTTGAGGCCCTGGTTCAGGCTTCCCAGGGAAGCTGTGGTTGCGCCAATCCTGGGAATGTTCAAGGCCAGGCTGGGGAGGGCTTGGAGCACCCTGGCCTGGTGGAAGGTGTCCCTGCCCATGGCAGGGGTGGGATCGGATGAGCTTTACGATCCCCGTCAACAAACCATCCCATGATTCTATGACACGAATGTTTTCAGAGGTGAGCATTGCTGGGGAGAGGCAAAGGTAAGTGGGCAATACCAGGAGATTTGCCTGCTCCATGCTCCTGTGGGCCAGAGCTGAGCGGGGAGAAGCCAGCCCAGCACTCGCAGCCTGACACACGGCAGTGCCAATGAAATCCCACACGTACCCCGTCCTCCCCAGCAGTTTCCAAACCACTTGTGGGACTGTCTGGCAGCAGCTGCCTGTTCTCTGCATGTATCCTGTGCTGTGGGAGGACCTGCAGAGCCTTGTGGGAGAGTTATTAGGAATGGGTTTATTTTATGGTCGAGAAAGGGACCTGAAAAAACTTGTGTTCCTAAACTCTCTGAAGCACAGGGCTAGCCCAGCCCCAGAGCTCGAGGTCCACACCCAGCTCCTCATGGGCGCTGGGGGTTCTTATTGTACCTGTCTCTGTGAAGGCAAGAGGGGGGTGGCCTGGGTGGCAACTCATCCTGCAGGAAACTCCATCCAGTGATTGTCCTCGGTGCCCTGCCAGCTGCTTTACTATGCTGGAACTCTGACACCAGAGAAGCCTTCTCACATGGTTGGGAGGGAAAAATAGTTTTTAATATCAGATTTTTTAAAAAAGAATGTATGGCCCCTATAAACTGTTAAACTTCACTTTATTGATCATAAATCTGTGTTTTGCTCAATGCAAAAGTTTTTCATCTTGCACTGAAAAATGCTGAAACAGCTACAAATGTCAAAAACACAAAGTTTTCTCTCCTGGACAATTTATATGGAAGTTATTGGATTTTTTTTGTTTAAAAGCACTCTTACCACACTGCACTCACCCACTGGGTTAGGAGAAATTGCCTTTCATTGCCAAGCTTTGTTCCTGCCCTTCACTGATGGGAAGAGACCTGAAAAATAAAGCAAGGGTGTTAGCCTCTTCTACATGTCACTAGGGATAGAAGGGCTGAATTGGATAAGAAATCCAAGCAATGGGAATAAGACCTCAATAAAAGCAGAGAAGGAGATATTCCTTGGCAAATCCACTGCTAAAGTAGGGCACAGGCAGTAAAAGTGCTGGGTCTCAGAGGAGAGACACCTCACACTGAGATTTATCCCAAAGTCCACACCCAAAAACAATGGCCATCAGAGCAGGATGGGCAGGTCAGGCCCCAGGGTGACATTTCCGGAATTAATTAATTTCTGGGGTGCATGGCCCTGCTCTGGGACCAAGGGCATAGTCCCACCAGTGCCCCAGCCTCTCTCTCTGCAAGTGGGTCGATGCACCTTGGGACCAAGAGATTAACAGCCCTGTCTTGGTATTAATGACCTGCAAAAGCTGTGAAGGTGCAGAGCAGGGGAAAGAAATCTTGATTTATTAATGGCAAAGCAGAAAATTGGAAGGAAAAAAGTGGAAGAAAAAATTCCAACCCAGCCAAGGGTGGTATCAAGACAGATTTACCCTGTTGTATCATGCATTTAAAATGGGTCATTTCAGCTAAGGCAGCTGTGTGTTAGCACATTGAATATATTTGGTCCCTTATTTTTTTTAATAATACATCCCATTCAGGAAGATGAAAAATAGGAAAAATAATCCTTTTTTCTTTGTATCCAACTGTCCAAATTACAAAAATTGTGCTTTTTCCCTCATAACCTGGAAACCTTCTTTTTCTGCTTGTTGTCCATCACGTGGTACAACAGGTCTCTGTGCTGCACTACAGTGGTCAGCATCTCCCTAGAGATAATGGACTGGATCATCACCTGGATGCAATCCTTCCCTTTGGTCATAAATCATGATGGGAATACAGTAACCAAAAGCCATGAAATATGAAACCACATAAATAAAGGGAAGAAAGGACTGTGAATTGTCTGGGGAAATCTGTGCAAAGAAATGGAGGAGGAGAGACTTGCACTGTTGGAGGAACCACGACAAATATACATCCTGATTTTAAAGTCAAACTGTTGCTATAATTATTTTAGATTGGCCTTCTCCTGTGTCTCACAGGATGAGGCTTTGTTCTCCTTTCCACTAATTTCACGTGCTTTCTGTTCCTCTTGGGCTTTGCTTTTATTTCTCTGCTTTTCCCACTTCTAGTAGTTCTGTCTACAAATATCCCTGTTATTTCATCATCCCTCCCGGTCTCCAGCTTCTGGTCTGTTTCTTCTTCCTTTGCCTCTGTTCTGTTAAAATCACATGATTTTTGTTACCAACCTGAGAACTCCAAGCCTGATTTCCTACAGGGAAAACACTGATCAGCCAAGTCAACAACTTTTACTCCATCTACATTCAAAAAGCACATGTATATATTTAATTAAACCAGAAATGTTAAATCCTCCTTCACAACTGCCCAGCCCAGATATGATCAACTCTACACTTTTGGAAACACAATGAACAAAATTTAGCATATTGTCCTATTTTAGGAAGGAAAGTAAAAAGAATTTGAAAACAAAATATTAAAAAGTTTTAAAAAGGAGTCCTAAAATCTTACATGGGAATCCTTAATGCTAAAACTTCACTTAACCTTATGGGCAGCATTTCACCCTTTGGATTAATTGGAATCAAAGCAGGCAATCTGTCACTGCTTTGTTCTGCACCAATAATAGCTTGAGTAAATCTGTGTGTCCATTCCACTGTGGATAGAGCTCTGTTTTCCACAGAATCATTGCAGACATACCACGTAGTCTAAAATGCCCTGGGATTTATAATTTGAGCACAGTTATTTTATATATGTCAAAACCAGTGGCTGATCCTGCTGTCCTGAGGCTACTTCCATGTGCTACAGCACTAAACACCTCCTCACCAAACTGCTGGCTGCCACCACAGGTTCCCTTGTCCCTGGGAAACTCGATGTTTCACAGAGCTGAAGGGCCCTAATTAAAAAATAATTGTCCTATTGAGGCATGCATGATACAATTTTTTAAACATATTTTATTTCAATGATCACTACTGGATTTTAGCTTCTCCTTATGGACACTCTCATATTCACATAGATACTAATATTTACTGCTTGACCAACTCCCACTTTCAGTGGTTGGTTGTTATGGTCAGTTCAGGTTCCTCCTAAAGGACTAAGGGGTTCATGAGGATTTTTACCACTGGTGTATTTTTATTTTCTATACTAACACACATCCATCTGTTTGGTGGTGGGTGCATGTAAGAAGACAGGATACAACACACAGAAAGTGAAGCTTTGATTTCAACCATGTCTAAGAATTACAGGTAGAATTGTGTTTCTTTTGGATCAGCTGCTTTTGTTCAGCTCTGCAGTGCAGTTAATAAACACTGCAGACTGCTCTTTCAGAGCTTATAAACTTAGCAGAAATAAAAGGAACTAAGCGGTCTGACAACTGAGTGAAGCTTATAAATGCCACTGAAAGTCTTTGGGACCCCAGCACCTGGGGAATATATCAGAGCCCCTGCAGGGTTTATAAATTCTGCTTATTTACAGGCAGGTTTCTCTCCTGACCATAAAAACCACAGGTCAAAAAGCACTGCTAGATGGGGAACATGAAGCCTAGATTTCAGTCAGCTCCTGGTTCTTCCTTCACAAGCCTGTGCAGCTCATCAGCGAAGCTGTGGTGTGTGGTGCTGGATGTCACACTGAGCCCGTCATGGGGAAAGCATCTGCAGCTCCTGCCTTGATACAGGGCTGATCACCTGCAGATGTGAGCTCCTGGCTCCTGCTCAGGCTCTGCTTGCAAAGCTCTTCACACTTTACGACCTGGAGGACCTTGCCAGGTAGCTCAGATGGGAGAGTTTTGGGGCCAATGTTTTAGAAGCACGTAAGTTGGCTGAGCTGTGTCTCAGCAGAGGACGAGCAGGGCCAGCCCTTGGGGCTGTGTCACTGCTCATCTCATGCCCCCCACAGTCTGAACAGGCTCCCAGACCCCCAGGGATAAATCAAAACTGCTGTTTGCACCCCCCTCTACAAACCCACCTAAGTGTCAGCTTCAAGGAAGCTCATAAGTACACTAAGTTTTCGTAGGAACCCAAAAAGCCCTTCACTGTTTCTGTGTTCCTGAGTGCTGTAGGCAGGCAATCACCTAGCAGCAGGAGGAGGAAGCACCATGAGCACGTCAGGTTTCCTCTCAGCATCCCGATCCCAGCTCCATCCCACCACACCCACTGTCTGACAAGCTGCCTTAATGGATGGGCACTGGCCTTCCGTGGAGGGGCTAAATGTAAAACTTCCCTATACTTCTCTTGTCAAAGTTAAAAGCTTTTCACGTCTGTGTTAATGTTCCTTTTTTTTTTTTTTCCCCTCCTGTCTGCTGGCACCAATGACAAATACTACATCTTGCACTGAGCAGCAGTATATTGAATGGCTGGCAGAGGCAGAATACGGCACCTGTGATTTATCTCCGGGAGTTTGGGTTGGATGACACTGCTGGGAACAGACGGG
Source organism: Donacobius atricapilla (assembly GCA_013397315.1). Taxonomy (NCBI): domain Eukaryota; kingdom Metazoa; phylum Chordata; class Aves; order Passeriformes; family Mimidae; genus Donacobius; species Donacobius atricapilla. The sequence goes on from WBMY01000881.1 coordinate 606,908, forward strand.
GGCTCTGAGCTGTCACCTGATTACTAATTCTAGGATTTCTCCTCTGAGAGTGAGAAGGAGTGAGCTAGAATGAAGGGTACAAAAAGCAAATCAATAAACAGGTTAGTGTTTGCATCATTATTAACACTCGGGCTGTCAACACACCCATTGAAACTATCGCTCAGGGCAGCTCCAGATTTAATGGTCAGTGTAACAGATTTACTGTAAATGTTAGCTAAGGCAGAGCAGGAGGGGGGATCTCACTGACAAATAACGCAGATTTCAGTGGGATGCATGGAACCCTTTATGTGTGTGCATAAATAACGCCAGGATTGCCAGGCAGAGGCGGCGGGCTTGCGGCAGTATTTCTTCTGGCAGGGCTCTGGTGTGTCCCCATGCTCCCCTTCCCTCCCCAGAGCCCCTGCCTCCTTCCACTCACAGGCAGCAGCTGCACATCAATTAAATCACCAAGGGAGCTTTGATCTTGGGAACCCCTCACAAACCCCTTAATAGCCTGGAGAAGGGAGGGGAAGGGATGGGTGGTGCTGCCATCTTCACACTAAATTAGCCTGTGATGAGAAAAAGCTTTAAATGAAGTTGGGTTTTATTGGTTTTACCCAGCTCCTGCCATTTCCCCCTCTCCACAGACAGTCACCTTTGCAGAGGTTTGTTAGGAACACTCTTGGCATTGCCCCTTCCCTGTTGATCTGTCCTCACACTTTCCACAAGTAACACACAACCAAGCAGCTCTGAGCCGAATAAATGAATGCACAATCAAGAGTCTCTGCTTAAATTACTGATGAAATGATAAATCTGCTGCAGAGTAAATTGGCTGAAGACGAATCTTTCCAAGCCCTGTCGGTGCTGCCACTTTTTCAAATGAAAGCCCTCATAAAGAAATTAAACTGGTTAAAATGAAAAAGTACCTAAATTCAATAGCTTTTGCAGGGGAGGGTTTCCCAGGTTGCACTGTCATCTCACGTAGATCCTTCTCCAGGAACACTCTGCTGCTTTCCTTGCTTGTTTTAAATGGTTCCCACATGCACATTTATAACAGCGCATCAATCTCCAGGTAACTACTTCTGCTCACTGCTGCTGCCAGGAGGAGGGGCCCAGAGGCTGAAACCTGAGTGTCAGATGTACCACTCACGTGTAGCTCTCCCTGCCTCAAGGGCTGCTCCCTGTCCTGAAGGTTTGAGCCTAATGGCCAAATACAATATTCTGGAGCTGCACTGCTTTGATATTCCCAAATGACATCTTCATCTCCTGCCCTCCAGACAGACACCTCAGGAACTATCTACTCAGTGAAACCTCAGGAAGTGTGTGTTTGTACAATGAGATAAATCCCCTGTGTTCCAGGCTTAAGGAATTCTTGCTGAGCATGCCCACCCCAGTGGAACTCTGCCCTCAGAGCACGGGCTCAGGACACAATGAATGATGCATGAAAGCTCCTAGACATGTCCCAGCTATTGCAAAAGCCTCTCATAGGAAACTTCCACTCAGAGCACCTGGAGACCCAGCAGAGACCCGGGGCAGAGTCTGAGACCATTTGAGAGTCACATCACTGCAGGGCACGGATCAGCCACAGACCCGGCGAGGGTGGGAGATTGCTCACCCAGGAGGTATCTCAGGAGCAGGAGCAGCACAGCTCCCTCTGCCCTCACCCCAGACTGCCCCAGCCCTCACCCTCCCTGGGCATGGTGTCTCAAGATGCTTTTTCTGCTTTTCTGCCCCAGTGATGTTGATAAGCTTTATCATTAGTGCAGAACTTTGAACACACAATATGGGAGAACAGGCTTCTCTCAGCCCTTGATTTCATTAGAAACAAGCCCAGGATGAAGCTCATAGATTCCTGAATGCCCTTTTCTGCCAGACAAGCAGAGGCAGTGGCAGAGGATTTATTTACCTGTTAGTACTGGCATCTCTGGGACAGCACCAGCTGCAAATGTTTTCCACACTCTGTGCCTTGCATTACCTGGACCTCAAGCCCTTCTGAGACCCAATAGGAATGTGCAGGAATCAGAGGTCTGGTGGAACATGAGGAGATGCAGACAAGGTTTTCTGGGGTTGCAGTTTGTAAGGGCCACTATTGAAACCCTTCAGTGTCTGACTCAGGCCCAGCAATGTGGATCTCCTCACATCACTTGACTTTGTGATGCCACATCGTGGTTCAATCCCAGATCTCCAAGGCAGATCTGGTACCTCTGCCCAGTGCATGGGGGCACCTCAGCTGGACACCCCCAAAGTGCTTCTGGGATAACCTGAGGCTGTGTCATCCACTCACATTCCAGTCAGCTCAGAACTCCTCTCCAGAGGGCACATCTACTTTGTGCCACAGCAGTGTCAGCTCAGACTTCCAGGCTTCCTGGGACTTGCAACTTTAGAAACTCAAACCCAAATGTAGCAGCTGCAAAATCAGCATTAACACGTTTCAGTTTGATTTTGATTTCTAAAGGGTTGGTGGCAAAGAAAAGCTCTGGAGCCTCTCTGTGGAGTTGAGCTCTAATTCCTGCAGAAGAGAACAGCCCCGTGAGCTCAGAGCACTGCTTGCTCCCTTTAATCTGTGCACTATTGATTGGAGGAAGAACAAACCTCCTTGGAAGCCTTAATTGGAGCAAGTGGCGTCTGACGATTTTTGTTTAAACTGTAAAAGAAGACTCCTCCCTGGTGGGAGATGTTCAGCAATCAGAATGAGGAGGAAAAAACCGAACTCTTGCTGCACACAGCTTGGCTGTGCAGTGCATAACCCAGCAGAGAGCAGCCCTGGGAGCTGCTGGAATATTTGGACAAGGTGACCCCGCACCAGGCACATTAGCTGCGTTATCGGCCTATAAACTGTCTCACTGCTTTACATATCTGTATGGCCCACATATTGAAGGGGAAGATTAGCTTGATTATCAATGGGGGAATGAGCCAAACAATTACTTTCATTATTGAATATCCAATTAATTATTCAGGAGGCAAATCAATTATTCATATCTCATTTAAACTGGGTCGGGGGAGAAGCGTTGCCACTTGACAGAGCTGTTCACAGCCTCTCTGGGTGCAGCAACAATTCTGCTGCAACAGGGAGGAATTGTATTGGGAGCAAAAGCCATGCCCAAAATTATATTCCCCAGACCATATGGATATCCATCCATACACATTTGGTGGCCAAGGGCAATTCCAGAGAACTGTGAGAGTTTGGAGTTCCCTGCAGTCTCCTCAGCCATAATTATTGCTACCTTTTTAATGTGATACAAAGCATCCTCCAGGCCAGCACCAACAGCAGTTCAGAAGCCCATGAGAGTCAAACGTGCTGTAGGAGCACTGAGGCATAGAGGACTCAGATGTATTTGGTCTTATGTGAAAGAAAGAAAAAAGCTCTCATGCAGAGAGCAGGAGAGAATCTCCTGGAGGACAGCAGACCCTCAACCGTATTTTGAAACCTGGTATCATCATAGAGACACTTTACCAGCCAGATATCTGTATCTTGCTTCCCTCACTTAAATAATCTAAATAATAAAAAAAAATTGTTTGCCCACTCTCTTGTATTTATTTTCTTTGGAGGCAGGAATGGGAGCACCACACACAGTCTGGTCTGAATCCAGAGAGCAACACTCCAGTGCTGCAGTGCCCCATGCATCCACACACTCTTTGCCATGGCCACACATTGTTCTTCCATCCAAAGCATCAGCAAACAACTTACTGCAGGTTCCAGAGCATCCATGGCACTGCAGAGGGCAAGACAGAGAGAAAGGGGAGACTGAGACAAGGCAAGGAAAGAAATACAGCCTGGACAGAGCAGATCCAGGAATATAACCAGGGTGAAAATTGTATGGAAAGGCCAAGGTCTGAAAACTCTGCTTTTCCGTAAAACTACCCACACAAGCAGGGACAGCTGGCTGCAACTGTTTGAAAGGCAGGGAAACAGAAGGAATCATAACTCTGTGTATGTGTGTGTGTGTGTGCGTGTGTGTATTTCCAAGACAAATGGGTCCCTGGGACATTCAGTGTATGGGAACACTCCTTTTCCCCATGCTCTCTCACACAGTCACTTGTCCTCACTGCAGCCAAGCTCCAGCCCTCCAGTAATCTCAGTTTTGTGTCTTTTTCCTTCTCTGCACAAACAGAAGTGAGTGATACCATATTGGAAACAAATTGTCAATTACTGAACAATCAAGCCCTCCATTTGTTTGTTAGATTGACTCTCAAATAGCCCGATTAATTATAACAGCACTAATTATTAAGATACACTGGTAGTCATCTCCTATTCCAGAGAGAAGAAGAAAGTCTTTCCTTCTGCTTTTGCTGTCACAGTAGCAGCCTTGCCCAATAGGGCGATTTATCTCTGTCAAGCCACTAAAATGATAATGCCAATTAAATCACACAAGTAATTGCTGTTGGGGTCCCCATGGATTTCTCCCAGCAGAGTCAGGTGGAATATGAATGCAGGCTGCCCAGGGAGGGCTGGATCCTGCTCAGGGAGAGCTCCATCCACCCTAGTCCCTGTCCTGCTCTGACCACTGTCGTGGGGACCACAGGCAAAGCCCCCCAGCTTGTGCTCTCAGGGTCCCCAACAGCCCCAGCTGAGCATTTTTGCAGCCAGGGGTGGGGGAAGTCACTCAGTCTCGCACAGAGATGCCACTGAGCGCTTCAGGGCATGAAGAGGCACGGGGCTGCCCCTTTTTGTTCTCTGCAGATTCAGCTGGTTTGTAGCTTCTCGTGGTTTGGGAGCCTCCAGCATCTCCTGCTCCTGTCCTGCCTGGACCTGCTGTGTCCCCCAACCCCTCAGACCAGAAATGTAGCTGGAGCTCTGGGCAGGGCTGGTGTTAAAGGCCTTCCTGGGCACTCACACTGTAAAAAATAAAGATATATGTACAACACAGATAAGCAGTGTGGTCCAGAGAGGGTTGAAGGATCACAAACACAGGTAACAGTGGTTGTGAGTGATACAGCTGCTGCAAAAAGGGGAAGGTGTGCCCTCATCTCCTGTCCCGTGCTTTCTGCTTATTGTAATGAATCGATGTCGCTGCGGCTGGGCAGACCCCACCTAAAAATAACAGTGTGGTCTAACCCAATCTCGCTTCTCATTCGATTAAACCCCGTGAAAGCAGGCATGTAACCTTGTTAATATCACGTTTATTAGAGGGAAGGGGGACAGAAAATTAAGATATACTTCATGTTGTTGCTAATTAGAAAAATTGAGACTTTGCATCTGTGCAAGGCAGAGCAACATGTGGCATTAACAGATGTGAACTCATTACACAGCTGCATCAGAGGAAATTGTGCCACCACAGTGACAAAAATCTCAAAATCAGATTTCCCCCAGTGCCTCAGCTTCCCATTGCCTCCTCCTTCCTTCCTCTAAAAAAAGGTTTGCTCTGGGGTTATTGGGGTTTTTTTCTCTGTTTTTCTTGGGGAGCAGAGAGGAAGGGAGGCTGTTGTTTTTGCAAATATACACTGAACCCCCCAGAGAAGTTCAGAGCAGAAACAAGCCAGGCTGCAGCACGACAGCACAGCCTCTGGCTCCTGCTAAAACACAAGGTGCTCCACAGCTGGAATAAAATCTGTCCTGCCTTTCCCTGACTATGGTGTTTTCCACAGGAAGCCAAGCACGGAGGGTTGCAGGCAGCCTCTTCCTGAGGGCTTTGCAGACATGACTTCCCTGCAAGATGGAGGGAAGTGGGAGTAATACCTTAAATGAGGTGTCACCAATAAAGTGCTTCAAATCCTGCCCTTCATCCCCCTGGGAGTCATCTAAGATCACCAGACCGCTTGTCATCTACAGTAAAGAGCAGCCAAACAGCATGAAAATAGGTCACTTTTTTATCATTTCCTCTGTATATTCTGCTTTTTTTTTTTTTTTGTCTCAAATAGAAGAAATCAATCCCAGAGAAAAATCAGAGGTCAGATTTGGGATTCTTCCCTCTCAGTGCTCCCAGGAGCTGATTTGCTCCCTGGCACAGCAGAGAGCAGCCCAGCAAAGCAGCTGTGTAAAAATGCACCAACTTTGCTGATGCTTGTTTCATTTGTGCCTCATTCAGCTCTGGAGAGGCTCAGCTGTATTTCTGGGCAGTCAAAAACATCATGGTGTTATCAAGAGGCATCACAGTGGCAGGCTAACAGGTTTGGGATGCACAGGCAGGGTGTTGGGGTATGGGGGCTGGAACTCATTTCCCAAATGCTAGGCACTGAATACAAAAAGAAATAGAGACTGGAAAATGAGTTCCAAAGACAGTTTTTACCTTTCTCTGAGAAGATTTTGCATGGACAAAGGAATTTTTGTTGTTGTTTGCAGCAATGCCAACTCTTTCCACCTCCCTTCTCATTCACAAGGATTTCTACTGCCTTGCAATGTTACCTCAAACAGCTGATCCCAGCACTGTTCCAAAACACCCCGGGGGCAGGGTGAGGTCCAAGAGGTACAACTTGGACAGCACCTGGAAAGTGAGATTAGCTTTCCCCCTGGCCGTAAGCTCAGAGCCCTGGACATTTTGCTAAATGAACTCCCCTGTTGAAGAGGTCTGCTGAAAAAAAACCCTTCAGTGATTTGCCTGCTGTCTCACTCATCAAGGAAAACATTGAGGGGGAAACAAAAAAAAAAAAAACCCAAAACTTTATTTTTAACGAAAAAAATTCTAGGTGGTGGGCATGCTCCAGATTGTCTGGCAAATGTCTTCCCTTCATTTGCAGAGGCAAAGGGCTGGTCAGCACTGGTTTCACGCCAGCTGCTCTGGTAGAAATGTTCCTCGCTTGCACCATTTCACTGCAAGCCCTTTATCATCCCTTTGTCCCAGGCAAACACACCCTGTGCAGCACAGAAACCCGTCACCCCACACACTGCTGAGGCCCTCAGTCCCTTTGTGCAGGCTGTTTCATTTCATAAACTCAAGGGTCACTTTTATTGTGGTCTCTGCTAAATGAAATCACAAAAGCAATTTAAAATCGCTTAAGCAAATCATGAAAGATGCAATATGAGGAAAGGGCTGTGAATAATGGTTAGCCTAAAGCATTGCAACAAAGGGAGTGACTGTGCTTCTGTCAGGTCCTTTCTCTTGGTCTGTATCCTTCATGCTGAATTCCTCATCTTCTGTCTAAGATTTTGGGCAGGAACTTATCAAAGGAGAAAGCTGCTGTTATCAAATTTTTAACACTGCCTGCTATTCTTCATGGAAAAATGATCTGCAGGACATAGAAAGAGCTGCAACTGAGTCTGGCATTTCAGATATGGAGTAGCCAGAAAATAATAACAAAAACACAAGATACCATTTTTATCCTGGAAATTATTTTCTGGGGGGAAAAAAAGTCAGCGTAGCCTGTGAACTTCATCCTTATCTGACTGGCATTCAGAAGAAACTTCTGGCTGCCTCCAGCCAGAAGCTTTGTCCCACTAGGCAATAGTCCAAAACAGAACAAAGTTGGAAGTGACTGAAATGGCTGTGAGATAAATTTTCAAGCAACTTTTCTTTCCATCCCATCCCATCATCAGCAATATGCTTCATGGAATACTTTTGTGGCTCAAGGATGACTTTACTACAGCTCTGAAAAGCTCTGTTCACCTTTCATCAGGCCCTTTATTTGTATAGCACTGGCTCCCATGCTGCCTTATCCTACAAGCAGAACAAGTGTTTTCTCAGATATTCCTTGGTGTCCTGGATCCTGTGAGATCAGATTTCCCAGCACTCAGTGCCCAGGTAGGGGTGAGAATTCTCCTCAATGCAGCACAGGCACCCAGAGCAAGGGGCAGTCCCTCTCTGTGCCATTTATTGTCACCCAGGGTAAAAGATGCCTGTGCTCACTCACAAGCCAAAGTGATGCCTGAGAGCCCCACTGGATCAGGTTCCTCTGTGTCAGAACTCATTTCTGCCCACATTTTCTTGATCTAGGTTTTCTAAGGCAGACACAAGTCAGCAGTATTCAAAGAATTTATAAAAACAGCAGTGGCCTTTGGTGCCTTAATTTCTGGCTGGGGTGAGGGAAAGAAGAAAAGGAGAGGATTTTGTCGCCCTGATTGTTTCAGCCTTCTCTTCTGTTTCACAGTTTCATGTTTTGGGTTCTTTCTCACGCTCTGGTCTGTAAACACTGGCAAATGTTTATCATAACTTCAAGGTAGTTTACATTCCTGTTCTTAGAGATATGGACAGCTGATGGACAGTTGTCTTGACCAATGGGATGGGGAGAGGTGTCAACCTTCTCCCCCAATCCCTGGCCTTTGTAGATATACTATATATTAGAGTCAGACTTTCAAATAAAGTAGAGTTTTAGTTCATGCCTTCTGATCAAAGCGTGAGTGTGTGTTTGTGTGTGTGTGACGTGCTGCGTCAGGATTTGGTCCAGGAGCCTCAAAGTGAAGGTCAGAAACTGCACTCAGCATCACAAGAGGCTTTTGAAAAGCCCGTACTTTTGCTGTGGTGATGCTCAGCTCTATTGAGGACGAAGGAACACCCAAACTTCCCTCCTGTGGCCAGCATCTCACAAGCCCCAAACTTGAGGCTTCCAGCTGGATCTATTGGACAATATTCAAAACTGGATTAAGGTGCTGCAGCAGACCCTCATCTATAAAATGTGATCCAAGCAGAATCTGCACATCTGAAACGGCAGAAATTCTGCAGATGGTGGGCCAGATATGCCCTTATTTTAAGCCAAGGATCACATTGAATCTCAACACCACCTTCTCAAGTGGCCATGCTCTGCCAGCCACAAAAACAGTCCTGCAGAGACACAGCCCACAAGCCCGAAGCTCCCCAAAAGCTGGAGAGGATTGGGTGCTATGGCAAGGACAGGTGGATTCCCACTCCAGCTGCTCATAAGGTTCCAATCCTGCAGCACCTGACCACTAACCTAAGGCTCCCCAGAGTGTCTGGACAGGCCAGCATGAAAGCAATAAAGGAAATGGCCCAGAAAAGAAGAGCTTTTTATTTCTTCCCTCAAGAGGTGTCTCAGTAAATGCTTTTAGCATATCCCCCTTCAAAAAGAAAATCCCTTCTAAGCTTATGCATGATAATAACATTTCCCACATTTTCAATTAGCTCAAATAATCTCGCTAAAAGCTATTGATAACCTACCTTTAGCTGCAAGCACACGTGCACCTGTGTGTGCAAGGAGACAAGCCATGCCTGACAGAGTGAGAGGCAATGAGAAATGAACTGCCTGAAATTAACTTTAAGCGTCCAAGTGATTAAACCATTGTGCTGTGATTGTGTAGGATACTGCCTTTCTTCGGCAATTAAGACTGTATTGATCAGATAGCAGGAGGAAAGGGGCCGGCAGAGCGATGCTCATTCAGGCTGCCATAATTAAGAATGATCATCTATTGTTCTGGAGCACACGGCACAGCCCGGCCCCATCAGGCTCTTCCCTCTTGCCTCCCTCTCCCTTCCCTGGCCCTCGCTCCCGTGAACACGCGGATTGAGCATCTGCTTGGAGTGAAAACTGGAGCTGGAGCTGGCTGAAGTTGCTCTGTAGCAGGTCAGGATTAAATTTGTATCTATCTCCGTCCATTCAGACCCAAGACAAGCAGCTTCCGCTGTTTACTAGCAAGATGGGGAAAAAATGGGGGAGAAATGGAGCATGAGAGAATACAGACCACCACATCTGAAAGCAGTTCTTGGGCTCACCAAGACTTTGGGAAAATCGCACCTCTGCTTTTGTGTAGGCCACTCCATCAAGAGCAAGCACGTACCAGAACTGATCCTCCTGCTCCCAAAATTAAACTTTTTTTTTAAAGTCATCTATTTAATGTATTTTTTTTCCTTCCCAAATGCACTCAAACCAATCTTCTACCCTTAAACACAGCTTGAAATTGGCTTCTTATTTATATCTTAACTAGAAAATTTCTTTCTTACAACTTCTGCTGAAACCTTGCTAACATGCAGTGTTGCTTTGCCTTTCTTCACTTCCATGGCCTCACTCTGAGAAAATTGGCATGGAATAACAGCATTTAAAATATCAGCTGACAGACTGTAAGTTCATGATTTCTATGACAGCAGTCCTTGGGCATTTAAACTCTTGTGGTAAAGGATATTTTCTTACTTAATTATTCTAGTTCCCAGTATATCATTTCTCAGGGTATGGATGGCACTTGCTGTGAGCCTCAGAAAAACGATCCATGTCAGTCAAAGTGTGTTATTGTGGGCTTGGGGGAGGATTTGGATCATTTCCTCATGAAGACTACAGAATGCAGCACCTGAAAACACACTTCCCCAGAAAGCAAGGGAACGTGGCACTGAGCCACATCATTCCAGAAGTGATGCACTGATTTATTATTCATCAACAAGACTTTGCAAAACCCCGATGCTGGCATCTAAAACACGGTGATAACCGCTGATATTTTCCTTCACCTTTGTGGATTGCTACCAAACTTAAAACTAAGAGAAAAGATTTGCATACCTGGGTGACGTTACTCTCCACAGCCACAAAGCAAGTAGCCTTAGCCTTTAAAACCTAAGTGTGTCTTCCCAGTTGTTTATTGGAACCCACAAGTGTGACGGAAGCTTTTTCATTTTCCATGTCTGTGCCCATCACTGAGCTATAAGTATGGACTGGCAAGTAGGGCTGGTACACAATGTCTGTGAGCAGAGAACGTTCATGTAGTACCTTCCTTCATAATAATAAGTCAGAGACTCTGTCCTATCCTCTCAACCTTGTCAGCCTTGCTTCACTTTAAATCCCTCTCACTACTTCCGTCACAGTTCTTGTTTTAGTAGATGAGATGTGGCCTTGCCATTGTTTTTCCAGTTCTCTCAGTCCTGGCCCTTGTGAAGATCATTGTTCATCGCTGTTAGCTCGCGTTCCCTGCTGAACACAGATCTCCTTCCTGCCTTTCAATGAGGAACATTTGCATTTCCTGCTGCTTGACAAAACCCCTGCCCATGATAACAGTACATCCAGGTCCTGGCAGTCTGAACCCTGGCACTGTGCAATTTCATCCTCATTGCCCTACCCCAATCCTGCCTCCTTGCTGACTTTGAATGCTACAAGCTGCTGCAGGACAAGAGCTGGAGATCTCTGCTTTGCTCCATTCCTTCCTCTCATAAGCTCAGTGTTACTCAACAGCTCTTGTCCAGGCAGAGTAAAGGGTTAAGCATGAAGACCTGGAAGAGGCAGTGGTGTCCTGTCACAGAGCTGCCCTTTTGCCTCTTCCTCACACATCCACACTGCTCACATAGCCTGCATTCCTCCCCGTTAACACCATTAAGCTTTGACCTGAACTAGACATAGAGCTAAATATGTGCGCACCTGTCCCCTTATAATGACCTGCTATTATCATTTTCCACCCCTCTTTTTTGATTGATGGATATTATATGCAGAGTGACCCTTAGGATTTTTTTCCCCCCTCTTTTTGTTAGGCCTTGCTAAAGCAACCTGCAAATTAATTTAATATCCTCTTTTGGTTGGGAGCTATGAAACGAGGGCTCGAGGCTGATGATGCGTAAACCATTTGTGGCATGTATTTAATCTCTGGACAATGGATAGAGATGTTAGTGCATGCTACACTAAGTTCTATTTACGCTGGCTATTAAGTGCAGTCAAGCTGAAGGCAATCGGAGCACATTACAGGGCCTAATGGGAGAGGATGCTACACAACAGTACATTAAAGACTGAAAATGAATTAAGAAGGAAGCATGGTAGAGAAAGCAGACAAGGGAAGGGTTCTGTATACAGATAACTCTTATTGACAGCACAAATATTCATGTACTCCGAGTTCCCAAATCCAATTTTGGTATTGGATACCACTCTAGAGGGAATGTTTTGAATTCCATTTTCATGCAGATACAAAATGACTCACAGCCAGCCTGCACCTCCCACCTCCACCTCAGTGGTTTGCATAACCTGATGCTGGGAAATGCATCCCCTTTTTCTGCCTTGCAAAGCTAAGCCAGATCCCTCTTGGCCACCTAAATCAGGCTAAACTTTCTCAGCCTGCTCCCTGAAATAAGTCTACCCCCAGGAATGACAAGTAAACCTTGCTGCCCTCCCAGTCCTGTTCACTCTCCTTGGCACTTCTTGCTCTGGCTGTCACTGAGAAAATTCAAGGCCTCTGGGAACAACAGGAGAAAAATGCACAGTGGGAGCAGCCCATGAGTTGTGAAAATTGTATCTTTGCTTTTGTTTTCTTGTCCCTGTTATCTGGATGGGAAAAATTTAGAGATGACAAAATACTGGCCAGCTGTGTTTTCAAAAAGCCCCAGAACCCAAGAGTGGCACTACTTTACTCCATCTCACACATACAATTTTATGAGTTTACTTTTAGGCGTAAAAATCTCTATTTGTGAAGAGACTAGCTTGCTATGTCTTCCTGAGAACAGTGGCTTCAGTTAGACTGGTGAAGGAAAACTCCAGTTTATAAATAAAAACTTGCACATAAGGAAAAGAGAAGCAACAAGCAACCTACGAAAGCCACATGCTCACACTGATCAGCTCTGCCCATTATTCACCAAGGCCTTCCCAAGACCCAGCTCTGACTGACACTGCTCCTGCCCAGGCTGCAGACACTTACCTGATGCACTCCCTGCTCCCCCCATGCAGGGAAATAAACTGTGCCCTGAAAACATCTGCCCATGGTACTTCTGACATTTATTTTAGGACAATATTCCTTTGACTCAAGGCTTCCCTGTACTGTCAAGAGCTTCACTGACTGTCAAAGGCTGGCCACCAGTCCTGGGCAGAAGAACCCCACCACTGAGTCCTGAGGACAAGCCCGAGGAGTGTCCTCCCTTCCTCTGAACTTCCAAAGTCAGATTTTCCTATGACAAGGAGCTCCTTGATACTTCTGGCAGGTTAGACTTCTCCATCAACTTGATGGCAGCAGAAAATACCTGTTAAAAATCAGAAAAGCAAACCTTTTTTATATCCAGTAAATACACTGAGAACGGAGAGCCTGCAAGGAACCAGATGCTCTCTGACATCCCAAAAGCCTGAGACTACACCTGGATAAGATAAGAGAGTTTTCCTTCAGAAGAAGATTGTGGTAAAAAAACCCTTTTCTTTCTTTTGGGTGTCCAAGACCTAATGATCTCCTCTTCCTTCCATTTCTTGAAGTGTAGAATAAGGACATAAAGGAATTACTTTTCACATAGTCAGTTTATTCTAGAAGCAGTTCTGGCAACAGAAGGAAAGAATATTAGAATCCTTTAATAACCATTCTGATTTGGCAGCAGGGGAGAGTTTTGGGTCTTTTAAAATACTAGCAGAGTAAAAAAATCAATTCATTGCTAACAGAAAGAGAAATACAGTGAAACGAATACCCGAGCTTGAAATACTACGTACACAGGAATTCAAACTAATCCGTTCAAGCCAGGCACTGACTAGCCAGTGACTTTGTCTGGTTTCAAGGAGCAAACTTGTAGTGAGGCTCTGCAGAAAAAGAAGCGCAGTTGTTTTCAGGCAAACCTCCCAAGTCCAAGACAAATGACTCTCACACAGTATTTGGATAGAGCTGGAGGGAAGAGAAAGGAAAGAAGTGTTGTTTCATGGAGGTCTTCTTTTCCTTGGCTGGTGAAACACTTCCTCCTCTCAAGGACATTCTTGTAACAAGTAACAGGTGTCCTTTCTGTTTTCCAGAGCAAAACATATTGTAAAATAAATATATAAATTACATTTTCTATTAAATATATTTTAATCATCTGTTCAATAATTATTACCCTAGGAAATATAGCTTTGCTTATGTTTATGGAAATTTGAGACCTTCTCATATTTCTGCAATAAATTCCTTCAATCATGGTCATTGGAGTTTAGAGTCTATTGTGACCCCAAGAGAGTCTGAATTAACTCTGGGGTGTTTGTAGGAGGCAGATGCTACACAGCTACCATGGGCTCTGCTGTGTCTGATAATTTTAGCACAACCTCCTGCCCATTCCTGTAGCCATGGTCTAGCACACTCAGTACACGGCTCACAGCCACAATCTTTCAACAATGCCCCAAGAGTGATGAGAAATTGCAAACCCAGAAAGTGTTCATGGGCTTCTTGTCCCTTTTTGGGCGATGAATGTGATGCTCAGCTGCTGTGATCTGCAGAGTAGTTCAAGAACGAACTGTTCTGACATCTATTTGAGATCCTTCCTATTTTTAAAAGCATCTTGGGAGGAGGAAGAGTAAGGGAGGGAAGTAAGCAAGAGTTTCCTTCTAGCTAACACTAAAAAATCCAATCACAGATTTCTTTTTCACCTTCTTCTTGGGAGTTTTCCTGTCTTCCCATCCCCACCAAAAGACTGGGTAAGCAGAAGAAAGAACAGGCAGGAGAAGAAACAGTCTCAAGACTCTTACAGACCTCAAAAGTTCTCATCAGAGGAGAAAAGGCTGAATGAAATCAACTTTCAGCCTTGGAGGAAAGGAGAGGAAAGGAGAAGTGAGTCAGGAAGTCAAGCAGTATCACACAAAACCAAGAAATATTCATCAAAGACCCAAAGGTCCTCTTTTCCTGGGGTTAGCAGGAACAAATTCCCACTGTGGCCAAAGAAGAAGGTGCCCTACCTTCAGAGCACCCCTCACTGGTCACTGGTTAACCAGGAAATTCTCTGAGGCCACTTGCAAGGACCTGTGAGTAATGCAAGGCTGGCAGCACTTTGCACTTTGCTTCCTCACCGAGGGTTATCCAGCTTAACAAGTTCCCCACAGTTCAGGGAGTGTTTAAAAGGGTCAAAGTTTCTTGTTGTTTATAAGAAGAACGTCTGTGTTTATCATCAATGCAATAAAGCTGCTGAAAATAATCATCATAATCTGTGGATGCAGCCCAACAGGAGCGTCACAGTCCAAGGCAGCACCTTCCCAGCCCAGATACAGCCACCATCTGCTGATCATTAAACTCTCTGTGAAAGCCAAGGCACAAATGAGAACCCACTGGGCAGTGCCATGACCCTTTGTCAGGGGTTAAAACAAGCAATAAGGCAGGGTGAAGGACTGCGAAAATGGCCCTGTGAACACTTGCCTGCTGGGACCCAGCCTCACCTGGAAGGCCTTACCATCATCACCTTGTCTAACTCACCTCTCCGGGCACTCTGCACATCCTCAGATGGCCCAGCCACTCCTTGGCGCCGGCTCCCATGGGCTCACATGAGGTAAGGGAGCAGAGCCTCCTAGACTGGCATTGCCATTGCAACACCATCCATTTGAATACACTGGTCTAGAAGAAAAAGCTTGTTTTCATTACAAAAAAATCTACATTTCTAAAGTTGTCATTATCTCTGATCCACTGGCATGTCCAGGGAATATACCATTGCTCACACAAACATGGGAACAATCCCTCTTCATGCGTGTAATTGGAGAACTCTGTGGGCTGTGTGGAAGGAGGGAGCAGGACCAGCAAACTCTCAAGGGCAGTAAAACCTTCTATTGAAGGCAGAGATGAAAGACAGAGAGAAGAGTGGGAAGGCAATATATGAAACAAAGCAGAGGAATGTACTGCTTTGTCCAGCTGCTGCTGATGATGAGCAGAACAGGCCCACGTGATGTGAAGTGGAAAAACCACAATTATCACATAGGATTAATTTAAGATAGCAAACAAATGACAGTCTGCAAACCGTGATTTTGTTTTGCGAATCACAGGCTCACATGCCTGTTGCCTAGGATTTCTGCATTGGGGTAGATGGCTAAGGGTGGAAAACCCACAATTCCCGTACAAGGTACAAAATACTTCTCCTTTGACAGAGAATCCATCATTTCAGTTTGTCCTGATGACTTTATGACGTTTGTATAGATGATAGATACTGAGTATCCCCCCGATAACCTCTGGAAACCAGGGTAAATAGAGGTGCTGAGGGTAGGAAAAGCACATTGTCCTGAACCAGGAGGTTGATAGAAGAACACAGGTAAGCACAAGGGTCAGCAAGGGAGCTTAGAGTAGTTTTGTAGAGAAAAACATTGGTTCAACAAGACTGCTGGAGAAATACGGCATGATTCTGCATGAGCTGCCTTATCAGGAGTTACGCATTTATTTAACTGACTTAAAATCATTTTAAAAATCCATGCAAGGTTTTTGGATTCTGAGACAACATTGGCAGCACAACAAAAGAACAGAGGCTTTAAAATACTGTATTAAACAGGAAATTGTGCAGCTCTCCACTGAAAATCTCTTCTCCACCTCATTTTCCGCATTCTTTTGCACTCTTCATCATTCTGGAAATTGAATTTTTAGGCGCTCTCAAAATGGCCACAGCAGATAGTCTTGGCAAATCCAGCTCTCAAGGAGAAAGGCAGATGAAGGGGTCTGCAGCCCCACACTATCCCTTCCTGCCATATCTGACACCTTGTAGATTGTGATGAGTCTGCTGTGGAAAAGTGAATATTTTTATTTTCTAGTTCCCCTAAGGACTTTCTCAGTAACAACATTTGCCTTGTAGCCTGTAGGTCAAGCAATTACCTCAGGTATATCCATTTACCAAACTGTAGCTTTCTCTTTTTATGTTTTTAATATATTCTTCAATCAGAAGGGATTGAAATAATTATACCTCAATATTTTGATTTCCTGAAAGTTTTTGGGAAAGAATGTTAAAATAATCCTTTATGTACCTAAAGTGTCTTGCCCTCCTCAGTATTGTTTCCTCAGTTCCAGTTTTCTTGTTCTCTTTTCCATATAGAAAACTTTATTCTGTGATTTTTATTTCAAAAGGCATAAAATCTCTGGCTATCCATCTCAATTCTCCAACAGTTCTTAGCAGCCTATAACAATGCCAGTTTCTCAAAGGATCGGTTTTACATGGTTTTTCCTAACTTTGTCATGAAACTTGTAAAATGAGGAGCTGGTTCGTTGTTAACCCACCTTCCACAATTTCACTTTGTATTTTATAGCAACTTTGATATTTCAAAAACCAGCCCTCTGCCTCTCTCCTTTCCTTACCACTGTATTTCATTAACCAGCAATGCACGATCTGAGCTGCAACATTCAGAGAATCAATAACCTAAAACTTTCCCTCACCTCTCCGTGCCTCACTGAACATCAGACCATAACACCCCCTGGAAAATATGTATTAGGGATGCTACAATGTCTGTTGTTACCGAACTCGATTCATTTCAGCCCCTTCCATGCAGGACCAATAAACACATGCTCTTTTCACCTACAAATCCCCAACAGCCTCTACAATTAATACCTAATTAACAAACAAAAGCAGAGATGCCAGGTGGAACGGCACAAACCCGTTCACAGCTCACAAAAGGAACAATTAACTCCTGCCAGCTAAGGACAGTGAGAATAATATTTTGTTATTGAATAAAGCCCACCTGCCAGGGTTGCATGTGTTTATAAAAATAAAATAAACCAGCTCCAGTTCAAGTGCAAGATGTGGGCTCTGAGTCAGGAATTTCTTAGGGTAGACCAGGGGCTGGACCAGAGGGTCATTATATTTCCCTTCTAACAATAAGACCATAAATCCACTGTCCTTCCAAAAACTTTTAAAACCAATTATTTATGTCTTTTTGTAAGCCGTGAAGCTGCTCCCACAAGAGCTAAAGCAGATTTCACCACTGGATGAGCTAAAAACTGCACAAATTGGCTTCCCCCAGCAAACCTCACATTGTACATGGCCAACAAATTACAACAGCATCTGTGGAGGGAAAAAAAAATATCTTCACTGTTCCCAACTTGAGTGAAGACGTGCTTGAGCTCCAGCTGAGGTTCAGCCCATGGGGTTTGGCTGCCTGAGACGTGAGCTTGGTGCCTGTGTGTGTCCTTGCAGAGTAAATCAGTGCCTGTCCTCATCATTGGAGCCCAGGGAAGGTGGCTGCTGCAGGCTGGCTCTGCAATAGGACTCAGTCCTCCTATTCCCTCTGCATCCTCCTCTGAGGTGGGCCCTGGGGAAGTGTTCCCATCCATCCCCCTGCCTCTCCTTGTCCCATCTGCTCTGAATCTGAAGCACTTTGGTGGATACCCCCGGTCTCAGAGCTTTCAGTTTGTTTCTGCTCTCAGCCCACCCTCCCTGGCTTTGGGCATGTGAGTGCAAAGAGCACCAGCCCCGGTTCATACTCAGCAAGGCAGGGATGGATCCTCTCCAGGGAGAGTTCTGCAAGTGGGCAAAGACCAGGGTCAACCTCTCCTGCTCTCTGGCCATAAATGACACATCAATTATATTTACGGTTAATAACTTTTTCTATTTCTAGAACTGTACAGTTGCTAGGAAAGGAGCATCATTCTTATTAGTACAAGTGATGTTCCTTGCCCCATCCCTGGAAGTGTTCAAGGCCAGGTTGGACAGGACATTGAGCAGCCTGTTCTAGAAGGTGTCCCTGCCATGGCATGGGATTGGAACAAGATAATCTTTAAGGTTCCTTCCAACACAAATCATTCTGTGACTCTGATTCTGGGATAATAAAAGATATCTCTATGAAAAATCTACTTTGCCCTCAAGTCTGAGTTTTCTTTGCAAGTGTTGTGTTTCTGTTGGAGCAGATATCCAACCAGGACTTGGCAGTGCCCACAGGCACAGGTTCCCCAGCCCTGCTGTCAGCTGTACACCATGACAGGTTAAATTCTGTTCTTTCTGAATTACTACTCAAGTATTTCCCTCCAACTCCCCAGGCTCTGTGCCAGGGGGTGTTCACTCCCATGTACCAGGTCAGCACCTGGAGAAGTGTTTGCAGGGGACAGACACCAGTGCAGCAGCAGCAGCTCGTCCATCCACCCACCCTGCCAGGGCTGATGTGGTGACACTCAGTGCCTACCTGCCCAGCTCTCAGGTTTATTTTCAGCCACCCTGATGTGACCCTGCACTTTGCTAAGTCCGGCACTCCAATGCCAGTCCCGTTCCCACTGCAGCCCATGCCCTCACAGCTCCCAAGTCCTGCATGGACTAGCCAGTAAATCAGGGCTGTAAAAGTATTTTTGGCCCTTTGCCCAGTATGTGTACCTCTTAATCCCTAATTCCAATTGTGTAAACAAGGCATGACATAACTGGTGTGCCATGGAAATATGCTCTATAAAGTTGATTACCGTGCTTCATCCCATTAGAACAGCAGTCACTGTAAAACTCTAGATAAGGCTAAAGCAATTTATTTGTGTTTCTAAAGGAGATGGGCACATTTTGGCTTTTCAGGGCATGATCAAACTTGACAGGCGGACTCTAAAGCTATTTTGCAGCTCTTATAACAGCTCATTTCAACCTGTACTGGGTAGGAATTTTTAAACCAGATCTCCTAAAAGGTCAGATCAAACTGAAACTGTGGCTGTTTCTCAAGTATGCAAAGAGGGAGAGCATAGAAAGCCATGGGTTGCCTGGGTGACCTCTTCAACCAGGTGTCAATCCAGGTCCTGCTCTCTCCCGAGTGCGAAGGCAGCTCTGGGTGCTTTTGGAGGTCAGGAGCTCCAGGCACCAGAGAAAGAAGAGCTGCAGCCATGTCCCTGTGCAGCCAAGCTGACTGTCACAGCAGGATTTTGTGCCGGGATGACAGGAGGCAGCTGTGCTCCCCTCGTCCATCCTGCAACCTCCAACAGCCTCCTGCAGCTCTCAGCTCCCAGCTGCAGCCCACGGGTCAGGCCTGACAGCCCGGCTCAGGGGGGCCACAGCACCTGCGACAGAGCTGGGACTCCAGCCCAGGTCTCCTGAGTCCCTGCCCAGGCTGCCAGCTGAGGACTCAGGTCATTGCAGCTCCGAAGGGAACCCAACACCCATCACAGACCTCAGTTCTAGGAGGAATTGTGGATGGGTAAAACCCAGAACTGCTGAGCCCAGGTGTTCTTTCCCTGCTTCATGGGTCGAGGCCAGAACTCTCAAAAAACACAAGGAACCTTCCTTGAACCTGGCCCAGGTTTGCAGCAAGCAGGAAACCTTTGCAGCTTCAGATTTCACTTACAAATCAGCTCTGAGGAAAACAGCTACTGTGCTCGAAGGCATTAAAAATTGATATAATTAACACAAATCAAGGGTATAATATACATCAACTTGTGCACGAGTTCAAAAGCTCTTTTTAAAGCCATAAAAGCCAAGGAATTTTTCCATTATCTCAAAAAGAGCTTGATAAAGTCTTTTGCTTGTAGAATTGAGCCTGTAGCAGCTGGTAGCGTTACTGAACCAGCTACAGCAGCCTTGTGCTGTGTTATAAAGACATCTCTGTTGCTGGAGAAGAAATGATAACGTGCATTCGTAAAGGCATTTTTAACCTGATTCTTTAACCATCTCCCATCCTCTCCCTCTGTCTCCTCTTGAAAAGGTTTTTCAGACTGGAACTGTACTTGAATTTAGTCTAATTGGAAGGAAATGTGAGACCCAAATCTTGGTTCTCATTGGCATGGAGACACTTGCATATAATCACGGTATGCAAAACAGCAGAAGTCTGAATTCATAATTGGACGTTCCAAAATGTAATTATGAAAGATGAAATGCTCCTTTCAATGAGAAGGCTGTAAATAGAATAATTAATTTTGTGTTTGCTTGAACAATTCTGTATTATGGACCTTACACTGGAACTGAAATTAATTAAGTGCACCAGGATTTATGGAGGAGGTGAAGAGAGAGGGAAAAAAAAAGAATTAATCTGAAGTAAAAGATAGATGACTTTGTGAGTGTAATGATGCGTTAGTCTGGGGTATTCTTTAACAAATTTAGCAGGCATGTTCTGGGTACAAACAGCACTCACTGACAGAATTATCTCAACTAATGCAGCTGCTGGACTCTGAGCAAATTGAGATTGCAGATGAGTACTTTAGATTTAGAGCTATTAACCCTCTGTGTGCTGGAGATGTGTTTCCATTCCCTGCATGGCAAGATTGGCTGTGTGTCCCTTGTGCCAAGGTCTGCAGGACACTGCTGGGCAGCAGCTCCCTGGGCTGGTGTGAGCACACAAAAACACACATGAATACACACAGGAAAACACAGGAACACACACAAACACACATAAATACACACACAAACACCCTGGAACACACATAAACACACACAGGAACATGCAGGAGCACACACAGATACACAAAAAACCACATGAATACACAGAGGAGCACACATGAATACACACAGGAACACACACAAACACACATGAAAACACACAAACACACAGGAACACACGTGCTGGCAGAGTTGGACGTCAGGCAGTTCTGGGAGAACAGCAGAGGAGATGCAGAGCACTCAGAGGAAAGGGAAAGGAAATGAGAGCAGAGTTCAGTTAAGTCTCTCAGTGGACTCAGGGAAAGAAGGGACGGTGGCTACCGCCAGTTGTGATTTTTAAAGCAAACAAAGCCAAAGCAAGCAGCCAAGCATAACTGCAAACCAAACGGCTTAGCTGCAACAAGCTGTTCCTGGGGTCATTTCAAATGGAAACCCAGAGTTATTCCTTTCCTCTGCTAAGATCAGGCTACAAAAACCCAGGTGTAAAAATCTCTTCCAAGGCTTCATTCAGGACTAAAGCACTTTCCAGGCCTGAATGAATGAGGGATTTCAGATTTATCAGCCTGGCAGAGACCCCTGAGACAGCCGGGGCAGTAAGCGCTTCCGACATCCGGAGCTGTCACTCAGAAGACATTTCCAGTCCCATAAACGTTATGCCTTACTGGTATAATTTGGAATAAAATAATGTAATTGGCCATAGATTCAGGAATAATCAATGTGATACTTCCCCTCCTCAGAGTGACTCTGAGGCAGCACTTTGTGAGGCGTTGGCTGGGCTGTGCAGGATTCCTGCACCATGCAGGGACGCTCTGGAGTTTAGCACGCTGTCTGTGGAGTGTCAGCTTTCCCTGCCTGAGAACCGGCTGCTGAGAGACACATGGCAGCTGGAAGCAGCCCCCTGGGACTTTTCTGAGACTCTGGGAAGCACAATGAGGATGTGCTGGCACAGCCCTGGAACAGAGGCAGAAGCACAAAGTACTGAAGAGAAGATCCCTTGTGACAGCCCGGGCCTGGGTAGGAAGGCCGGGTGTCACCATGGGATTTCAGGCGCCAAAGTCCGTTTGGCAGCAAAATAAATGAGAGACAGGCACAATCTGGTGACTTGAAAAATAACTACTTCAATAAGAAGCAAAACAACAAACAGCAAACTGAGCTCAGTATAGGGTGCACCAAAAAAGGTGAGGGCTGGGGGGGGGTTACAATAACTTATATAGGGTAAGATAAGGGCGGAGTCTGAGGGCAGGGAACCAATCGGGAGAGAGGGTTAGGAATATGCAAATGATGTGGCAAAAAGTAACTGATCACAAGGGGAAACTTCGCAGTCTAATCTGCATAGGGAGCTCCCATGAGGCCGTGCAGGTGAGATTTCTGACCCCTGACCGGGGGATTTTTGCCGTGGCCTTAGCTCAAGGCTCTCTTAGACCTCAACAATCCCTTATCTCTGCTTTCTCATCTGCTCCTTCTCTGCTCAGATTTCTTTGCCAAGGAAGAAGTTTCTCAGGGCTGATTTTATTCCTTAGTGCGATAGGATTCCTCAATGTAGGACTTCCTTGTGTTTCACAGACATCTGCTCCCAGAGGCTGACCAAGCAATTAACACAAATTGTACCACGGTTTATCAAAGTTCAGCATGACAAACTTCACTGAAGTCACTTCTCCTTGTGTGCCTTCGACGCCTTCTCCTTCACCGCCTGTGCCTGGTGAAGTCACAGGGATGGGAAAGGTGTGAAACCATAACCCTCAGACATGACCTGAGATGCTCACAGTCAGGGCAGGTGGTGGAGTATGAGACTGAAACCTGTCCCTGCTCTTATCAGGTCAAGCTGTTCCCAAGCCTGAGTCTTCCCTCTGGGCTGGAGGAGACTCCCCAGAGATGTGACTGCTTTGCACCAAACCAGAAACGCCACTGTGTGGGAATAAGGGCCTCCTTCTCCAGGATAGACGGTGCTGGGATTGCAGTTTCTAAGAGTTAGAAGCTGCCTGGAGGATGGTTACCCAACACCATACATTGATCTCAGGGTAGCAGAGTGCACTCGGGTACTATGCCTATTTGCTTTCTAATATTTGTTTTCATTTTCCACAATAAAATGCTAAATATGAACTACGGTTACTCTGCCTTAAATTGCAACAAGAGCTGCATTTTCCACTTGCTTGGTTATAGCTCTTTAAGTGATACATTATATTGTTTGCCAGAATACTTCTACAAAGTCTTTGCTTCATTTAACTTGTAGAACAATTCAGCCAGATTGGTCTATAAAAGGTGTACTTAAAATCAGGATTACCCCAGGATTCAAAAGTGCTGGGTGCTAAAATGCAGTCTCTCATTTCCCATGGCCTTCTGAGCATCTGAACATATTTATACCTTCTGCATTGCAGCAAACTTAATCAGAAGGACAGGCTTGCTAACATCTGTGCATTCCATTCACTTCTGGAGTTGTCTCAATCTCTTCTGAAACCTGATTCTGGCTGTCAGAGCGCATAGCTCTCCATGCAGGGTATTATTTGGACATGTAGACATCTGTCATCAGGAAGTGTGATAGATGGTTTTATTAACCCACACAGGCAAAGACTGTGACAGCAAAGGACTCCTACACAGGGAGAAAGTATCCTGAAAACCTTACAAGTCTGCTCCTTACTTTTCCCAGCCTGTGGTTGCGGCAGGGCCTGGACACTTGGACTAGGAAAACACGTTACACACCTCAAGATGGTCATATTGCCTTCAGATAGCTCTGGCCAAAATAAGTCAAACAAGTACCACAGGTGGCATCTCCAACAGCAGAAGGAGAAATGGAAAGTGAGGAGGCTTAAATTGGATATTAGGAAGAAATTCTTCCCTGTGAGGGTTGTGGAGCTCTGGCACAGGTTGCTCAGGGAAGTTGTGGATGCCCCAACCCTGGAAGTGTCCAAGGCCAGGTTGGACAGGGCTTGGAGCAACCTGGGATAGTGGAAGGTGCCCCTGCCCATGGCAGGGTGTTGGACTGAGATGAGCTTTAAGGTCCCTTCCAACCCAAAACATTGTACAAATCTATGATGAACTGATCTGCAATACCAGAAATTCCTGCAAGTAGGAGGGTTTGTAGCAAACTGTAGCCAGGCTGTGCGTTACAAATAGGTTTAGGAAAAATGGAAATCTGTTTTAATAGAGATCATCAAAAAGATTTATTTTAAGTCATTCATTAATTAAACACAAATTCACCGACTAGTCCCCACAGCTGTTTTTTCTTCTCAAATTCTTTCTCCTTCCAACCTCCCATCTAGCAGTCACCTACAGGCAGGACTTTGAACCAACAAATGCTAGGGCAAAGTCTAGAGCCAAACTGGAATTTTTGGATGCTTACTTTCGGGGTTTGGTCTACATGAAGTTGTATCTACATGAAGTTCCAGCCTGAGTAGGGACAATCTTTTCTGTCTCTCAGCCTTCCAAAAATAGTCCAATGCAATAAATCCTTACTGGTTTTCAATTTCCCAGGATTCAAGGATTCTTGTGCTGAAGCTCCCAGGGAACTGAAACCAGATATAGACAAAGGAACATGTCCCTACTCCTTCTTTTCCAAAAAGCCTTTTATTACAGCAGCCAGGGGCTCACTGCTGGGAAGTGAGAGGGCTGGTTTTGGGCATCCAGGGACCTTCATCTTCCCTATCCTTGCTGTCCACTTGCTTTTTTTTTTTTTTTT
>WBMY01000881.1:631468-667412 GCA_013397315.1 Donacobius atricapilla
TGTGTGTGTGTGTGTGTGTGTTGTGTGGCATATATCATATTCACAGACATCTCAGTATGTAGAGCTACATACTGTGGTTCTCGTGGATATTATCTTCCTAATGGCACCAGACAGATGAATAAGATAAAATCAGTTGTATCTTTTTATTTACAAAGGCAAGGGATTGCACTCTGGGTGTGTCTTTGCCATTTGGGAACATCTGCATTTGAAACTTCAGATTTGTATGTTTTGGGTTGTTCTATACCTATTACAAACATGTCAGAGTAATCCATGTTGTCTGCTGCAGACTGTAAGAGATGGATAGTTAGTTATTTCCTTTAAGCCCTAATTTCTGGAAACAAATGACTGCTGAGAAACCTTACATTTAAAAGCAAAATTAAACAGGTTGGTAAAATTTCTGTGTATGGGAAATCTGAAAATGGGTTTTAAATGGAAGCAAGAATCTTGCAAACAAGACAGGATTTAAAAGTTTATATGGAGCAGTGAACAAGCAAACTCATAACCTTGAGTTGATTTTTGTTCACTTGCTTTGACAGTGATGCCAGGCGCCACATCCAAAATATAGTATTTTATCTCAAGCAGATACACAAAGGCTTGTTTTCAGAAACATCTTGTCAATAAAAGCAAAAAAAAAGGCAAATCCAAATCACTGTATCAGGATAACTTAAGCTAATAACATAACCTGCAATTTTGTAGTTTTATATTATTAGAAGATATGAAAAAAAACCCTCACCAATGCCCCTGACACTGATTCATCAAATAAATTAACTATGTTCATCAGTTAACTCTCACTGGTCAAATAGGGTTAAAATTCTTGGATCTAATTCACACTGCTAATTTTGCAAAAGGGGGGGGGAAAGCACAGTGGGATAGCAGGAGCCAAATCTGCTATTTTGTCATAACTGACTGAACCTTGGGGGCTGGTGTTTTATTCTCATAATATTTCTTTTAATAAAAAAGTGCCTGATTAAAACAGCCTTTTAGAAAACATTAATTCAGGAGCTAAAAAAAAAATTCAAATGAACTCAAATAGATTTTCTCTGGTACGTTAACATTGCATTTAGGATAATGGATAAGGAGAAGGATGGATTCTGTAGGTATAAATCAATAAACGAGGGGGGTTGATGAAACTGCAACCTGTGAGAGTGAAGCCCTGGTGGTTTGTGATATCATCAGGAGCCTGAGATTAATTTGCTTGACAGTCCAGTCTCCTGCATTCATTATTTTAGCAACAGGACCACAGTGCACACGTTAACCAGGCAGCCAACACACCCTCACTCAGATCCCCTACAAGCCCCTGGGTTACAGTAAAAACCCCAGCTGACTTGTCAGTAGGATACGTGAACAGATTTTCCTTTTTACTGCTGTAAGAAAACTGATAGAGAGGGGGGCTATGGAGAGACGGAGTAAAAGGGCAGTTTTGGATTAGCCCCACTGCTGGTCACACTGGCTGGTCACACACCTGGCAAGGACCTGGCTCTGCCACTCTTACAAGGCTCAGCGCTGCCTTGATGAAGCTCTGTTAATGATTTCTTTGGGATTCCAAGGGGAATGTGATCGGTGGCAGCATGAATAAATGGACAACACACCTCCTAGCCTGCTCTCTCGATGATTTCTGCCTTTGAGTTTTCTCTGGCTGAAAATAAAAGTTTTAGGAGACAAATTTTTGGTTCGCAAGAAAAAGCAAAAAAGTTAATGTAAGTCAGTCAGGAGCTGGAAACCCCAAATAACCTTCTGTACTCTCTATATTCTATGCAGTTATCTCAATGTCATTTTTCTTGCAGGCTTATGACCAAACCCTGCTCACCTCGTGCACCATCTAGGGGCCTCTGAAACCCAATGAAGGGGCCATTGATTTTAATGGCTGTTGGATTAGATCCTTGCTCTTAGGGATAGCCCCATTAATTTCATTTGGCCTGTTGATGTGAGTATATTGGCCCCAAGTCTGTGACTTCCCTAGCCCTGGGAACAGGCAGAAATCCCTGTCCTGTTCTGCTGCACAGTCTATCCCATCCAGCTGGAGTTAAGTGTACCTCATTACTCAGGGAAAGTTGGATTTGGACAATTCTTCACTGATAAACAACATATTGCTATAATTAGCAAGTGTGGACTGGGAATCCTGGAAATGGAGTCTGTCCAATCTGTCAATTTAGGAACATACTGTTTAATTTACACAGTGCAGCACATTGTGCAACCTGAGAAGGTTCCCCTGGCCTGGGCCAGAGCGGGGCTTGCTGCTGCCTCCAACTTTGGAAAGCAGCTTTCAGCTTCAGAGAGCAATTTTGACACTCTTCTTCTTCCTCTTAGCCTCTTCATCTGTGTTGAAAGTGAAAGAGGCTGAAAAGACTGAAAGAGGCCACGCACAGCTCCTGTACAACCACTGCCAAGCTGTTTTTACAGCTAAACCCCGAGGATCCCTATTTTCCAGAAGAAAAGTTTCCCCTGCTGGAAGACTTTGTGCAAGGACTGTTGTGAGGAGGACAGTACAGTCCAAATCATAGAAGAGAATCACAGAATCAAAGAATCAATCATAGAATCATAGAATCCAAGAATCATGAAATGCCTTGTGTTGGAAGGGACCCTAAAGACCATCTTAGTTCCAACACTCCCACCACGGGCAGGGACAGGGACCTCCCACGGTCCCAGCTTGCTCCAAGGCCTGGCCAGCCTGGCCCTGGACACTTCCAGGGATGCAGCAGCCACATCTCTGGTCATTCAGACATTCTCTGGTCGACCTGTGCTGGTGCCTGACCACCTTCACAGGGAAGAATTTCTTCCTAATATCCAATCGAAGCCTGCCCTCTGTCAGCCTGAGGCCATAATGATTGTCCTAAAGTGCCAGGCCCAACACACAAACCCCTGTGCTGGTGCACCCAGGCTCTGGGAGTCCTGAGCTGCAGGGTGAGAGAAGTCAACCAGCCTGGACCGCAGCACAAAGTCCAAAATGACCTTCCAAAACCTGCTCCACAGAGGGACGTTTGGTTTGGTTTTAAATTGCCATTAATACACCAACAGAAATGCACAGCAGAGTTGTTTTAATACAAATATACACTATTAAATTTCCACCTAGGCTGACCCGAGTCACTGAGCATGACATTTTGCCTTGTATTCTCCAGGCCAGATTCTTCTTCAGTTATCAGACTTCCCCTTCACTCCCCTGCTTGTCTTTCTAATCAAAGGAAACCACTCCAACTTTTAAATGAAACTAATTTTCATATTGCCCACATATACATACAGTTAAGAAATTACAGTGACAGTGATAAAAAATGTTAATTTTTCTTTCCAGATGCTTGTAAAACAGCCTTAACATATGTCCGCTGTTTAATTAACAGAGCGGCAGCATGGTGGAGGGAAGCCAAACTAATAATTTAAAGAAGCATTCTCCTTCCCTTGATTTGAATCCCAAAACACATCCATCATGTGCATTTCTGAAACTGCAAAAGATTTAATTTTCTGAACTTTCAACAAACATCATAAAACAAGTCAAAGAGGAACCTGAAGTCAGGAGTGATCACCTTTGAGAGAGTTCAGCTTCAGAACTTGCAAAGAAATCCATTTCATTAAGTGACTAAAAATTCCAGTGCGCTTTTTATTATTATTATTATTATTATTATTATTATTATTATTATTATTATTATTAGCTTTTATTATCACCTTCTGCTGGGAGGCCAAAAGGTGTCATTTTGCTGCTCAGGTTCTGGTTTTGAGCCGCATCCTTGCACAAGATCGATGAGGATGTAATTCCTCCCTCCAAGCAGAGCCAGGACAAAGCCAGTCACCTCACCTACTCATGGAACCTTTTCCTGTAGTATTTGTGTGCTGCAAAATTTCTAGGGTGTCTGTCTTTCCTCCCCAGGAAGTACAGAGATGCTGCCACCCCAAATTATAGCTGGGGGCTGAGACAGTTTAAATTGCATGTTCAACACATGCAATTTAACTAACTCCACTTTTGGAGCTGTTCCTGAGCCCAGACTCTGGAGGGGGAGCACTGAGGATGCTGAGGACCTCGGTGTGAGGCGAAGGTCTCACGCTCGCAGTCCAGCCCAGCACACAGCTGATATCCCAAGCTCTGCTCCTGCAAGGGCAGCACTGAGGGTCTGAGATGGAGCAAACAGAGCAGATGGAGAAGTGCTGGTCTCTGAACTCACAGCTGCTTGCCGCACTCCTCTTTGCCCCCTCACAAAGATAAGGTCATAGGGACAAGGCAAACCCAAAACTGTCACTTGCAAAATTGGTGCAGAGCTCACATCTCTGAAGCCAAAGTGAACTTCCCGGAGAGGGCCTTGCCCTTTCTGTGAAAGCACATCGAGAGCTTCATCCCCCTCTGCCCTTCGTGTCTGGGATGACTGCAGGATATTTAAAGGTGCAAAAAGCTCTCCTTACCTCCTTGCCTCTGTTGTCAGCAAACAACAATTTGTATGTAGAAGGGATCAAATCCCTCCCGGAGGTTACTCTGAGATCCATGGGGGAGGAGGAGAAGCCACCACAGCCATTAACCTTTTCTGAGATAACCAGATACACAGAAAGTCAGCACTGGCCACCACTCACAGCCAGGAAATGATGCTCTTGGCCCCCACCCTCTGCAAAGCTAATGACTCCTCCCCAGGGACCAATATGCCTGGGGAAAGGAGTTTGTGTTTTATCAACCTGATGGAGCAGTCTCTGTTCCCAGAGAGACACATGGTGTAAAAGACAAAGCAGCACGGTGCCAGCTGGGGAAATACACCCTTTCCTTTGAGGGAAGGAAGAGATTTGTCAAAGGTGATGCTGTATTTTATTACTGTATTGAATGGAAGAGCACATTAATAGACTTCTGTTAAATATTAACCAGGAAGAGGAAAGATGAGGACAGAGCATTTTCCTTCTCCAACTTTTGTAAGGAGCACACAGTCATAAAGCAACTCAGAAATTAATCTGCTGATAGATTAGAGACTGTGAGTGTTAATTGACCCTTTGATCTCCCAGTTGTTATTTTGGGTCTTGCAGGGAGGCCTGTGAATGAATCTGAAGTTATTAAATGAATTCCTCACTTGCTGTGACAGCATTTGGCTCCCAGCAGTGAGGATCCCTTCGGGCTGGCCCTACTCTGGCCGGAGTTCTCAGAGGGGTGGAGACAGGGACAGGTACTGCATGACAGGCAGGAGGAGAGCACCCAGCTGTAGTTTCCAGATAGTCTTCATGCTCTACATGACTAAAGGGAGTTGAAAACTCCCCAGCTTGAAATCAAGAGCATTTCACAAACTATTGGATCAGCATCACTCCTAATTCTGGCACAGCCCAAAGCCACGGGATCTGTTTATCCCCTTCCCCCTTTCAGAGCCCGCCAGAAGAGCGGTGCAAACAGACCTAGCCAAATTTCCCCAGGTAGCTGTATCCCTGGAGCAGCTCTGTACCCTTTGAGAGGGTTACAGCTTATCTTTGTTTTGTCTGGTTTTCAACATGGAACCTCAGGCTGTGTTTTCCAGAGGTCCTGCTCCCTAACTGTGAGACCACTTAGGCCATGGACAAAGTCATCGGGACTGAGCTACAGAAACCCTGAAAAACCCTGAGCTGGGCTTGCTCAGGTCATGGCCCCACGTGTGACTGGTGCCATGATCAGACAGAATTTCTCCGAGGCGCACAGAGAGTGGAAGGGCCATCTTGGATGGAGTTTCAGACTAAGTTTCTTCTTAGTCTGAAAGCTGGAGATAAACATTTGGGGAAAAAATTGCACACAATGAGTCAGTTAATGTAACGGGGCCTTTCTCCAGAAACCTGGCCAGCCCTTCCCATTACAGAGCTAGTCTTTGGCTAGCTCTCCCAAGGAGGCTCAGCGACTGTGTACATTAAAAATGCTATCACCATTATGGGCTCTTCACTAAAGGTACAAGAGCATGACAAATATATGTAATTTGCAAATTGGCTGGTCTTTTGCAATAATTTAGAGACACTAGTTAGCGGCAATAGAAATCTAACAATTACTGATGTTTAAGGTTTGCATTGTTGCTCTGCGAATATTTCATGCATAAATGAACTTCCCCTGGACCAACTGCTGTTTCTGATGAGGCGCTCTGAGGCTTTATTGCCAAATACACAGCGGGGCTCCCCCAATGAGCCACATAACGGATGATGCATCACCTTCGCCGCTTAAATAATGCAGAGTATCTGCATTTTATAGAGTGGTGGTACACTTTATTTACATATCAACTGAGTGGCCAGGCTGAATATGAAGAAATATGTGAAGGAAAGAACATGGCACTTTTAATATTTCATATTAGCAAGCACCCTGCAGGAAGAGCCTTGGCAGGGTGAGAGCTTATCTGCCAGATTTCTGTGTGTGCATGCCTCTCTCTGAGAAAATCTCTTGCAAAACTGATGCAACAAATGTCTTTTCCCATTCATGTGAACTTCTTCAGCATTATTGAAAACAAAAGGCTCAGAGTGCTAATCAGAGATTGACTTTCCAAGCGTCATTTGTTTGGGAAGAGAATCAAACCCATCTTGAAATCTTAGCCTGTTCCTTCCTGGGGCTGCTGGGAGATGTAGTCTTCCTCTCTATCACTCTGGAGAGAGCTGCAGGGTATTTCTGCTAGTAGGGAGGCCACCCATACTGCCTCCCCAACCTGCTAGGACTGCAAAGAGGCCCAGACCTCATAGGGAAATCATCATCCAAAATGGAGACTATTGCAACAGCCAATGATACTCCTATGTCAACAGGACTGGATTGATGGAAGGGGAAAATCATATATGAAAGAAAGAATTACTTTTTCCCTGTGAATAGTGTGGCTTGTACATCACAGTCTTTATGGGGCTGTATCTCAGGGTATGGGTGCTCTTTCTGAAGCAGATTACCCAAGCATCCACACTTGAACCCCACATGAAATCCTTTGGCCTTCATGAAAGCCCCTCAGCTCTCACCCCAAAAAGGCCCTGCCCAGGGGACTGGTCCAAGCCCCGGCAGGCTGGCCATCACTTTTGTCTCCTCATAGCAAAGAGTTCCAGTGACCAAACATGGCAAGGATATTAAAACCTTTAAAGCAGCAATCTGCACCCTCCATGGAAAGAACGGCCCAGCAGAGCACAGGTACCAGTTCTTCATCTGCTTTTCTGCAGGACTGGTGGGGATGTGCCTGCCCACCACAACTTCCTCCTCTGCCCAGCATCTGGTGACAGCGTGCAGCATCTTCCTCCCATTATGCCTCATTCAAAGGGGAACTGATGTGTACCAGCCCTTTTTTGTACAAACCTATTAAAATTCCAATGCAAATGACCGGATTCATAATCTGGGCTTCATTGAGAAACACAGTTTCCTGCTTACCCCAGTAATGAAATTATTGGTTGTGCAGATGCTCCATTTCTAAGCTAATTCAATCTCTGACTGTTTTTTTTAAGGCGGGATGTGTGAGGGCAGGGGAGTGAGGATGTGCAGGTTTGTGTGCGTGTGCACACAGCCCAACACATCTGCACAGCATGTTTCCCAGCACACAGATCCACAGGCTATTTAGTTAGATAGCCAATTATAATTATAAATGCAATGGGAATACCAGCAGTATATTGTATAGACACGATTAAAAATAAACTGGGAAAGCTAAAAGCAGCTTAGTCGCCAGAAACTAATACACTACTGGGGCAAGTTGTGGAAATGCCTGATTATTCTCTTTTGCTCACTCCATCCCCGGGGGATCTTCCTGAGCTGTTACTTTAACTGCTCAACTTGCCTTTTCCACTGTGATAGTCAGCAGATGAAGCCCTTCACATTTAAGTGTAATAGTGCCAGAGAGACCAACTGCTCCTAAGAGTTACGACCTATAAATGTCGCTTCTGTGTCAGAATGAGAATGTGCCACTGAAGATGCTGAAGTCTGCAGAGGGTTTGCTTGACAATTCATGCAGGCCATTAAACTTACTCCTCCCCTCGTCCACCCAGCATTGTGTATGCTGGGATTTCGTGCTTGCTTTCACAGCTTTCTGAGTAGCTCCTCCAAAGCGGGCAACAACTGAGCAATTTATTCCTGGGACAGAGTGTACAGCACAGCATTTGTTCAAGTTGCACTTCTCTTCACCTGTCATGGCTAATGAGAGCTCCAGGACAGACTGCCTACACTCACCTGTATCAGATGTGGGTATCCTTACCCAGGGCAGAGAGAAAATGGAGATGGACACCAAGTGATGCCAGGATGAGACACAGAGTCCTGTAACGCAGATATAAATCATCCCCCTGTCCCAGAAGGTTTCTTGGTACAGGTGCTACTGTCCTTTCCCTTTGCATGGGAACACACACAGCCTTCTCCACCCAGCCTCACTCTTCTCTGGAGATGTTCTGGGGGGTCTGTAGGGGAACAAGAGTTATTTATATTTGTCCACAGCACTGAGATGTTTCTGGCCAACTGGATAAGAGGGATTTCAGTCTGACTTGGTCAGGAGGGCATGATTATGTCTTTGCCTGAAGTGTATAGCAAGAAGAATAACAATAGCTTACCACTATTGAGGGTTGGGGTTTTTTACTCATAACCAAGTTCTGGCCTTAGCTGAAAACTCAACTCACCACAGGCATAAGCACAACTCAGAAGAAATGCAGGAATTCACCCCATGTTAACATCTAGCCCAGTGCAAGATAGGATATTTAATATTCACTGATTTTGGTTATCACTTAGACCCTGACAGCTGGTCCCCAAGGCAGGTTCAGATACATCATGGTGTGCACAAGCGATGTAGGGCATGGGCAACACAGCTCCATACACCCACCAGTGTTCCTGCCCCTTTTCCTTCCAAGAAAAAGAGAGTTTTTGAGACCTTTGGAAAGGAGGAAAAGCACCTCTTTGAGAGGAATGATGGTGCAGAAAACCCTATGGCTTGGTGTTGCTCACAGTTGGGGGTGGCAGGGCAGAAAGGGGATGAGGTTGGGGTGGGTGAGGAGCCCTCTCTGTGGGGCAGGCCCAGGCAGGGCTCTGCAGAAAGGCTGGACCATAAGGACAGTGCAGCTGGAGAGCGTGACAGACCCTCTGCAGCAAATGGAGGTGGATCACATGGACAGCTGCTCTCTGGATGGGAAAAGGGAGTAGGACAGAGCGCTGAAAGGCTGCACTGACTCCACTTGGGGTATCGTTATGCTCCATATCAGCTCGAAATCTGGAGGAATCTGTGATAGCCCCAGCCTGTGGACAGTCAGANCTCTCCCACTGCCGTCCCCTTGCCAGCAGAGGTGGCTTCCAGTGCCACCAGCACACAGGGAGGAGGCAGCAGCTGATTTGGCAGCCACTTGACCAGAGATGTTGGCTGTATGGGACCGAGACGGGGAGGGGGAAGAGCTGAGGATCCTTTTGAGGCCGCCACCTGGGGCTGGCAGCACTTCTCCTAATGCACAGTGAACAGCTAAATCATACATTATTGATTTGTCAGACGTATTTGCATATAAATAAGCATGATCATTCATACAAACCTTAATGTTGTTGTTCTCCCTTTAGTGTTGTGATCACAGATGAATGACTCTAGTTAGACACAATTCAGGAAAGCTTGTACCACTGCAGCAAAGTAAGCTGCTGATTTAAAACTACATTTATTGGAGCATGTAAGTGTGACAGTCTATTGGTGAATTTGGGGATAATTAGTCTAAAAGACAAGATAAATGAATCCTGAAAGTGGTATTGTGATGAAGAAATGATCCCTCCATGCTAGTAAAGCTTTGATGCCAGAAATATTGTAAATGATAATTAACTGGGAAACACAGAGGAATTATATTTCAATTGTGTTTTCAAAAGGACTTAGAATTTTACAGGCAAATTGATTCAGTTCTCCCCCTCCCCCAGCCCTGTGATTATGAAAGATTTTCTAATTTACAACATGAACTATGAAGCATATGACAAATCACTGGCTTGCTTTTATGCATCTTGTTTGTACATTTCTCCCTGGTAGATATCTGCTTATTGTTTTTAAGCAAACCAAGACATGTATTTTTCAATTAGTCTTTCCCTAGGCCTAATCTAGACAGATCTGCAGGCCAGCACAACACACTGACCCATGAAAATTATATCTGCTGTATTAATTCATTAAGCATTGCAGGATCAAGCTGTAAGATCTCACTCCCTGATAACATCAGCAGCATGAGCAGGGTTAGTCTGCAGCCCTCCCCTGAAAAGAAAATATTATAGATTGTGCAATGCAGGGGAAACATTGCTTGCTAACACTTCATTTTAATTGTCCTAAATTAGAGCTGAAGACTTACAAAACTGTGTGTGACAGCCAATGAATACCAAATGAATTCATTAGGATCAAGGCTGTTACAATGAATAACTAACGAATCTATAACAACAGCTATATCCTTTATGCTTCGGCTGGGGCTGCAGCAGGGAGCCCTGGAGGGAGCCATCCTGACCCTGAGGCCAGCACACTTTGCCCCATGCCAGCCTCTAATTGCAGCTCTAAAGGAGGCTGGAGTCACCTGGATTGCTCAGGGTTAGGGGAGCAGTGCAGGTGGAAGGAGAAGGGGAATCAGTGAGGGCATTGCAGGTGAATTGCAGGAGCAGGGCCCCACCACAACCCCTGAGCTTCAGAACATCCTGCCTGGACTCCACAGGGCCAAGATGCAGCTTGGCCACATCCTGCCACTTGTTCCAGGGTATCCCAGCATTGCTGCTCTTGAGTCCTGCCTACCTGATGGCATTATCAGAGCGAAACCCGTCTATTATCACCCATAACTGCTGCATCAACCATAACTCAGAACATGCACTCTGATCCACCCCAGAGGACGCAAGTGTCCCCTGATGGTTTGGACTGTTCCTGTCTGTGCTCTGGGGCAGTATGTCCCTGGTGAGCACAGAAAGGTGTTGTTGGAAGAGGGAAAAAAAGAAGAGAAACACCTCCATCTGCAAGGAGTTTGCACTTTGTGTTTCACTGGTGGGACTCACCACAGCTCATACAAGATTCACTGAGTTGGGATTGTGAAAGAAGTGGGGGAAAGGGGCTTTTATTACTATGGAGAGGTTTTATATGGTATTGTCTTTCTTAGCAGAGTATGTTAATTTTTTGGGTGCCTATTCAATGAAAGAAAATACAAAAGACAATGACTCAGCTAAGTGGCCTCTCAAACCATTGCAGCTGTGTCAGGGAAGGGAGCCTTGGAGCAGGAAGGCATGAAGACCACCCTGCCAGGGAGCAGCTCAGGACGCTGCAGATGATACCAAACCATCACCAGGTTTCTACCAGCGAGAAAGAGGAAAACACTGTACCAAAGAATTTCAGCTAATTGGATGCTCAAAGATACACACAGAGAACCAGGGAAACCCTTTATTCTGCATTGCTCCATCAATGCTGTTCATGCTCAAGGGATGCTGAATTCTTCTTCCTCTGGTCAGGGTTCCCATATTTTTTTGCAGAGACTCAGGGGTTGTGAGGAGGAAGGAATATTTCTGAGTTGAGGAAAGATTTCCAAGGAGCCCAGGAGTTTGCCACAGGTCTCAAGCCAATGGCATTTGCTTCTTTTAAGAGAGGTGTCCCAGTGTAAGTAGAAAGGTGCTCAGCCTCCCTGCCCCTCTGGGCTCAGGGCAGCCTTATAGGTCGAGATGGTGAAACCTGACAGGTGAACTTGTGCCCTTGCCTCCAGCTTTCTGCCCCACTCCCTAAATAATGTCTTCTGTCCTCAAAAGGGAACACGTTCCTGGCACGAACTCCAACATACCATCACCAGCACTTTCCACTTCCCATTTGCAGGGAAGCTGCGGGGATTAGGAGACAAGTGCCTGCTGCTTGAAAATGGAGCAGGACAAACAGCAAGGGGCAACTGCTTCTTAACCTCATTTCAGCAAAGCTTCCTGAGCCAGCACATCTTGGTCAATGTTTCCAAGTAATTTTGAGGTCTTGGAACGAAAAGCCTGGGTGTTGTATGAAAAATTGTTTGGATTGTAAGGAAGAGACTATTGGAACCCTGGGGAATGATTCTAGACAGGAGACAAGCAGAGCTGGGAAAAGCAGGGACAAGGAGTAATCATCCCCTGAAATCCAAATAGCAGGAGCAGGGCCCCTGCCCTTGCTGATGTGCTTTTGGGAAATGCAGCTCATCCTGGAAAGAGAAAGTAAAAGCCAAGCATGTGCAGGGAGCTCTCTGGTGTGCAGCCTCTGCCTCCGTCCAGGCTGTTTGCAAACTCTCTCTATGCTTATCATCATGTAATTGAAATAACGTGTATTGACAGAGACTTGAAAACAACTGCTCAATTTTCCTGAAAATTCAATTAAACTTCGTTTATTCTGGGGATCGATCCAATTAAAAGGGGGGAAATTTCAGATGGTCCAAGCCTTACAATCCATCTTAACACACTGTGTCTATCACCGTGATGTAATAATTCCCCCAATCAATGCTTTAAAAGCATTTAGCAGTCTTGATAATGAACTTTTGTCAAAATAGCCTTACAAAGCAATAAATGAGAGCAGATTAATATGTAGTCATAAAGCTATGAATGGTTTAACGCTTTGAAAGGTTTGCTTCATAAATTAGACTTCTTTATTTATTTCTTTATCATAATCTCCCTCTGATACTATTGCCCAAGGTTTTGGTTGACAAGAGGGGCGTGGGGTGAGTCCTTGTTATGAGAGGATGGATGGATGTGAACTAAGGGTGTCATATCCAGGCCTGGTTTATTGACATTACAGACAACTCCTGTGGCCACCATGGGCAAAACCAGAGCAGCTGTAAGTAAACTTGTCATATCACTGATTTTCAAATCCTGAACAGAGGGATTTCTGTTCAAACCTCCAGCAAGGCTCATTCCCAGTGATTCAAGCAGCCCCATTTGACCACCCCAGGACTACCATAACTGTGTGAGAGTCTTTTCACAACCACTGAGGATTGAGAAACAAGCCCCATTCTGACACTGTGAGGAGTTATGCAATGGCTCTTAATTGTGGCACTTCTTTAGGAAATGCTCAGTTTCAATGTCTGCCTTCCCTGGTACTGATTTAAGATACTAAATCATCTTCCTAATATTGTAGCTTCGGGCTGACCCCAGCACTTCCCATCCTACTTTATAACATCTGTGGATGCCATGCATTTTGATTCTCAGCTGGAATGAGTTCTGGAACAGTTTTCTGCTTCTTGCACATAACTGTGCTTAGGAGAGTTACCCACCTCCCCTACTGCACTCTCAGTGTGCTGTTCACAACAAGCAGGTTTTCTTAAATGTCTGGTATTCACTAGAAGAACCAAAATTAGCAGAGACACAGCTTAGAAATGGGAACCTCAAAGGATACATTACTGTTGGAGACAGGAGCAGGGAAAAAATGCTTCTTTTCCAAAGGAGGGCATGAGGTCCTAATTTAGAAATGCAGATTTCCATTTTAATATTAATTTTTAGTGCCCTGGCTAAAACCTTCTCCTGGTAAAGTCTAATAGAGAGTAACCTGGGTGCAAGACCCCACTGCTAGAGAGGGCAGATGGTTTCAATCACTTTTATTTTACTGAAGTGCCGTGAAAAGTTGCCTGCAGTGTGTGTGTGGTGTTGGAGGCTGACAGCTCGCAGGAGGCAGGCAGAGAACAGCTTTGCCCCTTCCTCCCCGGGCTCTTTTAGCACATTGTTAATGCCCTGGGAAAGCTGCCAGCTTCTGGAGAAGAACCCATAGGTCACAGACCTTCAGCTGCACTGAGGGTTTCACTGTCCTGGGGCTCAGTGTCCCTCTGGAGCTGGAAACACTGTGAGGAGAGCAGGTCTGCAGGGTCTTCACCAAATGTTAACAGCAACCCACATTAGAAAGAGAGCTGGTCTGGTTTTCAGGGATGCTGTGGCCACTCTTCACTCCCTGCACTTGCTGTGCAAAGGCAGTTCTCCACCTCCCATGAAATGTGCCCTTCTTTGCAGGGCATCAGCAGCCCTTCAGCATCTCAGAATTCTGGCATTTTTATTATTCTTTGGTATTTTTGGAGACACCAAACAGAGGGAGAAAAACCCATTGCAGCGAGTGGGGGCTGCAGGGAGAGCAGAACCTGCATCCATCTCTGCCATGCTGTCAGTCGAACAGGTCCCATTCTATTCCATTAATCCCTGTGACTTGCTAGTTCCTGCAAACTGGATGTATGCCGAATCCATACAGGGTTGATTTACAGACATTTTGCCAGGGCTCAATAACTGTAAAGCACACCAGCACTGCATGAAAAATGCTATCTGCAAGAAACCTTTTAGCTCAGCAGAGATGGTAGTTAGTGGCAGCATTTCCCTTTCTGCAAACTTCCAGTGGAAACATCTCATTTGCATATGATATTAATTACAGAAGAAACGGGCATGCTCCTTCCCATCTAATCAACACAGTCTTTTATGTGCTGTTTCCCTACAAGAGTAAGGAGCTGGGATGAAGTGTGTAGGTGCTGCCCATTCCCTGAGCAATCTGCAAAGGAGGTGACCTGCTCAAATTGTTGCTTTCTGAAACAAAACTATGCTAATTGCACCCAGTGCCCTGCTTTTTGGCTCACTTTAGACAGCAGGTTTTTTCTACCAGATCAGAAAAATGTGTCTTTTCCTCAGCATGACCTGGAGTTATGCAGATACTTGGTTGAACAGCTCCTAAGTACATGCCCAAAATTAATGTGGTGAAATTATAACCCAGGGAAGATCATGGCACAGATACACGGTCTGTTGACCTGGATGGATCTGACAAAAATCCTGCCATGCCCTATGTAGAGGATTGACATTAATGAGGCACATTATAGTTTTTCTGATCACCCATACCTATAGCTGGATCCTGCACACAGTAAAAACTACAAGGAAAGTATCTCCCAGGTTTATCCCACCAACCAAGGCAGCCACTTTTCCCCCAGGCTTGTTTTCTCTACAGCCTGGACGTGCTCCACGTCATTCCCTCAAGACCTATTTCTCCCTAGGGATTTTCACCAGTTCCTTTTCCTGTGGCCACTGCCGCGGGATCAGCCCAGCTGGGGCTCCAGTGGGCACCAGTGCAGCTGCAAAGGGAGGGCTGGGGCAGCACGTTGGGGCTGGGGCTGCCTCAGGGCTCACAGAATCCTGCCAGAAGCTCGATGCCACAGCACTGATTCTGCTCTTGGGCCCTTCCTTCCTTCCTTCACCTCAAAGAGTTTCTATTTCATGTTTTCATTTCCAGTGGCTTGGTGTTTTGGGGGAGGATAAGGGAGGACTACAGCATGTTTCAGGAGTAATCTATTCCTCAGCATTCAGTCCCTCGTGTCTCTTCTGCTGGTCCTTTGAAATAAAGTATTATTCAAGCAGAAGAGAAGAAAAAAAATTATGAAAGAATCCTACTAAATCCCAGATAAACATATGTAAAAAAATAATTCCAGGTGGAACAGTTACAGGTTAAAATTAAACTTATTTCTTCCAAGTGTCGCTAAAAAAAATTTAAATACCTCTCCTTCCTGCCCCCTTAATAAAAAAGAGATCATTTTGATACTAAAGAAATTGCAGCAGCTTTAAGGGACTCACAGATCAAATATCATTTGGGAAATTTCAAAGGGTTGTTTCAACAGTATCACTTTCTACCATTTCCCACTCTGAATCCCTTCTTCTTATATTTTGGTTCCTGATGAAGTTTCAGCTGCTCCTGAAGTCAGTCCCTGTGTTCTCGGCTATCAAAGAGCATTGCAACATCAACGTCAGAGTTAAACTTAAAAAAAAAAGAACCTTTAAAAAAAAAAGCCTCCGTTTTCCTTTGGAGATCAGAAAGTCAAATAAAAAGGATGCTGATTTGTGGAATAAAGGGTGGGATTCCCTGCTGAGACGATAGGAATCTTCTGACTTAACTGAGTTAAGATTTGAATACATTTGGCCCAGACAAGGGGAGGAAAAAAAAATCCATTAGTTTTGAGAAAAGCCTCATGCAGTTTCAAAAGGAAATATGTTAATATAAAAATATTTTTTTTTAAAGGGAAAAAAAATATATTTATATGTGTGTTTTGGAGGCCAGGAGTTTAATACTATCAGCCAGAAGCAAAGAGAGAAATTAAATTACATGACTAGCACGAAGACTTGTCTCCTGCTGCCAGGACATGGATGAGGGAACAAGAGACTCCTCTGCAGCCTTGCAGGATCCAGGCCCTGTGGCCACTGGAAAACCACTCTGGCCACTGTGACCTGCCATGGCCATCCGTGGGGCACTGTCCAGCCCTCCATGGGACAAATCTGACAACTGGCCCTTGCTTTGGCTCCCCTGGGTCAGTGCCTGGGTCCCAAAGCTGCCCACACTG
This sequence comes from Donacobius atricapilla, assembly GCA_013397315.1. Classification (NCBI taxonomy): domain Eukaryota; kingdom Metazoa; phylum Chordata; class Aves; order Passeriformes; family Mimidae; genus Donacobius; species Donacobius atricapilla. The sequence continues at coordinate 647,642 of WBMY01000881.1, forward strand.
AGGGGACGTGAGCCTCCCCCACCTCTGCCTCAGTTTCCCCCCCTCTGCAGGGACCCCAAAGCGCTGTGCAATACGCCAGACCCTCTGCTCCCAGGGGGAATTTTAGTCCCTCCTAGCACCACAATCTGATTCCCACCAGCATGATGCCAGACTGCCCATCCCTCAGAATCCCCATGGCAAATGAGCAAGAAACCCCAGATAACTGACTGCATGGAACTCCATAAACATTTCTGATGGTCCAGGTGCTTGCTCCTCTGGCATATCCCTGGTGAGGGCAATGGACTCGCTACATCTGAGGGGAACCGGCAGGGAAACTGTTCTGCATCACAAAACACTGCTGCCATTGCTGCCCAGGAGCAGGGCAGGAGGTTCCCACAGCCACCAGCCACTCCTGGCTCCAAAAACTGTGACTTTTCTACTGTGCAGCAGCCCAGGAGAGGAGATGGCAACTCATGGTGGTTGTGGCTTCATAGCACTTGAGATGTCCTGTGTTCATCAGCAGCCTGGGAAAGACACAGCACCGGTGCCATGTCCTTTCCTCCCCACAGAGATTTCCTGCTCCTCTGTGCTTCAGCAGTGCTGAGGTGTGTGAGGACACCCAAAAATAATCATAATAGCATGAGACTGCCCTTCTAAATGAGGCCCTGGGAAAAGCTGGTGGGGGGAAAGGTTCAGTCCGGCCATGGAGTGGCTGCAGGCTGTAACGTGGGGTTGTCAGAAGAGTAGCTCCATATTAAATCCTTTTGATGGTTCTCCTGCTGAGAGAAGAGATGATATCTCATCATTAATGGAGTTGAATTAATATAAATTAGCCGAACAGCTCCTCGCTGCTTCCGTTCAGGCAGAGAGAAGGGGTTTATTGGGGAGGCAAAAGCAACGATCCCTTTCACCTCACATTCACTCTGCCATCCATAACCATGCTGCTGACCTGGCAGTCTCATCCCTCCTCCTCCCCTCCCCTGGCAGGGCCGAGGCGGCGTAAAATAAAATGATTATGTGACATCCCAAGAGCGTGAGGACTGTCCACAGCACAGACCTCTGGTGACCTTTACACAAGTGACAGGTGACCTCTCTAAATCAGCCCTGGGGAGATTTGAGATTGCCAGGAGGGCTGGAGCCTCGGCATGCTCTGCAGCAGCAGCACTGCCAATTCAAAGACTGTAACTCATGGGCAGATCAGGCAGGGGAACAGGGGACACATCTCTGCGAGTCCCAGACAGGGCTCTGAGGGCTTCTTTATCTCCTCTCTGCCCTGTATCCTCCTTCTTCTTCCACCTGGACTGTGAGTTCCATCCTTTTACAGCCCTCACACACAGGCAGGAGCAGCACTGAGCAGTTCTGCAGCCCTGTCCACATTTGCTCACAGGTTTCCAGTCTGCATGGCCAGAAATGAGCTGCAGAGAAACAGCCAGGGAACTGCCCAGCTCCTGAGAAACAAAGACTAAGAAATTATCAGTGTGAAGTTTTGAAGGCGAAAAGGCTTCTTTCTTTATTTCATGGGCCATAATTATTTAAGAGCAAACGTAAACCTTACAGGGTTTCAGCAAGTGCAGGAAGGTGGCAGAGTGCGTCTGTCTGTGTGTTGGGGTGGAATGGATCCATATGTCAGAGTATATACCTGATCCATTTTTTAAAGCTGTAAAAGACAGACAGGACAGACAATGTATATTATATTATGCACTTTTAAAAGCTACATTAAAAGAACATCATTAAGGTTGCAGAGCCAAGCACTCAGACAGTAGCTATGTCATGCTCAAGGCTGCCTGCCCAGGTTCATTTGAATCTCTCCAGCCTATGAATGTGTCGTGGCACAGACTAGTAGAATATTGCCCAGGTATTTTCTCCTTCTCCCAGTGCTGGACATGGAATGGATGACTTGTGCCATCTAACAGGCTACAGCTTTCTCTAGCCTGTTATTGTCTCACTGCTTGTAGCCATGGACTTGTTCAACCACAGCGCAGCAGCAGCTCCAGCCCCGGGTGGTGAGAGTGTCTGTGCTACCTCCACACCTTCACAGCCTGGAGCTCTCCTCTGTAAGAAACACCACCGCCTGCCCTGGGAGCCTCGGCCTGCAGCCAAGTCCCCTGGGAGAGGGCCCCAGCTGAGCACCCACTTGTCACGGTAGGACACGGAATAGATTGACTCCACATAGTTGTTAGAAGGGAAAGAAGGCTTTATTTACAATTCCAACAGTTTCTTTTAGAACATGTTGCGCCGAAAAGGTCTATTATTGGTCCATGGGACTGGCAATTCTCTCCATTGGTTAAGTAATAGGAAACAACACTTGGCGACAGTTGTTACGGGAAAGGGAACACTGTTTACTGAACCTGCTTTGAGAAACAGAGAGAGATGTTTTGAAAAAAAAAAGGAAACTGTTGATAGCTTTCCCTTGGGAAAAGAGCTAGCAACGAACGATTAGCAAGTTAAAATTCTCCTGGGCTCAGAAATATCAAGCCCACACCCACCCTGCACAGAGGCAGAGAGAAATTCCTGCTGGTACCACAGGCCAGTGCAAAACCACCGGCACAATACCAGAGGAGGGAGATGCTGCTGCTGTCTGGCATGAAGAAGGAAAAGGGAGAGAGAGGGAGAATTCAAATGAACTAATTTCTTGTTATAAGACCTTTTTTCCCCTTTGCAGCTGCTTCTGATACAAAGGCAGGACCTTATCTCCCTGCTGCACGGATCCAGCGCTACAAACAACTGCCTTGTTGTGATGCGCAGAATGTGTGGCATCCGAGGCAGCCTACACAGAGCCACATTCCCATCCCGTTTCTGACCAGCTTTTTATTTTCATTCCTGCTCCCTCTTCCTCCTGGAGCCTGCAGTAAGCTGGTTTGCGTTCAGCATCCTCCTCCTGCACCCTGCTGAAGCACAGCCCCACGGTCCGTGCAGGCAGCAGCAGTGGAAGGAGCCTCATCTTCCACTCTGCCTGACCTCCTCTTATCCCACACCACGCACAGCAAACTTCCACCCTGATCCCAGCAGGCAGCAGAATGGACATCTCTTCCCTCATCACTGGCCTCAGGTCAGGCAGCGTTAGGGAAGGAGGGAGATGACAAGGCTATATTCCATCCCAAAAAGCAGATTCTAATCAAAGACAGTGACATTTGAGCTTGGACTCTGGAGTCCTACTCTAGCAGCTTAGCTGCCCAGGCCTCTAGCACTGAACTAAAAGGTGTCTCTAAGGCCCCTGGCACCACTTCATCACCTTTACAATTTTTAATGTGCTTATATTCAGGTTTCGCTTTAAGGCAGAAACTGCTAGTTTAAAACAGAGGGGAAGAGTATTGTCAACCCCAGATATCCAAAGCAGAGTCTGAGCCTCCCAGTATGCATTTTATCTGAGCAGAAGACAGCGATTTTTACTCTTCATTTTTACAATCTGAGTTTTGTTTACTATCCATAACTACCTACAAAAACTACTGTAGTTCTCTGAGGAAATTGAGTAATTTTTTAAGAAAGAGGAGGAATAAAAGAGCCTAGACAAATATAGGAAAATTGTTGAAATTTTGCAGTCACGCAAGACCTTAGAAGAAAGTTTGGAGAAGATAATAAATTAATACTGGGGGTAAATAGGAAGTTCAGAGAAATTCAACATGATTTTACGCTGCAGTAAGAAGGAAAGGAAATGTGTTAGCATTTGGATGGACTCCAGGCCTACTAATAGTGAGAGCTTCAAATTTAACCCAGCAGTTGTCCATGGAGGGGAGAACTGGGCTCTCAAGCTGGCCCTACAGGGTAATGCAGAGACTGAATAGGAGGAATTCCCACCAGAGGAGAGCTGGAATGCACGCGATTTTACACAACATTTCAAACCTCATCAGTTATTGCTATTCAAGAAGAGAAACTGAAGCAGGGACAGAAGTAAAGTTTACTGGGATGCTGAGAGCCAGCAGAAACCTTTCTAGACAAACAAAAAAGGTTCATTTGCTCGACCAAGATTAAGAAAAGAGACTGAGAAGTGATACAAACATCCCAGGATCTATCTGCCCAGGCAGGAAAAGAATTAATTAAGTTGAAGGGGAAACCTGGCAAAGATCAACTCCACAGGAACTGGATATGAATACATGTAGAGCTGGCTTCCAGCCATCAGAGCAGGGATGCTTTTGAAGACCTTTCAAACATAAATAGTGGAAGAGAGAAAACATGCTGCTCACACTTAGTTTGAAGCCAAAGCCCCTGTAATACTGGGGCTCAGGCAGAACATCCCTCCGTGGGACCAGCGGGGCTGCAGGTCACAGCACGGCATAGAAAATCCTATGATCTGGCCAACATGTGGTCCAGGAATGCAATGGAATCCAACATCTCCATGCCTGCTGAAGTGGGAAACACTCACCAGGAGCATCTGGATAGATCCTCCTGAGGGTCCTTTCATTCCTGGTACAAGAATTCTTCAGGGAGTTAAAGTGGAGGTGGTCACCACCACGTCCTCAAACACCATTGTCAAGCTCCCACAATTTACAGTCACAATTTTGGTGATTTTAAGACAGGAGATGGGAGGCACTTTTCTCCTCTAAGGGAAGAGAACATTGTTTTGAGTTCATGTTTTCCAGGTAGTTTGATAAAATGCTCACTTTTCCTGCCAAAATCACGCAGCTGCCTCAAATACCTTTCATGCCACACAAAATTCTTTCTAAATGCCCGAGGTCTGTGGAGTGGGGGGAGACAGAGAGAGGGAGAAGGAGACAGTCATAGCTCCAACCCACTCCTCTAGGTTGCAGAAGCAGGAATTTGCTTTTCAACTGGAATGTGGTTGCTTATTAGGGCCACAGAAGCGAAGAGGCTGCATCTGTAATGTTTCTGTCAAAGCAAATGAGGTCATTAACAGACGAGTTCAGTGATGGAATTGTCTCTTGTAGTATTTATTATATGGTCCTTTTCCTGACACCTCCCACTGAGAGAATATTAAATATTTAATGCACACCAAGGCTCTGCTCATTTTTCATTCCCACTTCAGCATTTCAAGTTGGCTCCAATCTGCTGCTAGCTATAAAGTTGACTGGACAATGGACCATAATGAATTAACCCTTTGGAAGCCACCGTAGCATTTACAGGACTGCCGAAAGACTGGGTGCTTTATCATCTCTGACTCAAGCGTGTGCTCTAGAATTCAATCCTCAATTCATTAAAACAAAGTAGGGGGAGGAGGGTGAGGGTGGAGAATTTGGGAAATAGGTTTCAGGAATCATACATAAATAAATAATAAGGGGGAGATGGAAATGTTAACTTGTCAAGGTGACAGGGTTTACTTACTCATTATTTCAGGAGCTGCTATCTTCAAAAATGAAGGTTGTTCCTGTGCAACAGTCTTCAAAATCCTGAATGAACCACTGATCCTGGGATAAAGTGGAAGCAAGACCTTTGAGAAACAGCCCATGGTCATTACAAATCTAAAACAGACCACCAAGAAAAGCAGAGCAGGTTTCTCAGTGTATGGTGGTTGCTGCCCATCTGGTCAAGCAAAGATGAAGTTGGTCTTACCTGGCAGCAGAACTCTTCTGGGATGTCTATACCTTAAAATGCCTAAACTTCAAATTGTATCTCCAAAAATCCATGTTAAAAAGTTTCCTTAGGCGTTGCTTCAAGAGGAGAAGGTCTCTGTCTAGTGAGGACATGATGCTCTGTGAAGTTTTCATTAGATAGTTCTGGTAGTTACAACACCTAGAACCCTTTTCCCAAAAAGGGAAAGCCTAAGTATAAAACTATATGGATACTATGTCCACAGGCTGCTGGAGGTTCAGTTATGTGTGGAAGGGACCATCAAGGTGGCATCTGTCAGGGCTTCAGCTGTGAGATGAGGCTTCAGCACCTTGATTCCCTCCCAGATAAAGGTATTTACAAGTAATATTTTTCCAGAACAAATATTGCATTTATTAACTGCTCCTCTTCCAACTTTCTACAGCATCAGCAGGTCTGCAGAAACTCTCATGCCTGTGGTACCAGGACCACATTGGGCAGGGAAAGACACAAAAGCGCAGTCAGGCTGTTTTCATTCCCAGGGCAGAAATGTCAAAGAAATCTAACCACCACACACTTTTCCTTGAAAAGAGATCCCCTGGCAAATTACTCCTGATTTTAGACTTACAAGCTCCCATTTCCTTATCTGGTTAATACTATCTGGCACTTTTACTGGGATACCAGGAAATCTGATTCCCACTCATGGTGTGAAAGAAACCTGTAGGCACTTGACCTTTCTAATGTTTTTTAATTTGATTGGGTGGCTATTCCCATATTTCCTTGTCACCAGCCCTAGTAATCTGAGAGGCAGAAGTGCAAAAGACAGCCAGTAAAAATACAAGCAAACACAAGTGGGAATTACTTGAGGCCTTAGGATGCCAGAATTACTCAAAGCTACATCCTTGCTCAAAGCCAAAGCTCAGCTCAGCTCATGACCAGGGCTCTCCACAGTGACCTTTCCATGTCACCCCCATCTTCATTCCAGGCTCACATCCTGGGTTCAGGTTGGGGCTCTTTGCTAGGGAGCTTTCAGAAGTGTGATATATTGTTTTTCCTTTTTTTTTTTTGCAGTTGCTCTGCCCAGTATGAGCACAGTTACACCAGTATAACCCTGTGTATCATTAGGGATTAATCCCATAGGAAAAGCTACACTATGCATGGGTAGCAGCATCGTAATAATACTGCCAATTACAGAAGTGTCTTAGGTCTGGTTGCTGACCATTCTGCCTTAAAATTGGACTGTTTAAAAGAGTAAAAACTTGGATAGAAACAGGTATGTCAGTAAAACCACTTCTAGGCTGCTCTTGTTCTGCAGCCCTGTGCTGATGGGAGCTTGAACAAATGCACAGTCCTTCTACAGAGATATTGCTCTTTGTGTAGTTTCCCCACCAATGGACTAGGAACAGTGATGAGGGGAAAGTGTAACTTGGTACCTGAAGGCACAAATGACAGGTTCATAGGAGCGCAAAGTAAATTTAGAAAGTTTATTTCTAAAGTTTTTGTGCTTTCTGCTCTCAGACTCCCAACACTGAAATTCCCTGTGTGGCTTTATGCTGAATAAATCAGTTCTCCACAATTAACATTGTTTTAGTTCCTGCACCAGGAATCCCAGTGAAATGCCACACATTTTCTCCTGAGCCCTTGTGCCACACAGGCATTTCACTTCTTACGGCCACAGGCTCTGGGTCTGTGTTTAACAGCATCTCCTGCTGCCCCTGCCGAGGGAGAACACAACCAGTTGTTCCTGACAACTGAGCACTGTCATCCCAGAAGCAGAAGCCCCATTTGTTTTTGTTTCCTTTTCAGCAAATCTCTCCCCACAGATCCATTCCAGCCAGGCTCAGAGTGCTGGTAAATAAGCCTGCAGTAGCTGTAGCAGTTGGCATTTTCAAATATTCATCTTTTCAGATTGTGGCTTTTTCTCCCCCAGCCCCTTAGCACAGAGCTTTGCTGTACCCAAATTGCCAGAGATACTCAGTTTCTGACTTAAAATATCTCCTTTTCACCCCAGTGACTGCATACAGAGAGACAACAACACAGAACCACCCAAATTAGTGCACATCATGGCAGTCGTTCCGTTTTATTTATTTATGTGGATTTGGCCATTTCTTTCTCCAGTCATTAATAAAGTGCAGTGAGTTTGAATGTCTGCAACAAAAAGGGCTCCTAAAGGAAACCTTCTGCTGGTGGAGAGGCTGCTGGGCTTCCATTGCCTTTCACTCAATGCTTAGAGTGAAACAGTAGTGGAAAACTTCTTATCTTTTGGAGACAGGATGAGAGAGCAGGGATTGTTCAGCCTGGAGAAGGCTCCAGGGAGATCTTAGAGCCCCTTCCAGTGCCTAAAGGGGCTCCAAGAGAGTTAGAGAGGGACTTCGGACAAAGACATGGAGTGAGAGGACAAGGGGCAGTGACTTTAAACTGACAGGGGGCAGTGTTAGATGGGGTATTGGGAAGAGATTCTCCCCTGTGAGGGTGCTGAGGCCCTGGCACAGGGTGCCCAGGGAAGCTGTGGCTGCCCCAACCCTGGAAGTCTCCAAGGCCAGGCTGGATGGAGCTTGGAGCAGCCTGGGATAGTGGAAGGTGTCGCTGCCCATGGCAGGGGGTGGAATGAGATGGGCTTTGAGGCCTTTTCCAACCATTCTATGATTCTATGACAAATAAGTCATAGAATTCCTCTTCATTTCACCCCAAAAGAGCCTCTAGATCAGTCCTGCCAATGAGGGGCAGGGAAGTGACCTGTTCTCACTCAGATCAGCAGCACATCTTTTCTCCTCTCCTTCCCCAACTCCTTTTTCGCCCTTTTTTTTATTTTTTTTTCCTCTCTGGCTCTTGAGCACTGATGCAAGAATTTCAAGCAACATCAACCCTGGTGCAACTCGGTTTGATTTACTGGCAGCTGGAGGCTATTCTTTGCCTGCCATCATCTGAATGGCAGATGTTATGAAGGTTCTGTTCCTGCCTTGACAAATCTCAGGTTAAAATAAAGGTAGTAGAGACCTTTAGACACAAGAGCAAGTCACCAGGGAGGAAGAAAGTAGAAAGTTCCCCTTGAATTTAAACAGTAGGGACACCAGGCACATTTACCATGGGCTGGATTTCAGTAAATAACAACACTCGTTGGGTAAAAGTTACTAAAACTTGGCATAAATTTTCACCCAAATATAAAAGTCCACGTTTAAGGGAGAAAGGGAACATCCTTAATTAAAGACAAGAATGTTTCCACTTAAAGTACTCTGGCTTACCTGCTAATAGGCTTGTTCGTTGAAACTCCCTTCCACAAGTAACCTTATTCATGATCAGCCCTTCCCAGCTCATTTTCCAATGGTTTCTGGCAGGATCAGTACTGAAGTCATACAGGTTAGTTACTAACTATTGTTCCTGCTTTTCCCCATGTAAACCTGCAAAACACTTTGCAGGACTCACTTTCCTTGGGTGTCTGTAACAAAGACAACAACCAAGGGCTGTGATGCTGTGATTTTCCATCCTGTTTGAGGAACCTCAGTATTGCCCTCACTGAAACAGTTGCTTTTGGATGCTGGCTTCTCTTTCTGTTTCATTTGGACAACACTAGGACAGCTGGTGTTCATGGTCAGAGCTCCACTCCAAACCTCAGCTGGTGTGGTGCTGGCTGAGGATCTGCTCCTACATCTGCTCTCTGGTTTCTCAGCATCACACTTCATCGTATGGAAAGGTGGCAAAGTACAGGACTTATCTCATGTGATAGAGCACTATAAAGTGATTTGTGGCTGCTGGGGAGCCCTTCCAGGACTTCAGGGCCGTGGCTGAAACCTTTGATCAGCTGTATCAGTTCTCAAAGAGGAACTGGTGCAGAGGTGGGGAAGGTGGCAGCTCCAGGGCTCCCAGTCCCATGGGTCCACGCTGACCTTGTCTGACTCCGACCTCAGTAGTGATGGCTGTAAAAGAGTGATAAGACTATTTACTGCAAGGTGCTTGAATATGGAGTGTCAAGGATCACCCTGATTAATGACAAGGTGATGTCAGAGGGGATATCACTGCATATAATAAATCAGATTTTTTTGCATGGGTTCACTTGGATTACAAGCTACAACTTGCCCAGAGCCCTTTTGTGATTTTATGTGACTGGAAGTGCATGTTGAGCTGCTGAGCTTCATAGAGCAGGTGCTCAGTCACTGCTCCACTGAAATGGAGAAAAAAATACTAGGACATCAGATGTGGCAGGAGACTGCCCAGGCGTTTGTGCACCTAATCCCCTTTGGTTCCTTGTAGCTTCAGATGGACAGGGAACACCTTCCAGGGACTGAGAGATGAAGCTTTGGAAAACCAGGCTGCCAGGTCAGCCTGGGTCAGCAAAGGGAGGGTGGAGATGAGATGTGAGTAAGGTCAAACAGCTTTTACAAAAATCAGCTGTGGTCCAAATGCAAAGCAAGCAGGGCATTTGTGCTGGAAGCCCAGGCTGGCACTGGCTACAGTGCAGCTCAGCTGGGCTCTTCCCCTGTAAGAAGGTTTTTAGAGCTGCTCTCCCCAGCCCCAGGGAGATGTGATGTTTGAGTTGACCTTGCCTTGGTTTCCCTGCTGCTCCTGCTGCCATTTGCACCTGGACCAAGCGGAGGCAGAGCATCACTGGGGTGGAGCAGCAGCATTTTGCATCATCCTTTGTGAGGATGCACAAAGAGTTTTACAGTTTCACCCACCCAAACCCAACCTGGGCACTTGTCAGAGGGGATGTGGGAGCAGTACTTGGTCAGAACTCACTGAAAACCAACTAAACTCTGCAAATGTATTGGAAGGGAGGAACCACCCAGAGCATGAGCCCATAAGGGCCCGCAGGAAAGACAAGTATTTTTAATAACTCCAGCTGATATTATCAGTGAAAACTTTCAGGAACACAACTGCTTCTGTTGTTCATGAAGCAGAAAATGTGAGGCTTTAGGCTATGGAATCAAACCTTATCCTTAGGGCAGGATTGGGCCCCTGAGCGCCCTGCTGTGCTCTGAACTGGCTGTGTGATGGGTCATTGTTTGCCTCAGGATCCCAGTATAACTCAGGGAGCCATTTGGCTTTGCAGGCTGAGGGGGAATCAAATAGTTGAACTCTTAGTAAACATGCAAACACAACTGGTTGTCTTTGATGATTTGTTAGCTTGGACCTGAGCCAGGAGACCCGGGGATTGCAGTCCAAGTTCCTAGTGCTCCACAGCTGACACGCAGAGCAGCAGATCACAGTTGGGATGAGTGAAACTTGTTATCAGTTGGAGAGGCAACCAGCAGGTGGAATCTTCCTAAAATATCTCCTGCTCGTTTCCAATCTGGCAATCTTGGCTGAACCTAAGTCACCTACTTAATAAAAATTCCATATTCAGTCCATAGAAATGCTTCCAGCACAGTTAGATCAATTTCCTCTAAGCAGCAATAAATGTGTTTTCCTTTAAAAGGCCAACACAAGCACATTATCACAGCCTATAATCCCCATTCTCTCTATTAGCTCAAAGTACATCCTAAAGGCCAAGGGTCGCAGCTAAAGACTAATCAGTCTCATTAGCCTGTCTAATTTATCTTAACTAGGGGGACACAAACACACTAAAACTGTTAGGGAGACTTTTTGATCAGGAGATGGGAGTCATTCATCAGGGTCCTGCAGCTTCCAGAGACAGGAGGGAGAGAAACAACCCGGGGACAAAGCCATTCTCCAAGGAAGCTCTGCACCACACCCAAGCAGGCAGGATGGGGCAGAAACCCTCCCAGGGGCTCCGGCTGTCCCACCAGGCAACATCACAGCAGGACAGGGGGAGAGAGATGGAAAAGCATCTCCTTGTTCTCACCCACACACCATCCAGCAGCTCAGCACCTTCCTTGCTCGACTCCGCTTTGGCACTGCAGGCACTCGCTGGCCCTGGGAAGGGTTTGAACCCATCTGGTTAAAGTTTAACTCTCCCCAGCTGTGTCAGCCACCGCGGTGGCTTGGGAACAGGAGCTGCCCCTCCTTCTCCCATGTGCATCCCTCTCCTGACAGCTCCCAGCTCACCCCCTCCCTGCTGCCCTGCCGGGCTGGAGAAGGGTGATAAGGGACACTGTGCTCAAATCCAGCAGGAAGCACCACGAAAAGGAAGAAAAATGAAGTAAAAAATGAACTCCTGTGGGAGTTGTTTTGTCTCTGGTTATCCAGATAAGTGTTTTAAGTGCTCCAGTAAGAGTCCTGTTCCTGAACCTCACGGTGACCATTAGTGGGCAATGCAAATGTCCTTGCAAACAGTGCTCAGAATTATTGCCCAGGCTCTGGGCTTTGGTAGCCCAAAGCAACAAAGCAAACCCTAAGGCTAATATCGAGCCCCAAGACTCTAAGCCACACTTTCATCCTGGAGGCTCTTGGCTGGGAGGGATTTCAGAATTTTTGCTGCCTGAACATCTTCATTGGCTATTAAAAGACAAGAAGGTTTTTTGCTAAGAAAAGAATGAAAAGTAGATTATGAAAGGGCTTTCAATAGAAAGAGGCTGGCCAAGCTCTAAATCAAAGTCACCTCTTGAGGCTCTCCCGAGAGAAAGAAAAAGGTTATACCTCAGATCCCTACTTCTGCCTTGGGAATGTGCCTCCAGAGTAGTCGCATTTCCAGAGACAATCAGCCAGAGAAAAGAAAGCACTGCCATTCCAAAGCCTTTCTTCATGCACAACCCTCATGCCCATATCACTGTGTGCCCTCACCCTGCCCTTTGTGCCACTGCCACGTCGCAGTGCCGCGGGACGTGGAGCTGAGCTGACTGAGCCCAGCCCAGGTCCAGCCTTTCCTCACCCAGCCCAGGGGCTGCTGCCAAGGACAGCAGGAACTCCAGGGCACCCATGTCCCTCCCCTTGCGAGGGAGCCCTGCTGTGCATGCGTCACAAGCACCGAGGATGAAGTGGTGGAGCTCAGGTGACACTGCTCGTCACACAGATACACACACACACACTTTGGTGAGAAGGCATGAACTATTTATTTAAAAATATCTGACTCCATTTCATAGTATTTTTACAAAGTCCAGGGATTGGGGGAGAAGGCTGACACCTCTCCCCATCCCATCGGTCAAGACAACTGTCCATCAGCTGTTCATGTCTTTAAGAACAGGAATGAAAATGCTCCTTGAATTTATGAAAACATCTGCTACTGTTTACAACACCAGAGCGTGAGAAAAAACCTAAAACCATGAAAACTGTGAACAGAAGAGAAGGTGAAAAAATCAAAGCGACACTCAGGGGCTGTCAAAGGGTTCATGGCCTGGGGTTTCACCTGGGGGAGGGAAGTTTGAGGTGTATATCATATAAACAGGTTAAATTTAGAAGGTGCAATGACTCCAAAAAGAGGATTTATAAAGTGTCACAGCTCATCAAAGCAATCAAACGTGCTTAGTTTTCATCACAAACATGCACCTGGTTAAGCCCAACACTAATGAGTAAGTGAGACTTGAGTGGTCACTTAAATCTATGTTTCAAATGTTTATGACTGTTGTGTCTGTGTTTTCTTTTCTTTTTTATTTTACTGAAGACCATTGTGTGACAATAACCACGAGTTTTTGACAAGGAGGACCTCGGTCAGTCTTACATGGCAAAGCTCCTTTGAACAGATTCAACTCACCCCACATAACATGTCCAGGCTGGGCACCTTGTCTAAGTTGGCACCTCCAGTTTCTTCTGTAATCAGGATCAGAAATGGCCACTGCTGAAGGAGGATTCATCCCTTCTGTCTGGAGCAAGCATTTTAGGGCAGATGAATCAGTTAGTGGAGAACCTTACCTTTTTCCCAGGGCAGCTGAGGAAGTCTAGACTGTAAGCTTGGATTAGTCACTTAACTTCTCAGCAGCAAAAAACATTGCACTCTCGACATTTTTCAGACCATAAGGGTAGGTGAGATGAACTTAAATCTTACTCTCAGAGCCACACAAGCCTTGCAGTGAGCTATTAGACTGTTATTTCCCAAGAATAAGGATGGGAAGTGCCCAGCCTTGTAGCCAAGCTCTGTACACAACCATCACTAAAGAAGACACAGCTGTGGAATTGGAAGAGATACACTGTCAGGTCCTTGTTTCCCTCACAGGCAGAAACTTACAGGGACAAATTTCCAGCTGAAGGTCCTGTACCCCAACTGTCAGGCAGATTTATTCCAGTGTTAATCAGAAGGTTGGGTGGAAGCACTCACAATGTCCTGGGAATAAGGAGAAGTGGAGGAGATGGAGGGGAGGGAGGGAGGGAAGGGAGGGAAATTCATTTGTAGGGATGATGGAGTGACTCCTTCAAACGAAAAATTACTAATGATTAAAACAATGCTTGAGACTGTCTGTTTACATTTTAAAGGTGCATTATCCCAACCAGAGGGGTCCAGTGCTCAGGACCTCTTCCTGCTGATTACCAGCTAGCTTTCTATTTTCATATAACCTTGAAATACAATAAAGTCAATGTATGCGCAGGGATTCTCTTTTTCTGATGGTTCAAGTGATGCAAATGGATTTTTTTTTTGTCTTTGCCATCCTTTACCTATAATCTAAGTCCCACCCTACACCATTTCCCTTTTAGAGGAAAATGGGAGGCTGGGTGTCCACCGTGCTTTGTGTATCTGGTCATCAGAGGTAAATCACAGAGTTATAGAACAGTTTGGGTTGGAAGGGACAGTTAAGGGTCACCCACCTGCAGCGATCAGCAACTTCTCCCACCAGACCAGGCTGCTCAGAGCCCCATTCAACCTGACCTTGAATGTTCCCAGGGACAGATCATCCACAGCTCTCTGGGAAATCTGTTCCAGTGTTCCACCAAGCTCACCGTAAAAAATTACTTCCTTGTATCTGGTCTATCTATTGGGATATCTTCCACCCCACCTTCTGATTATCCTTCTATCCAGACTATCCCTATTCCTAGTCTCCATCTAGTTTATCTCTAGTCTAAATCTAATGAGAACAGGAAAACATAAAAGAGATTCCTCTTTCTTTGATGTTATGTCTGACTGGGTAGTCAGGAATGTGCAAAACTCTTGACTCCTTCTCTGAATGAAGATGTTTTATAGCCTTGAATTCCCAAAGCAGCAACTGATGGCTCAATTCTGCCCCCTCCTCCTCCCTCTCATGGCACCCACGCTGTTCTTTCTACAGCAGCGCTGCAGCATTTCCTGTGCTGGAGATCACACTGGCCACTTATTTTGCAATGCAGATAAACCCTCTTTGCATTATTTCCAGGGGAGAGAAAGAGAATAGAAGATCTCCTTTTGGAAATCGGCTTCTCTCTTTCATGCTGCTTTCCACTGCCACAAAAACACTGCACACCCTATCCTTCCATTCCAGATCTTATATCCAACAAGCTTTTGCTGACTACATAACCTTCACTAACCTGAAATTCCTGAGTAGTCCCAGGAGCTCAATGCATCTTGGAATAAAATTTTTGTAATGTCATTTAAGGGTATTCCTAATCCAGAATTATTGAGGAGGCCTGGGTCATGGGAATTGAGTTTGACACTTGACAAATACTTGGCTTTGTGTAAATGGACAGGCCACTGAAATAACTGCCTTTGGATGTCACATGAAGAGAAATTAATTCTTTATTAACTTCCGCAATGATAATCTAATAAACTCATTTGGTCTACTAGTTTCAGCACTTAAAGGGCTCAGTCGATTGGATGCAAATAGATTCTTTTTCTTCCCCTCTGGAGCAGTGCCTCTGTGATGTGCAAAGGGACATCAGTGTGAAACATCAGGCCTGGCATGTCAGGACATGGTGTACATGTCCAGTTCCTGCTGCTGCTTAGCATGAGAGAGTCAGGCACAGCAGAAGGACAGATAGCAGGGGCTGGAAAAATATTCTATTAGGAAAGAAAATGGGGATTTATTAAAAATTTATATTTTAAACAGATTTGCTATAACTTGAATTCAGATCCCTTTTCTTCTTAATCAGGTATTTTAAAATAATATACAAGGAACCAGTATGTTAGCTGTTTCCTTTTAGAATTATAGCACACAAAATTAGTCCAAGCCATATTAGGACCCTTTGCTGAGTGCTGTACAAACACAACCAAAGCTGGAGCTCCCATCCCAAAATTTTACTGGTAAATGCTAAAAATAAAAATGGAACTATGTCGACCAAGCAAGCCTCTAATTCTAGGAGCCAAGTGTGTCCAACAAGAAAAAAGGCTGTCATATATGACCTAAGTATCCAATCAACCCAGCCACTGCCACTTAGGGGATGAATTTCAAATGTCAAGCCACAAGCTGCTGCAGATGGACCAGGAGCCATGTTCAAAATAAACAAACAAAAAGGCTCTACAACACAGAGTGAAACACGACCTCACTGTGCTGGTTTCTGACCTTCCCACCAAGAGAAGAGTGACACAGCTGATCAGTCCAATTTCAGGGTCATATTTCTATATACCAGACTGTCCAAGACTTACACTCTGCCCATCAATAAGTTCATGCCACTGTGATCTTTTTCGTGTTAGTGCAGTCTGGAACCACCAATAAACCTGGCTTTGATGAGAATATTTATACCACACCACTGCTGCTTGTTCTACACCCATGCTGCACATCCCAATGAGAGCCAGATTAAAAAGCCAAGGCAGGACAAGTTTCCTGCCAGCAGGCATTTCTTACCCTGCCTGTTGGTGCAGCACATAAAAAAATGTTTCATTTGCAAAAGCCAAATATTTATTAGCATTTGCTAACTGAGTTGCTCCATAATGACATGAAAAATGGTGATGTCTAAGTCCGTCAGTTCCATGTAAATATATAATTTGCACAGGAATGTATAAATGCATAAATGCATGTTTACTTCTGATTAGTGGCAATTATCCTATGAAAGAGAGGCTGGAAATAGAGCATCGGTTTTCTAGATTGCTTCAAGTATCTGTGTTCTTTCTGCTGCTCTCTTTTCAGAAGCAATGTGGGGCAGAGGACTTCAGCTCACTGTGACCTCCTCTCTGGCTTCCCTGTGAAGCTTCCAGGGAGGTCAGGTAGGTCATGGTCCATCACCAAATGGGCTGATCTCTCTGAGTGCTCACACAAGTGAAGAAAAAACAGATTCAGGAAGATCCAAGGTGCCAAGATGAGCTTCCAGTTCTGAATCAGCCTCAGTAGTATTAACATCAGCTCTGCTCCCTGAATATTTCTGAGATCTAAGTAAGCAGCTGCCTTTATTTTGGATATCGTTCTCACAGGTAGTCAGATGCCCTGGAGGACTTGAGCCTTGCTCTCTACATAGCTTCATAAATGGGAATTTGGCTTTTTCATGGAAAAAAATCTTTTCAAATCTGCCATAGTGAGAGGCATGCTGGAGATGCTCCCCAGCCAGCTTCCCTGCCCTCCCTCCAGAGTGCAGCTTTGCATCTCAGGCCTTAGGCTGGTCCCTCACCTCCTATTCCTCAGCGTTTGGCACTCAACCTAATTAATGGGTGCAAGCTGAACAGAATCCCAGAGTCACAGAAAATAACCTGGAAGACATCACCAAAGGTCCTGTGCCACTTCTGCCTCTGTTGCTCTCAGCAGATATTTGTCCAGTCTAAAATCAATGCTGCGTCTGTTAATGCTCCAGAGGAATGCTCTGCAGTCCACAGATGTGGGCTCTCCTCAGAAGCCAGTTTGTGCTTCTGTCAGAGTGGCAAACAAGTGTCTGTGACACGTTCCACCGTGTGATGAGGTCTGGCTTCCTGTAATCTCCACCAAGTGAAGAGCAGCTGTTATTTATAGGCCACTCTCCACTTCCTCCTGACCTTGGATCCAGAGCAATAAAGAGGTGGGGACCATCCCCCTGTTTATGGTA
The DNA here is from genome assembly GCA_013397315.1 of Donacobius atricapilla. Classification (NCBI taxonomy): domain Eukaryota; kingdom Metazoa; phylum Chordata; class Aves; order Passeriformes; family Mimidae; genus Donacobius; species Donacobius atricapilla. The sequence goes on from WBMY01000881.1 coordinate 664,844, forward strand.
TATTTTCATGTGTCTCTCCAGCAGCAGCTGATGGGGAGAGACACCTCAGACGGGGAATGAGAATCTGCTCATCTCACTCACAAACCTGAAGTTACTGCTCCCCAGCACTGAGATATTCTTAACGTCGTAACAGTGGGGTTGTTGGATTCTGAGCTCTGCAAAGGCCATAAATATGCAGGTTTGGGGGCTTGGCTGGGTTTTTCTTTCAGGTTGCAGAAGGCTTTTCCTCTAACAGAAGAACGATGATGTTCCCCTCAGCTGCAGAGTTTGCTGCTCATTTCTCCTGGATGGACACCTGGTTCCAGGGACCACCTGCTTCTTTTTTCCAAAGTTGATGCTAGAAATACCTCTCCAGCTGAGAAGTCGGTGAGTGTCTGAACTCGGCCTGCAGGTAAAGAGCCAGGACATGGACCAGGTACAACTGCTGGCTGCAGTGGCATCTTTGGCTGGGGAGAAAGAGCACAGTCCTGTCCTTTCCCACCAACCCTTCTGGGGAGTGGGGGTACAGCCATGGGCTCTGGAGACTCTCCGTGCCAAGCTGGCACTGTGCTGCTGTGCAGACCTTCTTCTTTTGACCACCACCTAAAGAGGACTTCAAAGAAGAAACTCCAGGCTGGGCAATACTTTTCAGAGCTCAGTTAGTTTTGTAATCCTCTAGGAAGCAGTTTAAGTGCATGAAAACCATTTTACCAAGTGAATCAGGACATGGGCATAGCAACAGCTCTGCTTAACCAATGAAATGTGCCAGGGACAGCGCAGGTTTACAACACTGCCATGAAAGCAGCACTCACTCCCATGGAAGCAGCCTGAGCTCTTTCCAGTTCAAGAGGCACCACCCCACCACCTCCCCGGGGCTGGACAGTGTGACAAACCTGCTCCATTACCGGAACACTCTTGTTGTCACAAAGATAAATGAGAATCAGGACAGCATTAAAATCAAGAGCAAAATTCTCCTGCATTAGTAAAATAAACTGCTTCCTCCAGGCCCAGAGAACACTCATTCATTACCAGGTCTTGTTTGCAAAGAAATTTTAAGCAAATGTTGGTAATAAACAGGACAAAATGGAAAATGATGGTCCTGCACGGTTTTCATATTGCATTAGTTCAGATCTACTTGCTACACCTGCTTCATTTCACTTTTCTCTCACTGATATCTCCTGGAGATTTCAGGACTACCTCCCTACATCTATTTTTGGGTATAATTTGAGTTTAATTTGATACATAATTAGGGTAGAATAGAAGACCAAGTATTTAACTACCCATACATCTCTCCCTAATTTAAATAATTCCTGATATATCTAACTAGTTTGCCTCATCCTGCACTGATGTGTATTGAACTGGGGATAATGAAATAAGAAATGTGAGGGGGAAAAAATGTTATTTCAGAGTCGGAAGATCACCCATTAATGACATAAAAAGCCTGGTGGGAATATCTGTACACTTAATGCCCCTTCTGCTTCCAGTCCTACACAGTCACTGTCCGTGGTATGAGGGCTCTCAGAATAGTCCTTAGAACAACTTGTGTTTCTTTGAACTGTCTCAAAGTGATCAACTGCTTTTGGGCAGGACTTAAATATACAGAGGGTAAGAAATAAGATTAATTTAATTCTCAGCTGGCTTCATCCATGCCTTAGACCTTTGCAGTCATATCTCCCTGTTTCCCTCTCTTATGTCCAGAGAGAAATCAGATTGCTGGCTTTAAAAAGAAGCTTAAATTTGAAATGGTGGAAGATAGGTGAGTTCAGCTCTTTGGTATGTGACTACACATCCCTGACAACTCAGTGTGCCGTGTCACACTCAGGGAATTGTTTAGCTGTCAAACAGAGGAGGCTGGATTTTGTTTGAGTGAAACAGCACTGCTGGATTTTGTCCTGAAACGTGGGAAATATTTTAGCACATTCCACTTTTCAATAATACAAATTGTCCCACTTGTGCTTCAACAGGGACAAGTCTTGATGAATACACAGACAGAGAAAAGTCAGCTGTGATTGCTCATCTGAGATTTCAAACTATCATCCTATCTTCATCAAGGGGGCTAGAGGGAAATGGGAAATCCTGAATTTTTATGATTGGAAGAAAAGGTTTCATTATTATATTGGTTGGCTTCTTTCACACAATGCTAAATACAGCCACTTAAATGGCATTATTTACGCACGTCAAATATTGAAAATACAGTACAATTTAGCCTAATACTAGCGAGTTATTGGGAAAAAAAAAAGCATAGCTGTGGAAGCTGTTAACCATCCCACTGAAAACTTCAATGAAATCCACCCTTTGTGGTGAAATGCTTTAATTTAGAATTTAGATGGAGCATTATTCTCAGCAGAAAATTATTTTTTTCAGGGAATTGTCAATCCACACAGGAGTATGGCAAAAAACAACCTGTGCACAAGATCCTGGCCAGCCTCGGCTCCTACCTGCCATGGGCTGGTGCAGAGCCGACACCTTTCCCCACGACAAATTAATATCTCAGCTGAATATTGTTGAGGGATATTTCCATGGGGTTTTTTGGGGTTTGTGGGTTTTGGGGTGTTGGTTTGGGTTTGTTTTTTTGTTTTTTGTTTTTTTT
>WBMY01000881.1:667429-723246 GCA_013397315.1 Donacobius atricapilla
TGTTTGTTGTTGTCTTTGTGTGGTGGGGGTGGGGTCCTTATCACAATCTCTTCTGTTTCTTCCAAACAATTTCTAGGGGTGCCAACACCGCCTCTCGCTGCATCCTGCGCCCCAGCACCGCATCTTCCACGGCCCCCATGCACTGCTGCCCACCCACCCCGCGGTGTCAGGACACCTCTCTGTCCAGCCTGGCAGCGCTGCTCCGCGGACTTTCATGCTTCTGGGGCAGCTAAGGGCGGGTGGCGAGACCCGGAGCGCTGATTGCAGCTCCCAGCCCTGCTCCCATCCCTGGGCCGCATTCCCGGCGCGGCGCGGGCATCGGGAGCCCCCGGCCTGCCGGCTCGCACGCTCCCTCCCCCTTCCTTGTCAGGGCTCCTTTCTGTGCAGAACAGATGGGCACAAGCTGTTTGGGACCCCCGTCCCTTCCCTCCCCCAGCCCCACGGAAAGATGCACCGCCGGAGCAGGGAGCGGTCCCCTCCCGGCTGCGGCGCCGCTCCCTTTTCAGAGGGGCAGGTAAAAGTTTAACCAGGCTGTCTTTCAGCGCTGGAGGCAGAGCCGCCTTTCATAGCCATGATAAATTGCTCCTGTCAAAACTACATGAATGCTCATATTGAAAAGCTCTTCTTTCTTTCTTTTTAACTTTTCCCCCCTCTCCAGTCTCACGGTGTCTCTCGGTTGTTAGCCAACATTTAATGCCCGCTTAGTCAAAGGGCATTTCCACTCCTCGTCTCTCTGTCCTGTCCCCTGGGGCTGCTGGGGCTGAGTTGTCACAGAAATACTGATGGTGAATAAAATTTAGAAAAAGAAAAAAAAAAAAGGGGTGAGGAAGAAACCCTTTAGTGTTTTTAGGGCTTTTGATTTCAGTCAGGTCGTTCTACCAGTAGCTCCTAACCAAAGCAGTTGTAGGATGGAGGTGGACACAGAGATGCCTTTCAAGGAAGTTTCCAGTCGTTGATATTTTCTAAGTTAATAGATTAGCTATAGTTTGTAATATTTTTCCAAAGGTGAAAATTAACACATAACAAAAAACAATCCACTCCACCACTCTCCAGTAGTTGAGCAGCAAGGCCAAAATAAGCTATAGGTGTTCCAGGGAGACAGAACCTGCCCAGCTCGTAACACAGGCTGAAGACCCTTCCCCACGTTTCAGCAAGGGCTTTCATCTCATGGGTGTCCCAGAGAAGGAGCCACAGCAGGTAAAATCAGGGCCAGGTGCTTTGGCCATGGAATTGCCCCCGCTTCATCCAAAATTGCCTGATTTTGTCAGTCTCCCAGCCCTGCTGCAGGACTTCTCTGCTGGGGCTGGTCCCATGACTGCAGTGGTCATGGAGCCCCTAAACTAGCTACACTGACCATAGAGGAATGGGTGGGAACATGGTTGTCACCAAGAAAATCCTGTGAAATTGTGATGTTGTCTATTCTTGGGTTTGAGATGAACGGTAAAGTTTGGTTTAGGATGCCTGGTGAGGACCAAGCCAGCTCAGCCCAGCCTGGCCAGTCACTCAAGTCCCTCAGAGCTGCACCTCCAGGAGAGGCATTGAAGTCCAACATGCAGAAAATTGATCTAAGCATTCACTCAGAACACCACGAGCTTGTGTTGGTGCCATATTTGCATGTTTTATGGTCACAAGCTCCTCATCCCCTCCCTGTAAGTTTGCTGGCAGGAGCAGGCCTGGCAGGACCCTGTCCTGTCCTCAGTTGTGCTGCTTTTATGCCCATCCCTGGCCAAACCCCGCAGTCAGAGGTTATGGGGGCACTCAGCACTCCCAGCTCCCTGGGTACAGTGCTTCACCCAACCTGGCTGCAGGAAATACCCAAAACTTGGAGTGCTGCTCCCATTTCAGAACATCTCTCCCTCCTGCACAGCACTGTGGTAAAAACTCCCCACAAATCATCTGCAGGCATTCAATGCACATCTCCCAAGAAGAGCTTTCAGACCTGTTCCCACACTCCACTCTAATTCCTCTCTCTCCTGTTTTATTGTCCATGCTGGTCTCTGGCCACTGCCCAGTGCTCCCAATATACCCCGCAGACTGTAAATATCGGTGCTGCTGCCCTGCTGCAGCAGGCAGTGACAGCAGGATCTGGCACTCACACACACAGCTTCCCTGGGTGCATCTTCCCAGTGACAAATATTTCTGCTACGGTCCTCGTAGCTGGTTGCAGTGTCACTGCCCTTATCACTATCAGCCTCCCGTAGGGTTCAGCATTGTCCACATCTAGATATGTATTTTGGGATATTGATACCATCAGGGCAGTCTTGTTGTCCCGCTCATTAACCCTTGTTACACGTTTACACACACAGTATACAGGCAAGGAAGACTGCACAGCTCTCTGTTTCCACTTACCTATACTCCCAGATTTTTTAATAAAGCTGTGTGACTGAAGAAGATTGAGATTTTCCCATATCTGCAAATCATTTTAAGGGCTACATTTCTTCTGGCTGCAACAGAGTCACTGGAAAAGATTTACCCTCCATTGAGCAAAAGAAAAGGGATGTTTAAAGAACAAACTGAGTACTCTCCAGAGGCTCCTGCTTAAGTACCATATCAGCACAGGCTGAAAGTCAGGCCTGATCCTTTCTCCTGTCAGCTGCCCTCCCTTTCCCGGGCTCTGGAAGTGGTCTGCTGACATGTCATAAATCATTTTCTCTCTCACTGCCTCAGTTTCTCCTATCCATGTGCTGGGAAGTTTGCTGGTGATCCTCCCTTGCAGAGGGCTTCCCAATCCACCATCAGGAGTGTTGGAGGGACTAAGCACTCATGCTACCGGCCTTGCTGATGCTGTGTGTGCTGGTCCCTGCTTGCGCAGAGCCTCTGCAGAGCTGTCTGGGGGGCCCTTGAACTGCTTCAGCTTGCAAGGGTCAAACCCAGCAGCATTGCTGCCCTCGGCTCCTCTCCCCTCCATGCAGCACTTCAAATCAGCCACGTTGCACTACAGTTATTAACTGGTTTTGACTGACTTCTTAAGTTAATTATAATTTCACAGTGTAATATCAAGCATGATTAAAACAATTAGGTTTTCCACCCCCTTGCAATGCCTCCCTCCCTCTGCTTTCCTGTCTTCTTTCCCCTCCCTCCCCAGCCTCCCTTCACCCTGGAAGTTTTTAGATATGCTTCTGCACCACTGCAACAAATTGCGTGGTAGGATCTGAAATTATTACCCTCTTAAATGCATTAAACTGTTCATAAAGCAATTTGCAATGCCAGTTACCAAACTATGGTGAGCCTCCCAGCCTGACACCTCCCAAATGCAGGAGGATTCTTGGCAGCCGTGCCCTGCTGCAATGCTCTCTCACTCACCAGAGTCAATGCCTGAAACTTAGGAGAAATCAATGCAATTATAGATATGAAGGTCCAATTACTGTGTAATGTGATCCGTCTTTATCTCTGAGTCCCTTCAAGAAAATCAGGGAGGCCTTTTCTTTTTTCCTTTGTGAAAAGAGTTGCAACATAATGCAAAGAGATCTTTAAAGAGAGGACCAAAAGCGAGGGTCGTCCGTCACTCAGCACATGACTTCCAGTGTTGGCCAGTATGATTTCCCCTTCATACTGGAGAGGTTATTCCTGATTTACACCTCAGTGCGTCCATTGTGTCTGATGAAATCAGTCCCTGTTGATGCTACTCTCGGGTTCCCAGCCCAGGATCATGCATGTGGCCACTCCAGACTCCTTGGGTAATTTTGCTCATTCAGAATTTTTTCATCCACTGCCAATGGTGGCTGCTGCCCCCCTGCAGGATGTGGAGCTGCCTGGCTGCCCCCATCAGCATCTCAAGCTCATCCCTGCAGCTGGGCTCATGCCCCAACATGGAGAAATGACTGGACTCCTAAAGGGATTGAAACAGCCTTTCACAGAAAATAATTTGCAATCCCTTCTGGGCAAGACTTGATCCTTGTACCTGCCCAGATGGGCTGATAAACACCTGGAGGGGCCAGGCCCAAGGAATCCTCATTTTCTTGGCACATATAGGCTGGTTTCAACATCCTCAACACCAGAGAGGATGGGCTGCAGTCACCATGTCTGGGCTGGTGGAAGGTGTCCCTGTCCACGGCAGGGTATTAGAATCAGATGAGCTTTAAGGTCCCTCCCAACCCAATTCTGTGATTCAGCAATAAGGACAGGTTCTGCTCAGTCACACACAGCCCAATAAGGTGTTTTTAACAGAAAAACTATCACTCCAAAGCACTGAGTTCCATGCCCAGGAGATCAGTGAGAGGGACTTGTGTTTCTCCTCTTTACCTTTTATCCAACAGAGCAGGATCCAGATCAAAGCCAGGACATGACTGTAATTATACAAGTAGAAATAAGTAACCATCTGCACTAATAAGGAATACAATCCTTTATCTATGTTAATTAGAAATAAATTGGATAGAAAAAAAGATACACACGCTAGCTAATAGTTAATTACTGCAAGTGTATTGAGGAATACATGCATATGTAAAGTAAAAACTCCATTCCAAATAAACAGAATATTGAGGTTTATTTCTAGAACTTCAGAACAGGAATGTGTTTGAGACCACATCCCAGTGTGAGGAAGTCCATTTATCACAAGCCTCAGAGCATCGTGTTCAAGGATCCCAAAGTGCTCAGCAAACACAGACAAACGGACCTTGATGTATTCCCAAAGGGAACCATCATCATCCTGGTACAGCAGTGCCAGGTACGAGCTCAGAAGTCTCATTCTCTGCTCCTGCCTGCACAGCTCCAGTTTGATTTCCACTTCTCTTCTGGAGAGCGCCCATCCACTTCCCCAAACCTCTAGTTCACAGCCAAAATCTGTAGGAGCCAGGTTGTCACCAGGCTAAGATTTGGGGACAGTAGGGCTATCACAGAATCATTAAGGTTGGAAAAGAACTCTAAGATCATCAAATTCATCTGGGCTGGCTTCAAACTGTTCAGCAGAGTTGAGCTTCAGCACTCTGACTCACATCTCTGCCCTCTGCTATCCCCCACCATAAACTCACAGACACATCCAGGACAGCACCAAACGGAGGAGAAAACGATGGGAACATGGTCCTACAATGTGCACGTGCTCCTTGGATGTCTGCTCCCTCTCACTGTTTTGTCATTTGAAGAGAGAGGAAGATCCCCCAGTGAGCAGGGCTGTGTGGAGCCACCTCAGGTGTTTGGCCCCCTCCAGCTGCCCCGCTTTAACAGGGAATCTTAAATGGGCTCTGTCATCTTTTAAACAAAGTCCCTGTTGCATCTTCCCTGGGGAGAGGACAGCAAGGAGCTGAGAGCAGGTTGGAACGTGTTTGTGTGAGCACAAGGCATCTCCTGGGTGTTTTCAGGGGCTGCTGCGTCGTGGTGGGGATGGAGGCAGCTGAACACGTGCTGCCTGTCAGCACTCGCTGCTGCTGGCCCAACACAGCTCCTCACAGCCTAAAACGTGTGAAGAAATCCCAAGAATGCTCTCCACACACTGGGGCATGGACTTCGGAGGCCTGAGAAAATAAATAGTCGCAATGTATCTGAAAGTGGATTTATTTTCTTTCCATATTCTGGACCCAACTTCACATTCCCAAGGGTTTCCAACCACTATTTCCTTCTCCTACCTTTGGTTTTCCACTCGAATTTCACACGTAGTTTCTTTTCTCACTCTGCCACAAGAATTACAATATGTAATTTGCTTATCTGGGGGTATAAAAATTGTGTTACAATACAGACTGGTTTTGCAACACAGAATGAGTGTTGCCTGCTAGGGGTGTAAACACAGAGTTAATCCTGTCTTTCATGGCCTGCACTTTCCCTGTACTTGTTTATTCCACATTTTGTGTCTGCCCCAGGATGGATCAAACTGTTTAACCTTTGACAGCAAAGTCAGAAGAATGACTCACTTGGAAGCTAAAATGTAAATAAATACATGCATTGCTAAATAAATCAACCACTAATGCCCTAATGCAAGGCTGATAAATATCCTGATTGAAATTGTACTTAAATAAATGGGGCAAATTATCAGACAGGGGGTTTAAAAGTTATAATTTCAGGGCAGAACTCAGCACAGCACCAGCCATAATTAGCAAATTGTTTTAATCTTTGATTTTTCTCTGCTATATAGAGTGGAGTCTTTTCTTCTGCAGCTGTTAAGTGAAGCCTGGTATTATCACAAATGTTGTAAAAGGAGATGGAATATGGTTGATTTATTGATAAATGAAAAAATCTCTCCTTGCTTACATTGACTGAATAATGCTCCAAAGCTCTTAAACCTTCCACAGCACAGAAAAGTGGGGAACTGCTAAGTGATCTCCCCTTTTGCCTGCGTTCCTGCCATAACTCTGTGTGCCCACAGAAAAAAGTTCATCTCCCATACAGGTACCTTCCCCTCGGCCACTAAATTACCGAGCACTACCCCCAGTTACAGTCTCTAAATCCATTAGCAGTTAAGAGAAAATAATCCCTTCAATTTGTGCAGCAATAAGTGTTCCGTACGACAGAGGAATATGCAAAGAGCAGCTGTGGATGTGCGGGAGAACGAGCCTCAGCTCAGGACTGCCACCTCCCTGCTCCTCGCAACGCAGAGAGCTGCTCCCAGGCAAGCTCTTCATTTAATTTATTTATTTTCTGTTTTCTCCCCTCTTGTCCTTACTGAACAGCCTCAGCTTGGTGAGCCTGTCTGCAGGGACTCGCTAGCACACGTCATTTTTTTTTTGGCTCCCTGAAGGAAAAGGTAGTGTTTGCCTCCCACATTGGATCAAGCCCTCTGAACCCGGTGTTTCCACATTCCTGATTGCCCTGCTGTGTGTGAATTGCATACCAACTACGGAGTCCTTTAGATCACCTTCCCAGCTCATTTTTTTCCCCCACATGCTGACTGAAAAGCAAATGAAATACTGCTTCTGCCACCAATTTCCTCTCTTCATGTACCTGCCTGCACTTATTATTTCTGAAGAGTCTTATCAAAGGAGCAACAGGTTTCTAAAGTGGTGGTTTGGCCCCCAGATGATACATTGGGCTGATAATTTATTAAGGGTTGTTTGATAGAGGAGGAATGATCTGAAATGCTTTGAGCTGAGCACACTGCAGGGGCTGGAGCAGAGAGCATCCTCCCCTGCCAGGCCAGCCCAGGGTGCCCCCAAAACAGGCATGGCCCAGAGGAGCAGAGTCTTCTGAGATTTTGGCCTTCTCAGATCAGATATTCAGCTGTCCTGCTTGTCAGCCCGGGATTCTCCAAGGAGCAGCTCCGGTTAATGTGTTCTCCTGGCAGCGCAGCTTCTGTGTAAAGCAGTCCCTGCGTTCCAGACATTGTCCTCACTCACCTGACACTGACCCTTCAGACTTCCAGAGATGAGAACAGAAACTGATGAGCCAGGGTCCTAGAATTCAACCCAGATCCATCATGGAGTCATGCAGCGATGCAAAGGCCTGAAGTGAAAAAATGAAGATCTGTAACATCCTAAAAATTACAAGAGGAAGGCAAGGTTTCGGGCATATACTTGAATTTTATTGGAATCGTGCAATCCTGGATTGAAATGCATTCTTAAGAGGAGGCTTAAATAACTTATATTTACAGATAAACCCTTCCCCTCACTGTCCTTGCATATGTAGGACGTGATCAAAGCAGCTTCAAAAATTGCAAAAGGGCTTTTGGGACTAAATCCCAAACCACACCAATGTTCTTCCCAGTAAGGACATTGGGGTTTGGCAGAAGAGTTTTACTGAGTTTCCACATCCCAAATCTTGCCTTTTCAAATACACATGAGCTGACATTGACACCTGATTGTACCAAGAGAGAACTTCATTTTTGAGACCTTCTGTTTTACTGCTGCTCCCAAACCATGAAGAGAAGATGATTCTTCAGCAGGGCAGCTCCAATGGTATAAAAATGGATTTCTTTTTCTCAACAATTAGCTAGAAAGGTTTACATTCCCTATTGGAGTAATCTAAATAGAATAGATTGTGTTGCATGTGCGGTGTTATTGCCTCCCATCCAAAGCCAGTCACCCACACTCTTCCTGAAGCTGAAAAAGTTTCCCCACCCTCCTCAGCCTCCAAACTTTGATCATAATCCCAACAGATGCAAAATATTTGCAGTAAGAGGTGCCAGTGCCATCAGCTCGCCACAGTAGCTCCCAGTCAAAATGTTTGCACGCAGACTTCAGAGCATCATTTATCTTGAGGGATGTCAGCTCTAAAAATGTTAGCGCATGTCACTGTCAAAGCAAATGCCAGAAATTAGCTTTCTTTCATCTCCGAGAAGAATAATTAACTTTGCAACTGTTTCCAAAAGTGCTAATTAATGGGTTTCAACAACTTGACTTGTCAGGATACATCTTGATTGGAACAACAGCTTGCTCTTACCCTTGAGGATTATGGCTCTTCTTTTGGATTCTTTTCCTCATCCACCAGCTTAGTGAGTTGTGGAAAATTGATGTAATTTATAACACAAAAATAAACATGTGAAAAAAGGAAAGCCCTGGGGATTAGTTAACATTTATTAATTATTGGTGTGCTTTATTAGCAATAATGTAAAAACACACCCTCCCACTTAAACTGAATAATCTTTAAGATTGAGAATAGTCTTTAAAATGGGATTTTGTTTGCTGCTTATGTTCCTGAAAAAACAAGACAAGTCTTCACCTTCATGTCTCTGCGTGGGTTTGGCTTGGACTGGGCTGAACAGTGCATCTCCCCCTCTTGCCTGGAAAGTTTCCTTCTGTGCCCAAGCGCACCACTGCCTGGAGATCCGCTCTCTCTCCACCACTTTGACTACTTAAGTTCTTCCAGCAGTTTACAGAATGTATTTTCTTCTCCCAGCTTTCTTGGAGGCAATAAGTTGCCGGACTCTCAATTCTGAGCTCCTTCCCTGTTACTTCATGTCACTGTTTGGATGCATTCCCTCCTTCCACTAGGATGAGATGTGCACTTTAGCTGCCCATGTTAAGATGAAAAATAAACTGCCTGTGTTTGACAATAGGATTCAGCTATCCCCATCCCACAGCAAGGATGTGGAAGCCACGCAGCCAAAATCCCTTAGACCCCTTGAAAACCCAAAAGTTTGGATGCATCTAACAATTTAAAGCACTGGCCTGAAGAACCAGCGAAGGTCATGGTCAGACTCAAAACAAATAGCCCGGTGAAGTCTCAGATCACTATATGTGTTCCTAAAGCAAATCAGGAAATCAAGCAGAAAATCCAGGAAGTTGTTATTAAAAACCCACAGCTCAATTATCATTACAATAAACCTTGCACCAGAGGTAATTTACATTCATGGTAATTAGGGAGGGAGTTATGGTTTGAGAATAAGGGCATATCAACTAAAGAAGAGTTTTTGTGCAGGAAACCTGTCCCTAATGCTGCCACCTAAATTGGCCATGCCAAGCTGGAACTGTGCTCACCTGGGGTGGGGAGAGCTCCTGCAGACACCCCCACAGCAGCTGCTCCCAGTTCTCCCAGGATGGCAGGAGGTCTCCTGCCCCTTCCAGGTGAACAAAGGAGAGGGATGATATATAAAGGAGTTAATGGAGCAGGGAGAGCTGGCTTGCCTGGGAGTAGGGCTGGAGCAAGGACAGATCTTTGGGAGACGTGCAGTGTTTGGGGGATACTGCCCTCTGAAATGCTGGAGGGGTCTGAGGGCTGTGTGTCCCCTCTGGTCTCTCTGGCATGAGCTGCCTTCTCTTGTGAGAGGAGGAAAAGGGGAGGACACCTGAGCAGAGCTATGGCCATGCCAGCTGATTGCTCTCCCAGAGACCTGTACCTGGCTTTTGCGGGCAGGGAAGGAAGTCTCTGTTCTTGTGTGCCCCCAGAGAGGGCTCAAGCAATGATCCCTGCCTTGTGTTTGCGCAGGACTTGATGGTGGCAGCTCTTCTAAAATTTCCCTGTGAGAGTTGAGAGGAACGTGACCTGAATTCAGTACAGTGAACATCCTTCATGGGCTGGAGGCCTCCCTAGCTCGGTTTTTGCTGAGCTGTGCCTGATGTTCAGACCCTGGCAGTACAGGGTTAGTAAATTACTAGCTCTGGTTACAAGCACCCTAGGACTTAAGGAATAAGTGGTTATCTGTGCTTAAAAGCACACAGGAGTAGGTGAGGTGGCTACAGACCACGGGTTAGTGCTTTAAGTTCATAATAACTGATAGATTGGTACGTTTCAAGCAACTTCAAGTTTTTGAGCTGTTGATAATTTATCTGTTGCCCGAGTAGTGTCTTGCACTGCCTTCTCATGGTAGTAAACCCCATGAAAATTTGGGCCTGGCATTTTTATTGTAGGGGTCTGAAAAGGGGGGAAGTGAGCTTTGACAAGAGAGGACAATAGTGTCACCTGATGGGATTGACACCAGCAGGAAATCCATTGCAATGGTTAAATTAAGTCTTCCTGTCACTGGTCACAGAGCAGCCTGTAAGAGTTAAACATGAAGCAACTTCACTTTCAGGGTGTCAACATTATTTAATAGGTAGTTCTACTTAATTTGTTACCGTATTTACACTTACAGTAGTGGCTAAAATTCTGTGTTGCTCCATGTTTATGTGACATCTATTTTTATCCATGAAGGAAGAGAAGAATTTTGATATTTACTGGAAGGCGTGGAGTCATCATAGCTCTGGAACAATAAATATTCGGAAAAGATAAATCTCTCATCTACTTATTGTCACTCTTTGAATTTCACCTGTAGATCCCAGGCAATTCACTAGATTAAATTTAGAGCAAGAAAAAAAATATTTAGGGCATAAGTTTCTATCAGTTTTCTATTTCAAATTACCTTTTATTCTAAGAAGTTATGGGAGCACAATTTGCTGGTTCCCCACTCAGCTGGTGCTGAATATGCAAGAATTTCTACAAAAGTTGGCCAAAACACTAGTGGGAAGAAGATTTATGCAATAAAAAGAAGAAAAGGTCCTTTATACAGAAGCCAGTACTGTGTTTAGATGCATAGCAGGGCCATTCAGGTGCTAGAGTGAGGACTGGAAGTGGCAAAGAGCTGGACTTGAGGTAGCAGCGAGGTCAAAGGAGTCCTTGAAGGAAAGCCCATGTGGTTTTCTACTTGTTTGTAAATGTGAGGGGAGTTTTGTCAAGTCCTTTGAGGTCTGACGAAAAGAGTAGCGCAGAATATTTCAATCCTGCATTATATCTGGATCTCTTAGTGGTACATTAAAGCACTGGCTCTGGCAAAGGATGCTGCCACGTGCTTTTTGCGTTCAAATAATCTGGTGGAAGGGAGAAACTTTCAAGGTTTAAAAGGAGGAGGGGGGATAGGAGGGGAGAGGCATCATTGCAGGGTGTGTGCAGCAGGGGAGGTGGTACCTGCTCATGCACACGTGGATCAGGACCCTTGGGGTAAAGCACGAGCTCCTGGCTGCCAGCATCCTCTGGACAGGGAGACTGGTGAGCCGCTGGGGAAGGAAGGGACTGGGACAAGAGCTCAAAGCCCGCAGGGATCTGAGGGAAGTGCAGGACTCCTGTGGGCCGTGTCAGCCCCCACCCTCTGCGTGTGCATGTTGTTGTGACATGAAAACCCCTCTGCTGCTGGTGGGACAGGCTGGAAGTCCTTCAACTCTTCTTTGCTCCGTTTTCACGTCCCCTCACAAATGCTGTGGAACTTCTAGGGGGAAATATGCATGCAGAGGCTTGGCATCTTCTCCCAGCAGCAGCTGGTCAGGCTGCCCTGGGCTCTCCTCTGCATGTCCCCAGCCCTGCTGTCCCTGTGGTGTCCTCCCCAGCTCCAGGGCAGGTGACACCAGCCCTGCTGTGTGCAGAGCAGCTCCCATGCCGCTGCCAAGCAGCCAGGGTGGCAGTGTGGGCTGTGCCCAGGGGCTGCTCTGCAGGTGATGGCTTTGTCTCTGTTAACTGGAGTGCATCTTGCACCCCCCTTCCCACCTCCCCACTGACAACCCCTCCGGATTGGGCCCTTCACTAAAAATTGGTTGGGAATGAAGGAGGGGGGAGAAACTTTATTAGTGTTATACATTATTTTCCTTCTCTGCCTTCTCCCCCCTTCCCTTCCTGCATGATGAATTGCCTGGTACTGAGCTGGTAGCTCCAGCCCAGGCACTTAGCAATCTCCTCCTGGTCCCTTGCACAGACAGATGGGACGGCCCATGTCTTGACCGTGATTGATTAGCTGGAGAAAGCCTGTTGAGTGGAGTTCCATGAAGATTGATGCTTTCTCCTTCTAACAGCATTTCCAAAAAGTTTCTATTACATTTTGATTATGTTTATAGAATCTCACTGGTCTCCAGGAAGATTCAATCTTCTTTTTCCCCCCTCTCCCCTCTGCGCAATGTGTGTAACTTCCCTCCTGTGCATATGCTGTTCATCCATCTCTCACCTTTATTCTTTTAGGGGTGCCCCCAGAGGCCTCTCAGGACAGTTCCCTTCCCATGTCCCTCTGCCCAGGTACCTCCTTGCTAGTTAGTGCCCTCTGACTCGCTGAGGCCACAGGCAAAGCAGGAGCTCCCCAGCACGAGGACTCTCAAAGCTGCAGAGCAGGAGGAAGGAGTGTTATCTGTGATAGCTTGCTGGAGAACTGAGAAATGAAGAGCCCCTGTTTCCCAGCACAGGAGGCTGTGGCTCCTACCTGCCCACAAATGTCTGCTTTGCTCTTGATCTCTTGCAGCTGGAGGGCTCTCCCTGTCCCAGCTCAGCTCGTGTCAACTCTGATGAAAGCCTTTAAAAGCTGTAGGACCCTTTGAACCTGGGGATTAGTGTGTTTGGCTATGGAGGGGGTCAGAAAGGTGAGCCATTTCAGCATTGCAAACTGCCCTGTTGCAGCTGGGTGTGGGGAGAGAGCAGAGCCTGTGCCAGTGCTGGCTGAACTTTAGCATCACTGTAAGAAGAGAATTTTGTTTTACAAGGGAGGCTTAAGTCCTGGGTCTTTGGTTGCCCATCTAGGAAGACTGATAAATATTTTCAGTAGCTCCACAGCATGTGTGCATGATTTTTAAGTAATAACTGCAGTATAGTGTTGAAAAATGTGCTTGTTGCTGCACAGCAGCAAAGATAACATTGGTCCCTGGCATCAGACAAGTCAGCTTTAAAATGCTGGGCTCCTCCAAAGTGTTAGCAAGGAACTTTTTCAGTTGGTTCCTAATTGTAGCAAATAATTATATTACCAAATCTTACTAAGAAACTGGATCTTCTGGTCTGTCCTTCTTATTTAATTAGACATAGAGCTTTCTTTGTTGAACAACTCACAGGCAGACACCTTCACTCTGGTGTCCTCTGTAGGAGGCAGAGATGCTTCTCTTGGGCCACCTTAGCGAATGGGCAGGAGTGGCACATCCTGAGCAGTGGGAACAGTCCCCTGAAGCAGCCCCAGGGCTGTGTACATTCACCTGTGTGGGCTGAGCATGCCTGGGGATGGGAATCTGCTTGTGCTGCTGTCTGCGGGGAGGAGGATGAGATCTGCTGCCTGCTGTTCTCTCAGTCTCCAGGGACTGTGGCTCTGTGTCACAAAACCTGGGATTTGTGAGTGAGGGAAGCAGGAGCATCTCCTGGGAGGTATCAGTGTGATGCTGTGACCACTGTCACCTCACAGGGACCCCCTCCCCAGCTGGCAGAGCACAGTTCCTGGGGCAGGTGCACAGGCACTGGCTGTGCCCTCTGCTGAGTGCTAAATACAGACAGGGAGCACCAAGGCAGAGTGTGCAGGCTGAGGTAGCCTGAGAGAGGATAGATGCTCTCTAAAGCTCTGGGAGGGAAGAAGGGATGCAGGGGATGGGACTGCCTAAGGCTGTGTGGCTGCTGTGATGGCAGGAATCACTAGCACAGGTGTTTATTTGTGTCCTGGTGAGCTTCTCAGGGCTGGACAGGAACTGTGACCTGGTTTACACTTGAGAAATCGGGATTGAAGGAATGATAAACAGTAATTGAGGAGGCAAAGACAGGATCAGCGCTGCCGCAGAAGAGCCTTCCTCCTCCCAATGCCTTTCCAGGCCCTCACAAGTGATGTGGCACCTCGTTGGGTCAGCAAGGCACTCTGGAGATTCTCTCTTCCTCCCTGTTCTGCCCCTTTGCCAGGACACTGGTGCAGCACTGCTGTTTTTAGGCATCACCACTGGCCCACAGTGTTTTAGCTTTATACTCCGCTTGGGCTCTGGTTAAATGTCACCTTGCTTGAGTGTCCCTGTGTGTGCGGTGAGGTGGCAGCTCTGCTGGGCAGCCTTGTCAAGGCAATGCAGTGATTAACCTGCAGGTTGGGGGGTTTGTTCCTTGGTGGGGTCAGCTTGTCCCAGCTGAGCTTCACGACTTTGAAATGATCCCCTCCCTGTAGGCTGGAGCTTGGCAAGTCTGGCTCAGCTGTTCCTCTGCTACTCAGCAGAGTCCGCCTGGGTCTTGCAGAGGGGATGCTGTGCCCCCATCACGAGCAGGGAGGCCACAGGGCATGCAAGATGTCAGCTGGGCTCACCCTGCATGGCTGGGGTGTGCACACAGCCTGTCTGCGGTGGTGGGAGCTGCTGGGGGGCCGTTTTCAGTGCAAGCAATGCAAGCACTTCTGCTGTAATTTCTTGTGCCCCTCCTCCTGGTGTAAAATCTGCCTGGGCAGGCAGCCCGTGATCCGTGCAGGAGAAACCAGTGTGTGTTTCCCCTCCCTGTGCAAGAGGATGTGGTGCCCTGGGATGCAGCTCTCAGACCCCTGAGGACTCTCCCTCCCCATGATCTCACCTGCTGGCCCCTGCCATATCGGGCTATTCTTTAAAATATGGCCCCCATTTTTTATTCCTGCATTTATTACAAATGCAAATTACAGATGAAAGCATCAACTACACAAGCCATTACTCAGAGGAGCATCTTTCCAACTGCTGGACTTGGACTGAACAGCTTGTGGTTAATTTGCTATATAATCACTGCCTGCAACAGGAAGGCAAGTGCTTCAACTGTGCTAATATTATGAAAGGGGAAGTTAACCATAGAGATAAATTCTGAGGAGCTGCAGCTGGGATGAAAGAGGGAAATAAATGTAGCTGGAGTCCAGGCTTCAGGCTTGCAAAAGTGGCCGCTTGAATGTTTAAAGGGATAAAAGATAAGAGTTCAGGTTAAACATGTGTTTTTTGAAGTTGCTTTTAGCCTGAATATATTTTTCCCAGAGGCAGAGGATCCCTGCAGCTCCCACTGACCCGTGATACGAGCAGTGCCCTGGCCTGTGCACAGGCATGCCAGTGGAATACAGCGGAACACTGCACTGTCCCATCCATTGCTGGGAGGCTCCCCAGGGCAGCTGCTGTTGGGAGACAGGCACTGGGACACAAAGGAGGTGAGCACATGACAATTTAGCTGGCAGAGATTTTTACTGGGCAGGGGGTTTGCTCTTCCCCATCGCTCAGATCTGGGTTTGGCCTCCTGCACAGAAGCCAGGGACACTCTGTGGGCTGGTTTTGGTGGGTCCCCCCTGTGTGGTGCTGTGCAAAGGGGTTGGTAAACCCCTTTTCCAGAAATAACCTTTAGTAGGTAACAGGTCCACTTCCCCCTGGCAGAAGGGATGTTGAACTCACTGCGGCAGAGCCCTGGCTGAAGAAGCAGTTCTGCCCTAGGACTGAAAGTGTTTCTATGTTGTGGCAGGGCTCTGTGCCCTGAGAGTGCACTGGCTTCACCAGAACTTCCTCAATACCCTATGCACGGGACTAAAATAAAATCTAAATTTTCTCAAGGACCCAAACCTCCTCACCCTCTCGTTCCAGTGCCTCCAGTGTAATCACAGTACAACAATCATGCTGTTTTGCAAAGTGCTCTAGGGATTAAAAAAACATTCCTGGAGATTATCTCTAGGCACAAATCTGAAGTCTTGTCTAACTCTTTTCTCTGGAGGCTTGGAGAGGCAAGAGCTACAGATATCAGGGATAGGAGTGGGAGAGTGATTCAGCTGAAGATGGGTGAGCTGGTTCTTATGAAGCAAGAGCTCCAGCAGCTCTGCAAATTTACATCCACTGCAGACACCTTTTCTGACTCTGAAATGTTTGTTTGACTGCTTTTCACTGTTCCCCAGGTCTGGAACAAAATCTTGAGGTCGGGGAGATGGTATGAATTGTCAGGGGATGATTTGTGCCTGGGAGAAGCTATCTGAGGCCCCCGAGGTTACTGCTGATGAAGCTGCAGGGCTCCCTGCAGCAGATCCCATGGCACAGGGATGCTGGGAGGTGCTCAAGCCCCCACTCAGCCCCACCACCATGAATAAATTTTGCTGGCAGTGCAACACACTTGGCAGTGGCAAGAGCCTGCCCTTGCCAGAAATTTGGCAAAGCAATGCCAGTAGAAATTGCCACTTAGCTTCCCTGTGCTGGGAATTGATTTTCAGACCATGACGGCATGTTCCAAAGGTGTGATGCTTACTGTAGGTGGTGTTAGTCCCACAGACTGGAGTTTTGAATGACCACAACAGGGCTTTTTTTCCAGAGCTGAGTTTGATTCCTGGACCTCCTTAATCTTAGAGCAGTATCCATAGGTCTTTTGTTATTAAATAGACAACATTATATCCAGTCTTGAGAGATGAGCATTTCCCTTAAGCTGGTGGCTAAAAGCATTTTGCTCACTTCCTGGTCATTTACTACAGGACAGGGGTAACTCCCAGCTCCAACAACTGCAGCTCCAGGAGTTAATCATTGAACAGGCAGGATGGAGATGCTCGGGACGCACATGTAGTGAGCACAGAGCCAGTGTGGGCAGGGGAGTGGGAAGGAGGTGCTATTTGGGGAGAGAGGGAAGAGAGAGCGCTGGTGTCTGGGCTGGTGGGACTGTTGCATCAGTGCTGGCCTTGCAGTTTGACTCCCCAGTCAAAACAGATGAGCCATGAAGCCTTGTGCTCAGCCAGGAGAGGATGCTAGGAGAGGGGATCACAGCAGGATCACCAAGGCTCAGTCTAGCAGAGACCATTCTGAGATGTGTGTCACGGCACATGGTGTGCAGCGGTGGTACCTGCTCGGGTTAGGTTATGCCAGCTCAGCTTGACACAGCAGGAACTGTAGGGGAAAGGCGCTCCCAGGAATTAAGCCCCCTTCCCCCTGAGAGCACCTCTTATTGCAGAGGAAAAGGCTGGGGTGCATTTGTCGAAGGGAGCATTCCTGGAATTACTGGAATCCTGGAATTATTCAAAGAGCTGGAAAGAACAAGGTTGAGGCCCACCTCCCTCTGCTCAGACCCCCACAGCCTGTTCCCTTCCCTTGCCATGGCTGGAACACCTCCTGCCCTGGTGCTGCTCCCTGGGGGAAGCTGGTGTGCGCAGGGGTGGATGTGCAGCACTGCCTGGTGTGTGGTGTGACCGCGGCAAGCAGGAGCGAGAAGCACAAAGTTTGTTCAGGCAGCTCACCCTGAGACTTGACACCCAGAGGACAGGGATGGGGGAGATGCTCTGAGGGAGCACTGCAGGAGGCTGCTGGAGCAGCCACGTGTCGTTCACTTCTGCAAAGAGCTGCCCAAAGATGCAACCGAGGAAACTCCCAGTGCAGCTGTCAGCAAACCACAGCTTTGCACAGGCTGAGCCCTGAGCATCCTGCTGCCAGGGGAAGGGAAGGAGCTTCAGACAAAGCAAAGCAGCTGAGAGGCTGCTGGCAATGCCAGAGCCTCCAGAGCTGCTGCTGTGACTTGGGCACCCCAAGGTGGTGTTTTCAGGGCTGAGTTTTGGGGCACAGATCTCCAAATGGTTTCAGAGGAACTTCAGTGCAGAGCGAAGATGGTCCAGGCTACCTTTGCAGCACCACAGCAGGAGCATATCTGCCTTCTTCAGCATGGGAGGCAAAGGCTGAGGCACTTGGAACACAGATTTGTTCTTGGAGTGTGAGCTAGAAGTGCTGTTCAGCTTAAAGCTTCTTTTCCTTCAGTCCTTGTGGAGCTAAAACTCTTAGAACAGCCATAAAAAGGTTGCAAATACCTCAAAGATTGGAAGAGCCAAGAAGATGTGAAGAGACGGATTGTTTATTTAAAACTAGTCACTACTGCAGTGCTGTAATGGGCAACTGCACAATCTGGCTGCATTGTATATTAAGTTTTTGCTGGCTTTCATAAGTATTTGTTTGCCCTAGCCTTTCAGAGGGAGTAATTTGCTTTGTCACTGGGCCCTTTGGTGAAAGCAGCTTGTTACTTTAAGGTAACCTGCCAAAACTGTCTTCCAGGAGGAGAAATGAGTCGTGGTTAGGACATGGGCTCTTCTGTGCGCAGCTCTAAGTGCTTGGGTGCTAGCATTAGAAAATTCAATAGTGTTCTAGGGAATAAAAGGGAAAATACAATAAAGCCATTAAATAACTTGGTAATATTTCAAAAGAGAAGGAAAGCCCATTGTTGACAAGGTTCTTCCATCAGCTTTACACGTAAGGTGAATTCACAGTCAAACTCCAAAAAAGGGAAGGATTAATCAATGTATGGGACATGTAAGGGACAATTTCTAAAAACAATTCAAATTTCCTGGAATTTTTGCCTGTAAAAATTGGTTTTACTGGTGTAGACAAAAGGCAGGGGTTGTTCAGACTATGAATTGCTGAAGTAAAAATTGCAGCCATAAATTAAGAAGCTGCTTTTGGTACCTTTACTCAAAGACTAAATGCTTCAGAGCAAAATCAAAATAAGTGATTTAAAGAATAATCAATAACATTAAAATGAACTGGCAGAGAAAAGACCCTGCATCTATAATGTATTTTCTAGATATTTTTAAATAATACATCACAAGCAAACTCCTGAGTGATGAATTTGGCAGCCGTTTGCAAAAGGTGGCAAGCCCAGGTGCTATCCAGCCTCTGCTCTCCTCTTGGGAAGGTGATTAGCACCCCCGTGGAATGAGTCTCCTTCCTCGTGGAAAATGGTTGTTAGGTAGACCCTAAAGGTGTTTCGATGCCAAAGGCACATCTTTCAAATGTGGCTGAGCCTTGGGGTCATGCTGCTCTGCAGGAAGACATTCTAATCAGGCAGACAAGATTTTCTTATCTCAAAGGGCTCTGCCTGTGGAGTGTTTGGTGCCTCCTCATCAGCCCTGCTCTGGAGGGGCTCTGCTGAATATTGGGGAGCAAAAACAACCCTGCCTGAGAAATCAAGGGGGCTGGATCAGTGCTCCTGGGCATGGAGGGCTGGTGTGGTGGGGCTCGGGGGCTGGCCTGGTGCTGCAGGAGCAGGATGGGGGATTTGTGGTTGCATCAGCTCAGCCCTGTGCTCAGAGCTGGGGCTTTTGAAGCTGCCAAAGTGTGGGCTGAGACCTTCATCTCCCTGAGCACATGGACTCTGCCGCAACTCTGCCCCCTGAGTGGAACTGGAGCTTTTAAAAAAACTATCATTTCAAGTTGTCTCCCCGAAAGTGGGAGTAGTGGTATCCAGACAGGCAGAGCTCCTGTTAGTCAGTCTGCCAGGGGACAGCCTGGCAGTGTAGGGGGAAGGAAAGGCATTTGTCTGGTTATTCACTTTTATCTAGACTTTACCTATCAAAGAAAAGCCTTTCAACATAAAAATTCAGCAGCAGCTCACAAATTTGTCCCTCTGTTTTAAAATAGAGGCAATTTTTTCTAGCCTAGGGATGTGACTGATATTTTACCTTTGGTTGGGCTGTTTGTTAAAGGGAAGATAAAACATGCTGTCCATTGATCTGTCCTGGCCCAGAATTGCAGAGTTAGTGAGGAGGGCAGGATTAACTGCTGGAGAGCAGCATTTCCAATCCCAGCCAGTGGAATGTTTTTTCCAGGCACCACAATGCTCTTGCAAAGCAATTCCTGTGCTAGAACCTGGCAGCTCTGGCACCCTCTCAACCTGCAGGAAGTGAGCTGAAGCTTCCAGCATGTCCCCAGCCCCTGCATGTTGGGGGGATGATGACGTGTGGGGTGCTGCCTCCCTGCAAGGACCGAGCTGGGGCTGGTGGAACTCATCCCAGCTCAGCTCCGTAACCACAGTGGCCACTTCGGAAGCTTCCAAATGCAATTAGACAAATGCATGGGAGAAATAGCCAGCCATGTCCATTAAACAAAATGATCCTTTTTGGCTCAGGGAGGAGTCCCTGAGCTGCAGAGCAGGAGTCTGGAAGGATTGCTAACTTTGTATTCTATAAGTGACTTCTGCTTGCCACAGTTGTGGAAGGAGCACTGGTGAGATGTAATGGTTTTGAATTGTCTTTTTGTTCTTACTTGAAGCACTGGTGTTTGTAACCAATAAACAAAAGTTACAAGGCTCTGTAAATTGTCATAAACCAGCTTTACTCTGATAGACTCCAAGACATATTTTTATTCTGATTTTGAGTGAGCTGCATTAACAGAGTGTAGTTTGGGTTTGGTAGGTGCTTGTGTGGTTGAAATCTGGCTGACAAGTTTGCTCAAACTTAACTGTGAGCACTCTGCAGTTCAGCCTCCCTTTCCAGCACACCTGGAGAGGAGTCAGCAAAATGGAGGTGCTAGCAGAGGTAGGATCAAAGCAAGGCTGTTTTAAAGGAAAGAAAAATTGCAAATAAGGAGGGGAAGCCACAAACCAACTTCCTTCTTTTTAACGGAGGAAAGCACATGACTGTCCTGATGGATTGTCAGGGTCCAGCCTCTGCTGCACTATTGAGAAATTTTTGTATCTGCCCTTAAGACCAGACGTATTTGAAATAACCACCAAATAATGCATGATAGTATCAGTGTCTTATGTGAATAATGATTGATCACTATTTCAGCTGTTCCTGCCTCGATGTGAAATATCCTGTATATGCAGGCAGCAGGAAAAGCCCCAGACTCATTTCAGTTTCTGCACTTGGGGGTACCTTGGATACCATAGTACCACCATCATTTTTATGCTTAGAAACTGCAGTTATGTCATTGGACCCCTAAATTTTAAGATCTTGGTTCACTGTTTGTTTTTAGTAGCTTTTGCTACTTTCTTCCAGTTTTCAATTTCTCAGTCTTTAGCAGTAGAATCTTAACTCCATGTGGACTCCACAGGAACAACAAATTCGGGTGATGGGTGAGGTGTGACTCCTTGGTCCACACGTGTTTCTGCAGGACATCACCAGAGCTTCATGTAGAACTGTAACTGTAGCACAGGATGCTTTCTGAAGTGGGATGGTTGGAATTTTTTCTGAAATAAGAGTAAAGGATACACTGCAGCTAGATGGGACCCTTAAGAAAATAAAAAGGTGTCTTAACACTCCTGAACTATGGGCTATGTTGGCTCTTCGCCTTAGGTGCCACATGGGTTACTCTGAGCAACTCCCTGGATACAGACAGGAAAGGTGGGAATAGAGCATGGTTTAGAGGTTGGGGTTGGATCCTCTTCTCCAGGAACATAATCACAGCTGTGGTCTGCAAACCAAAGCACTGCAGGCACTTCTCCTGTGTGCACTCTCCCAGGTTTGGCTGGTGGCTGCAGAGGGAGCAGAGCTGGCTGGTGAGTGCATCACTCAGCAGGCTCTGTGCCCAGACACCACGCACAGATCTGACAGATCCTGCACGGAGAATAGACCTGTTCTCTCTTCTTAAGCAGCTCATGGAACAGAAGCTGAAGTGCTCCTCAGTGTGGACACTTCAGCCTGTGCATTGCACAGTCTCATGATTTACACTGGAGGTTTGGTGTTCTGCTCTGCAATAATCTATGGGTAGAGGCACACTGGACACTCTGGGAACTGGTTAGATTCCGCTGGTGCCAAGTTTTATATCACACCAAAGCCTCACCTGGCTTATAAGAAAGGAATGACAATTGGTGACTGTAGGTTCAGGACTTGCAAACAAGACAAAGGCTCTCTCCTGTGCTGCAACCATCCCGAAAGCTCCTTCTTATGTGGTCACCTTGGTTTTCTAACATTTCATAGAGAAACGTGGTTAAGTGGCAGCAGCAGCTGCTGAGAGAGCAGATGGTGCCACCTGCATCATCAGATGTTTTATCACATTCTCTATTTTATCCCACAAAGAGTGGCTGCAAAGTAGAGGAGAGCGTGGGAGCTGGTGTAGGTTGTGAAGGTGTGAAGAATCACAGGTAGCTGCACTGACTTCCCTGCCAGGCTGCTGTTTCCCTCAGCGCTGGGTTAAGAAAGTGCTTCTGCTTATGAGAAGGTCTGTTCTCGAGTCTGCAAGGCTGCATTTGGGAAGCTCAAGGCTTTGGAACAAGCTGGCTGTCCCTCCTGCCAGCCAGGGGTCAGGATCCAAAGTAAAGCTCCAGGCAGGTTTGGATCACAGGCGAACTTGTAGATTCACCTCTGCCATGACCAGCCTGCGTACTACTTCCTAAGCAGATCCCAAAGAATCTTCAGACCTGTGATTTAATTTGCTAAAAAGTCCAACCTATGAGCAGCATAAGGGCTGGGTCTTGGGTCTGAAGGAGACAGAGGATTTATTCTCCTGGTATGTGCACTGCACAAATCCAAAGAGCAAACTAGTCCAACAGAGCAGCTTTCAATGTCCTTTCTGTAGAAGAACTGCACCAGAGCCCAGCAGCAGCAGTTACGAGTGGAATAAATACTAAAGTAAGTGAGTAGAATAAATACAAAAGTACAATAACCCCTAACTGATGTACTCAAGGGAGCACAGCTGGGGGTGGGGGACAGTAGTTTGCGGGGAACATGGGAGCCGGAGTCAATCATGATGTTTCATCCAGCAAAAATGACAGGGCAGAGAGTGCAGTAGCAGGGTGGGCTGCTGAAGACAGGCTGCCCATGGCCATTTCCTCCCCTCAGCTTTGCTTCAGCTCCTGTTCTTAATTTTGCTCCACTTCCCTGGCAGTTCTGTCTGTCCATTTCCCTGTTGTCCCAGCAATCTCTGAGGGGGGAAAACATTCAGATGTAAACAGGGCTGGTGCTGTGGCAGACCGGTAGCTACACACAACACTTGTTTATGTGTCAGTCAGCAAAGCCATTCACCACCCCAGGTTAATATTTCAACAGGGTGGATGGATGGGAGGGTGGGATGGCAGGAGGGTGGGTGAGGAGCCTCGAAGTCATCAAACCCAGGAGGAAGAGGAACGTGTGTGACTACAAAAGGGGAGGAAGCCCATTGTGTGGGAAACAAGGTGGAAGATGCCACCCAACGACGCCGGGTAACTGGTGATTAATTAGAGGCACGCTTTGAATTCTGAGCCTGGTTTAGCATTAGCAGCATTTCCGTGTCATGCAGTGAGTTGTCTTACTTGGTGGTTTCATTGTCTGGGCCCATGTGGGGCAGGGAGTGTTTTTCTCCAAAAAAAAAAAAACCTTTGGGAATTGAGAGAGTACATGCAAATATCAGGTTCCATTTGCGGCAAAAAAATAAGGAAAGGAAAAATCCCAGAAAGCAGAACAAGTTCCTGGATTTCACAGATGAAAATGAGATGAATAGAAAATTAGCCTGGCTTTGCTGAGGTATGGAGGAGACTCATGGTTTTGAATGCTGTAGTAGTTGTATTGCATTAGTCTGGACTTTCTGAGCCCAGCCCAGCCCTTGGCAGTGTCTGTGAGGTGTGGGTTGTATTCCAGGCATGTCTGCAGGTCTGTGGCTCTGTATTAGTGTTTATAGGAAGTCAATGAGATGGAACTCAATAGAGAAAAGGAAGACTTAAGAGTCACTGGAAGACAAATGTGAAGGCCTGGCACTCAATAACTTTACTGAATCATATTGTTTGTTACTGTATGTTTCTGGGCAGCAGCAATGCAAGACAGGAGAGCAGGGCTGTGTGTTTCAATAGGCTGTTCACCTTCCCCGTTGGAGAGAGCTTTATTTCTCTTGATAAAGAGATATCCATCCTCTGCTTGATATGAAGTCAAGCAGCACCATGAATCAGGAGGAAGGTGCCAATGGAGATGAAGACTGGACTGCTGGAGGCAGAGGAGGGAAAATGGGACATTACAAATAAACTGTGTGAGCTGTAAGGGCACAAGTGTCTGTGTGCAGCTCCAGCTGGGATGTTGGAGCAGAGCTTAAAGAGCTGGTCCAGGCTGACTCAACTTGCAGCTCTGGTCTAAGGGGAAAAGGTATTTTGTCTAAATGGTCTGAGCATCCCCATGAGTGTGTCCTTGACAGGTGCAGGCCAGGCAGGGCTCAGGCAGACTCTGGAGAGAAGGCACAGTGCAGGATGAGCTTCCCAAGTGTCAGTGAAACCTTTCCCACCCCTTCTGTCTTATGAAAACGGGTGATAAGAGGGACGAGCCTTTGGCAACAATTGTGGATGGGGCCTGTTCAGCTTCAAAGTCGTGCAAAATTCAGGTAACTTCACTTTTTTAAAGTAGGAAAGTACCTTTCAAGTGGTTTTAGTTGCCAAAATAAGCTTGAATTTATAACTGCAAATGTAACAAAAGTGCTAAGCAAAAAGCTTAGGGATGGCTGTCCAGCCTGGGATGGATTCCTGGAAGCAGCAGGAGTGCTTGAGCAGAGGTGCTGCTCTGAATCTTCAAAGAATTTCACTGAAACTTGTCGCCAACTAAATGTATGAAAACATGAAAAATGGCAATAGTAGAAAGCCTCTTTGTTAATTGATAAATATAATTAAGGGTACCACATTAGTATGAATTTACATGGCTAATGAACTGAAGCAATTTATACTAATGCGCAGTTTTGTTATAACCCTGGTAGCTCTGCCTCCTGGACAGTATGTTTTTGGATACTGAACCTGTGTGGCTTAAGCAAACACTTCTGAAGAGCTAAATACCAAGTCTCTTGGAACTGCAAGGCAGGTCAGCAGAGATGATCTGGGGACATTTGGGTGTCACAGCTGTGTGGGCAGGACAGTGTGGCTCCCACCGGAGGATCTGGGTTGTTCCCTGCTGAGGGGGGAGGATGGATGGCTGCTCCCTGAATCCAGCAGCCTAATCCAGGAGGACGTACAAGTGCTCTGTCCTCTTGTAGATGCTTTGAACAGCAAGAGCTGTGTTCTTGGGGAAGCCCAGATTGCAGCGAGTGCTCACCCAAAAACTTCCTCCCATGCAGGCTGTGGCAGTGGCACTCTGCCACTGAATTCCCAAACCAAGCAAATCTCTGCTTGTTTCCCTCGTGCCAGAGGAAACACAAACTGCATTGCTTCTGCCTGCCTCAGCCTGGCCCTGCCCCAGCTCCAGAGCCCTCCTCTGCCCTGGCTCACAGGGACTGGTGGGCTTGTAGCCACAAGGGGATCAGTCCCTCATGGCATGGGGTTTTGCTGAATCCTGCATTTTATACAGAACTGGCCATGGCAGGCTTGAATATTGTCACCTTCACCCTGCTGAGGCTGAAGTCCCAGGGCAGGAGATTTAGCCCATGTTTCCACAGAGGCTGTAACATCTGCCCAAATTCCCTGTTACAAACCCTAGACCTGCATCCCAATGGTCCAAAGGGACCTTCTCTGTGCACACCCCCACTGATAGGTGCTGAGCTGGCACTAATTACAAGTTTGCTAATTGCTTCAAGCTCCATTGCCTTGCTGCTTTCCACAGGCAACGTTTGGCCACAGCTTTTGCTCAAGTGGGGTCTGCCTTGAAGCTTGATAAAATCTGCTGGGAGACACCTGCCAATCTTCACACACAACATCTTTATTTTAATTTATTGGCAGCATTTAGAGAAATTGGCTTCTATGCAGCATCAGTTGAACTTCATTAAAATAATAAGAGAGCTAAGTTAGTAAAAACAAACGTGGCCAGCTGGCAACCTCAGACTTTTGTCAGGACTGATCTATGCTGGAAGATATAGATTTAGTCCATCTACAGTAATAAAGTCCCACGATCCTATGGTTAAAATGTCTTTTTCCCTGGTAGCAATGCAGTTCATTAATTATATGACATTTCCACAATGATTTCTCCAGAAGACAACCCTGGATGCCAAGGTTTACATTACATTTTCAATTACAGAGATATCCATATGGTGACTCTGCAGTATGTACAACTGCTTAACATGCATCCAAGCCCTGCTGCAATGCTAGAAGCGCTTGTGATCTGCTGGAAAATCCCGTTCGGGATTTGGGGCGCTTGCTGGGTTCCCACACTGATTGTGGGATGGTGGTGGCATTTGGGTGTTTTTCCCCACAGGAAAACCCCTGGAAATTGAAACTCAAATCCTTATTTGTTTTAGGCCACCAGACGTTTTTAATAGACCCTTGAGTTTAAATCAGCATTACAGACCATCGGTGGTCTGAAATCCAGCAGTGACGTGGGCAGGATTTTAGACTAAGTCTAAAGGGCTCAGCCTGGATTTCCCAGGCAGACTCTGAGGAGCTGATGAAGGGCCAGAGCCCATCTCCTGCTCCCTGGTGGGATATGTGTGTTGCCACTGTGACGTCTTTTGCCCACGCAGCAGGATCAAGACAGCCAAAGGAGGGGCAGAGCTGCAGGGTGAGGTGCTGCCGTGGACACACAGGAAGGGGATCCAGGGTTGCACTGGTATTTTTTTCATGCCGGGGCTGGTGCTGCAGAAGCTGCTCAACCAGCCCCTAGCTTGAAAGGTACAAGTTGTGATTCAGGTACTACATGGTCTGACAGAACGTACTGATTTTCTCCAAGGGACAGAACCCTTGCAGAAAACCTCACTCCCAGTTCTCAGGGAGTCAATCAAACCTTTGCAGAGGTTTGATGTTCAGCCAGCACCAAACTCCTGCCCGCCCCAAACATTGTGATAACACAACCGTTAACCGGCCCAGAAGGGAAAGCACAGGTTTTCTTTTGACAGCACTGGTGTGTGGACTGTCAAACAGCAGCATTTCAGGTTTCTTTTCCCAGCTGTGGACAGGGGATGTGTCCACGGCTTGTGCTGTGCTTCTCCCATCTCTAAGGCTGCTCCCTGCAGCACTGGAGTCAGGAGTCAATGCTGTTTGCACAGTTCACTCTGATTATCTCCGCAGTGCCCGTAACCTCAGAGCAGTAAACCAGTGGCATATATATAGTTGAACAATTATATGTATTGTGACTAAATTTCCCCCAAAGATCTCATTCAGGATGTTAGAGTGAAAGGATCATAAAATGAATTAATAGCTGATTCACTGTATAATTTCCTAGTTCAATATACTTTAGTGTACCAGCTAAATGAGCCATACACAGCATTCAGCTCAGCCAGTTAACAGCTTTATCATTGAGATCTCAGGCTTAGAAATAAAAGCAATTCTTCTGAAGTAATTGCGTCTAATTAAAAGAAACATTTAAAAAGTGTAACCAAAAGGAATTCATTTCAAATGGAAAATTAATGCTGAAAAATAGCCCTGAGCTCTCTTGTCTTTGCTAATAGCTAAGCATTCTCAGAATAATTAAACTGTTTTGAGATGTTGATACTTTTCCCTGTTCGAAATTATAGCCATGGCCTGGCACAGAGCGAACCCTGAGCATGGCCCTGGCTGGAGATGAGTGTGGGGTTGGGGTGGGCAGGGGAGGGGGATTCCCAACCTGGGGCTGCTTTACCCTGCCATGAAGCAGGGTCTTTGCAGCCTTCATTGAAAAAGCAGGATTTCCCAGCCAGAGGAGCTGAACTCAGCATGGCGCAGGGCTGGGAGGCTCTGCCAGATGCTGGGACTCCCCATAAAAGCAGAGGAATTAGCTGAAAATAGCTCTCTTTAGAAGTGTGTAGATTTTGTTAAGGTATTTGCTCATCTCTGCAGCACCCAGTTAACTGAAGGGTCAGGGTGTATTCCCAGGTGAAACCTACCCACTGCTTTTCTGTCACTTTTTCCGTGAGCAGAAAGTGCAGCATTTTAACTGCACCCAGAAAGGTCCCGCAGTAAATACCCAGAAGTAGTGTTCCTGGCTGGTGTCTGTGCTGTGTCTGTACCAGCCTGGCTGATCTTGACAGAGATGATCCTAACTCCTACAAGTTCCTAATCTGCTTCTTCATTACCTGCCTGCTCCTTTCCCTGGCCTTGTTTTGGCAGACAACATTTCAGAGCTGCATGTGCAGTGAAACCCCCCATTAGGTGCTTCTGCAGCTGCCCATTCCCATCCCTCCACCCAAGGATTTGTTGGAACAATAAATGTGCCTCCTGTGAAACTCTGAGGATGAGTACAAAACCCTCACTTTGAGCTGGAGCTGTTTTTAATCCCCCGGGCTGGGCTGGGCTGGGAGGGCTGCTCTGATTAACAGCCTGTGTCTGGGTGCACCAGGAGACCCAAAGGGCGGCTGTTGGGGTGACAGGGATGTTTGGGGCCTGACAGAGTTGTTATAATGCCTCATTTGCATGGATTGAACGGCCACCAGCTTAAGGGACCTGCTGCAGCTGGTGCTGCCAGAATAGCCATGATCCATAGTGGGCAAGAAGTTGCCAACATTGCTCTAGGGCCCAGAGCACTGGGAAGGGATCTCAAAAGCTGCTACTTTGTCAGGAAACACAGATTCCCCAGACCTGCATCTTCTTCTGGATTGTTTTTTTTTTTCTTGAGGTGTGAATGTGAAAGCAGGAAAAAGTTTTGAAAATGTTAGCGTTTGGTTTCAGCAGCTGTTAGTGTTTGACTCCCATATTGAAGCAACTTCTCATTGGGAAGCAAACACTGATAGAATTGTTTCATTTAAAGCATTAAAGAGGTCAAACCCAAACTCTTTTGACCCCAGTGACTTTTTTTTGCTGGGTAACCAGGACATAAGTGCTTTTGAGACTTCAACTTTGTACTAGTTGAGGGAGGGAATTTGTTCTCTTAAAATCCTTGTGGGATGGGAATGTAGTTTCTCATGCTGCTGCAAGTGGGAAGCTCAGGGAATCTTTGGGGGCTGTTGCTCATTACAGCCGGTACCTACTGAATTTGCTTTCATTATGTTATTTGGTAGCTATGACAGAACCAAGCATTTTCCATCTGAGACTTGTTTAAAATATTCCCAGTAAATTCTGTGAATGTACAATAATGTGGTATATAAATACACAGTTATAGCAGTGATCCTACAAAATAACCTTTGTCTCTGCTGCCTTATTTCCCTTCCCACAATGCTGTCCTCTTTCATGTGTTTCCTTGATGTTTCTCTTCAAATTCTAGAAAATCAAAGTTTTCTCCCTTTTATTCTGGAGGCAGACCAGAAGAATAGCATCTGAAGACAGGATTCTGTGACATGTATTGCCACATGTTTTTCTTTTACAAATAATGCTGAGAACATCACAGTTTCTCAGGGAATAGGTAAAACTGGTCCCTGGTCTTTGCAGCAGGTCAGTGAAGGCCCTGCCTTGTTCCACTTGTTCAAAATTTCACCTCTGTTTTCTGGGTGATCCAGAACTTTCTCTTTTTTTCCTTTTCTTTTTTTTTTAATTCCTGGGTGTTTCTAATTGAGCTAACATTATTAGAAGGGTTTTTTTTTTAAAAAAAAAAAAGCCCTTTCCCAAATTCCCTTTGCGTTTCAGTAGCTCTTTAATATGCAAGGCAGCAAGAGATGAACTGGGTCTAATTACGAGTCCCTGGAGTAGCCAGTCAGAAAATGAATTGATGCCTTTTTCCTTATGAACAATGCATGTACCACAAATTAGAGGCGCCATCACCAGAGATTTAATTACAAAATATCATTACTTTCACACATCATTTCAGATTTGGCCTGATCAAATCAAAGTTGGGGGAGAGGGAGACGGGGGGGAGGCGGGCACAGGGAAAAACTGCACCACTAGCAGGGTCATTCGTTCAGGGGTACTTGAATGCAGGAGGGAATTGGTGTTATTGAAGCTTCCCAAAAGGCAGTTCTGCAGAGAAGTGGCAGCCAGGAGGAAATTCATTTTCCTTTTCCAAGGAAGGCTGCAGGCAGTTCAGCTGTCCAGGGAAAACATGGCATGAACACAGCAGCCAGGGCAGGGTGGGCTTCACTGGGAGGTGCTGCCTGACCACGTGCATGTCCAGCTCCAGGGCGAGTCTGACCCTGCTTGTGGAGAGGGGAATCTTTTGTCAAGTGGGAAAAATGTGATGAAAACAGCATTTAAACTGCTATCGCTTGGCTTTAGCTAGGCTGCCTCTGGCAGCAAAAACTGTGTGTGGAAAAATAAGGGATTTAGTACCAAGATGTATCTAAGTGTACTCCAGGCATATACAGTGTGCATTATCTGGTGTCATTCCTGACAAGCCTCCCCAAAACCAAATGCTGGAACTAGCTGCTCAGGCCAAAGTGCATGATGGATTTTGTCAAGGGGAATGGCTGCCAAGGGAGGTCTGGAAACTCATTTGCTGCAGCATTCAGCCCACAATTGTGGCTTAAAGGTCACAGTGGCTACCAGAAAAAAAAAGGGTCTGCTGTGAGCTGGGAGGGGAGGTTGGCTGCTTTTGCTTGCCTGGTCTCCATTCAGTCCTGAACAGCACGAGAGTGAGCAGATACCTGCTTAATTGTAACAAAACAGGTCCATTCCTGTGGTAGGGCATCTCTACAGTTTGTGGTTCTTCCTGCACAGAGCAGTTAAAATGGTCAGTGGTCCCTGTTCTGTGAGTAAATTCACATCTCCTTCAAGCCGAGCATCCCAAGTAAGAGTCCTCCCTTGTGGTCCCTGCCCACTGAAAAGGGGTAGCACAGTTTGCAGCTTGGAGTGCGACTCTTGGGCGTAGGAAAGCCTCTGGGCTCCATGGGCCCATGACAAAATGGAAAATCTAGTGAGCATTCAAAAACTGAGGGGCTCCAGTGCAGTGCACTCACCAGTGCAGAAAGGGAAATGTCAGAAATAACCCAGTAAAATGTAAAGTGATCGGCTGTTAGTGTCTAATGTGCGCCTGAGCGCTGACTGCTGTTAGTGGATCAATGCTGCAACATCAGAACTCTTCTCTTTCCATCCCAAGGAAGAAGTGAGGCTCTTCTCCATGTGGAGTGACACCAGTCTGGTGCTGATTTAAGGGCTGGCAGTTGAGCAGGGTCACTCGTGCTGAGCTGATGCCATAAAGCCAATCAGCAGCGCTCGGGGGCTGGGGAGGGAGGGAGGGCAGGACGGCTGCTCAGCCCTGGGATGATTTACAGCCCCTGCAGCCAGCCCAGGCCACGGGCTGTGATTATTTCCCGCCTGGACACACAAGCCAATCGTTTCAAGAAGGTAAAATGCTCCTCAAAATTTATGAGGAAAATGATGGTTTGTTGAATACATGATGTAGCGAGATGTAGTTTCACATTAACTTAAGAGGCATTTATGGGGCAATATTCATCTTCCCTGTATTATGGCAAGTGTAATATGAGAGGCTGCTATGTCTTGGGGATATGAGACCTGACAGATACGATGTACACAGAGGGGAAACCATGATGAAACAGAAAAAGGCAGGAAGAGCCAGAGCCAGGCTGAATGTGGATAGGGCAGGAGAAGAGGTTTTGTGAGAGTGGGAGATGCCTCTCCTCCACCTATGGAAGCTCCAACACTCCCATGGAGCCATGTGGATACCCACCAGCTGAGGACATGACCAGATGATTATAGCCCTGAAGATCCACTTGTGACTCAAGGTAAAGCCCCACTCCCCACCAACTCCGTTGTAAGAGCTGCTCAGCTTTGGTTTTTGTTCAATGGACAAGTGAAATCCAGGGCACTAATGTGCCTGGTAATTCCAGTGGAATTGTACATGTGGCATCAAAGGCTTTGACCACCAGGAACAAGCTGTGAATGTAGGGCCACATTGCAAAGAGAAAAATGATCGCTTCCAATAATATCCAATAATATCCTGCCTATTAACTGGACTCTGCCATGCAAGCACATGGGCTATAAAAGGTGGTGTGGTCTTACGGAGGAAGTAGCAGACTCCCTTGGGAGCAGGTCAGAAAGGCACATATTTCACTGTTGCCTAAATATAGCTGGGTCCTCACAGAGCTCTCCCCAGCTGGCAAAGCACACAGCTCCTGTCTGCTGCACATCTCACTCCTCGGAATGTGCAGCATGGGCCAAGCTCTCAGCCTGCTCCAAGCAAACTTCCCTGTTTAAGTCTGGCAAAACTGTAGCTGAAAGTAATTCTTCAGCACTTTTTTACCACATCTGCATTGAGCTGCAGGCAGAATTTTGCACTAGAATTTGACTTGGTGAAGGGCATCAAACTGCTGTGGGTTAGAGCAGCATCCTTGGAGCAAGCCCTGTCCCTGTGGTGTCTGACCCCAGGCACTCAGGGAAGGTCTCTAGGCCACCTCCTTGTCCCCCCTTATGTTGTATGAGCACAGGCTGTAGCAACAGGAGACACTGGTGTGACCAAATCCTACAGTAAATGCTGCAGGAGAAAGCCTTTCCCTGATGCCAGGGATGCAACCACTGCAGACAGCTCTCAATCTCTGTAGATAATCCTCCCAGGCCATTGTGTGCAGGAAAAGGGGTTAAATCTGGGTTTTCTCCTTTGGTATATTGAAGACACCAAAAGAGCTGTGAGCCCTGCCTTAAGAAAATAACTATTTCCTTTTTAAAGCAGTGGCTAATCACCAAGGAACAAAAAAAGCTTGTGCAAAGCCAAAGGTTTCACTGCATCTCTGGTTCAGCCCCCTCCTCTGAGAGCTCCAGTGCTTCCCCCTGTGCCTGACCTGTTCCTTGTGAGGAAGGGATGCTGCCCCCTTATTGCCAGTTTCTCATCTTATTACATAAAACAGGTCAAAGCTGCTAGACTTTGATTCAGCCTGGGATGAACACCTGGATGGATAACAGGACCCAACTTAATCTGTTACCATCACTTCTCCACAGCCTCTGCCTTTTGAAGTTTTACCCAACCTTTATTAGTGAGGCTTGTAGCTCTGACGGAGTGATGTTATTAGCAAAAATAAAACCAGAAGGTTGTGCGGGGGCTATGTTGGCCTTTTCTTATATCGAGTGGAGTCAGAGTTCAGAAGACCAGGAGCAGTACAGGGATAGTCAAAGGCTGAAAGGCTTTGCAGGAGCTGCAGCAGCCAGGCACGGGAGATGGGCTGAGGCTAGAGGAGATGCCTGGAGAGGTGCCTGGGTGAGGAGGAAAGGTTGCAAAAGCCATGGTGAAAAGGCAGGAGAGCAGGATGATGTATAACACCCATTACATTGGAGAGAAATTAAAAGGATTGATTGATATCAATTATCAGGTGCAATTTGTTGCTGCACAATTGACACGTTAATCACCTCCCTGCTGCATTTCAGCATTGCAAGATTTTTGACCAATTTGAAAGGTTTACAGCAACAATATGATGCTGATTTATCTCTCCTTAATAAAAAAGTGATCAACTGAAACCTGCATCCATCATTCTGTTTATCACTCATGGTGATTTATTAACTAATTATACTTACAGTGGGTCTTTTTCTGTAAGTATGGATAACAGAATGATGCAGTGTCAGTGCAAGTCATAAATAATGCCACAGAACAGTATGTTTAATACTCACTCCTAGGACCAGCCCATAACAAGATGCCTTGATTAAGGTAAGCAGATGGCTTCGTTTGTCAGGAATGGTCCTGAAATTGCACATCGAGGAAACAAGTCCATTTCTCATGTTTTCAGCCCTGGGCATCCCACAAATGTCTCAACCATGTAATCCAGATCAGGAGAAACACTCCCAGATTGGCCGTTTTTTCCACAGGCATCCAGACCTCACGGCACCCTAAGACTGAGCAGCAGTGTGGTATTCAAGACTGAGTTCTGCAGAGTAAGAAGCAACCACAAAGACAGGAAGAAAAGGCTCCACCATGATTTTAAAACTGAGGTGGGGAGCTGACAAAAATCAGAACTTCTCTAGCCATCGTACAAGGGAAATTGTTTGTCTGTTTGTTTTGAATTGACAAGTTATCAGGCCCCTAAATCAGTTTCATCCATCAAAAGTACCTTGCAAAACACTTGTAGGTTATGCTAATTGTCTAATCTAGACTCCCAGGATTTCTGCCTTGACAAGGAGATGTGGTCAGTTCCCCTGCCTCTCACAGAGGACGATGATGTGACTCTATTAAACAATTACACCCAGTAATTGTGTAATCTCAAGGACAAAGCAGAGTCTCAAATGACACATCAGACAGCTCGGGGCTGCCTTGCCAGGCTGAGTTGCTGAGGAGGTCTGAAAAATCCCCTCTCCCTGCAGGGAAGTGATGCTATGAAAGTGTCACCGAGGTGATGGCACTGCCAAAGCAGCTCTGCAGTGACTGGACTGGCTGTGTATTTTGGGGTCTTTCCCTAAGAAATCCTACAGAACCAACCGGCATTTTCATACTTGCATTAAAGAGCAATGCAAGACAGCCCAGGGATGCTCAGCTTCAATGTCATTTTTCTCTTCCTAAAATTAGCTAGAAAGTACTCTGCAAATCCCAGCCTTAAACTTCTAAGACTCCTTTCTGCATGGAAAGCAACTACAAAAAAGGCAGAGATTCTCTAAATCCCCATGACTGGGCCTGATGCTTCCTGTGCTGGATCACAAGAGTGCAGCAGGAATCCTTCTTTTCCCTTTTTTCTCTTGCACATCCTTATTCTCCTGCTGGGGTGCAGGTACTGGAGCATTGAGCCTGCTCTGGCAGACTGCAGCTCTACTCAGCTTCAATTCAGGCAAGGCAGTCCCAGCTTTTTCCTTTAGTATATGAGGATGGGGTGAAGTGCCAGTTTGCACCCCTCAGCAGGAAGGCTGAGGGCAGCAGAGGATAACTTGGGCAAAGCCAGGGTGGCTCCGGGTGCAGGGTTGTCCCTCACCCTGTCACTGTGCAGTAAACTCAAATATACTCAATCCAATTACCAACCTTCTGAGCTTGGACCGAAACCATCCCCAACTTCTTCACCTTGATGTCTGCCCACAAATGCATTTAGAGTCCATTCTTTCTCAAAAATATGATCTAGTTGAGCAAAAACAATGTTCCATTACATTAAGGAAGCTTTTTTGATCTTCTTTATCCATCACTGGCCTAAGTCCATAGTGAATATTCTAGGTCTGGACTCTCTTGTCTCTTGGTTTTACATGGCTATAGATCACATGAATTTTATTTTTTTATTGATTGATATCTGTAATTAAGAACCCCCTGTCAATGCAGTATATAATGGCCATTTTCCCATCATGCTGGTCCTTTGCTCCCAGCCCTGTTACTGACTTTGCTGACTTGTCCAGATCTCATTGCTCTACTACTCTGAAAATACTAGGTGGAGCATGAATGTTCTTTGGGAGAGTATCTCATTCTCAGTTTGGGCATGGTCTGTGAAATCTCAAATCTTTTTCCACCCCAATAATATGTCTCTGCTTTTTGACTACAGCTTGCACTTCTGGCACAGAGCAGCAGTGGCTGAGCACCATCCTGGAGAACAGGAAGCCAAACAATAACACCATCCCAGATTGCAGGAGTGGAGAGAATTGAGGGGATGTAGGTGTGATTGGTACACTAACAACAGGATCCATAACCAGGAGGGAACACTCAAGTCAGCAGCAAATAACTATTAAACTATTACACAATTAATAGTTGTTTAAAAGACAAGCAGGAAAATATGCAAAACCAAACAAAAAAAAAATCTCTTTTTGAGAACTCTTTTGTGGTGCTGATGGGCCCAGGCAGGTTTGCAGCTGCAGAGGCACTGCAAAAATTACCCAGCACCTCCTGGGGGAACAACACACAGTGACAGATCCATAATTTATAGGGGGCAGTCAGTGCTCAATAATTAGGGCATAATTTACACTGAGTGGGTTTGGGCTCAGGGAGGGGAGGCAGTTTTGTTTGTTCTCCTGTTCCTTTCCTGGGTGTCTGTCCCAGGGCTGCAGGGGAGGATGCTCCTGCAGGCAGAGCTGGGTACATCCTTCCCATCTCTCCATCAGGGCTCACAGTGACCATTTTGCTGTTTTTTCAGATGGAGAGGTCAGATTTTTCTGCTCTAATCCTCGGCACAGCGCTTCCCCTCTTGGTGTTTAATCCACATCATCCCTCCTACACCAGAGGCTCCAGGCACCCGCACAAGCCTGCACCTCAACTCATGCCTTGTAACAGCCTGTCCTGGTGGCTTGAGCACATCCGTGCCCTGTGAGGGGCTTGGAACCCCACACCCATCACCATCCTCAAGGCCTGGAGCAGTGGGAGACACAATGCAATGCTTGTTCTGCCTTTTGGCCACGGAGCTGCCTTGCAATCCGGCTGCAGGTCATCTGTCCTCGTGGCTGCCTGTCTGCCCTGCCCTGCCCTGCCCTGCCCTGCCCTGCCAGGGCTTGCAAGGTTTAGGATGAGCCACCTTTGCCTGTTTACAGGTACATCTGGTCCTCAGGGACACGTTCTCTGCCAGGACACAACTGTTCAGAGCCAAGCTAATCCACTCCCACTGAGGGACTCAGCTCTGTAGGACTCAAGGGATATCTCAGGAGGAAAAAGTCTTAATGTAACACAGCAGAGGCTAAAGAAGTCCTGGGAGTTTTGGGGTAGATGCTTGCTGATGTGTGTGAGGAGGGAGATCACCCTGTAAACTTCTCAGTAAATCTGTGCCCAAGCTGTCAGCGTGAGGAATAACAGCAGCCCAGTAGTTATGCTTAAACTTAAAGCTAAAATGTGTCTCTAGAGGTGATGTGTAAACAAGACTAAGGACATGCAGATCTAAAATTGAGAGGAAGGGGGATGGCAATCACCTCTTCCTTCCTAAATTAGCCCAGCCCTGATCACTAAATCATTAAGGTCAGAAAAGACCTCTAAAGTCGTGGAGTGGAGGCATTAACCCAGCACTGCCAAGCCCGTCCCAGGCACCACATCCACACTCTCTTGGAACATTGCCAGGGACAGCAACTCCACCACTTCTCTGGGCAGCCTGTTCCAATGTTGACCACCCTTGCAGCATAGAATTTTTTCCTGATATCTCATGTAAATGATGAGAAGGGACAGGAACTTTGCTGCCTGCCCCATCCCATGGCTGCAGCATCAGCCAGCTCTGTGCTGTGGGGACAGCAGTGGGCAGGGGAAAGGTGT
Source organism: Donacobius atricapilla (assembly GCA_013397315.1). NCBI lineage: Eukaryota > Metazoa > Chordata > Aves > Passeriformes > Mimidae > Donacobius > Donacobius atricapilla. Next base: position 703,980 of record WBMY01000881.1, read on the forward strand.
AGGTCCCCCAGCAGTGTGACAGCCACCACATGCACTGACAGGACAAGCAGGATCCAGCCCCACCAAAGGCTACCTGGATGCTGCTGGGGAAGCTGCAAAGGAGTTAAATTTGATTTCCTCGTGGGGAAGAGGCTTATAAGGGAAGCAGGTAAAAAATGGCTTGGCTTCATCTTTCTCCCATTTTAGAAAAATTAATTTTTGAGAAACCTCCACAGTTTCACTATTTCTGGTGCTTAAATCAGGCCGCCTGACAGCCTGTCCAGGGCTATTTATGGGTTCCCTAGCCGTAGCCATCTTCAGAGGATGCGGCTCGATCTGCAGACCACGAGTGCCATCTTCTGGGAGCCTGCAGCCTCATCCCGTTCTCCTTCCCCGCAGCATCCCCGAGCTGGGCCATAAATCTCGACTCCAGAGGAAAAAGTTTCTCTACGCTGAGCCTCACCCTTGGGTGGAGACACCGCTGGGTACCAAGGCACCGCCAGCTGCAGGGCAGCATGGGCTGCTCGCAGTCCTGGGGGAAACTGAGGCAGACACAGCTGCTGTGCACGCCCTCAGATGCACGGAGGGGTCTGGGGTGTTCTGTGGTCTCTGACCACAGAGGCTCAGGATCAGGAGGGGCTCTTGTGCCCAGGTTCGCTGTCAATTTGGGGCTCTTCTCTAGCATCAAGTAACACACTGAAACCTGCCTGATCTTTCCTCTGTTAATATTCTACTAAGGAGAGATCATTTTCTTTGTGCACCAAAATTTATCTCCAGAATTGTGCACTGTAAGATATCCTTGGCTTATCACCTGCACCTAGCCAAATCCCAATAAAGGACAACATTGGAATAAAACTTTTTGCTTTAAATGAAGGAATTGCCTGAGCTGGAGCACAAGGCAGTGAGGCTGCAGAGAGAGGGTGCTCAAAGCACCCCAGGAAAGGAGACAGAGGCCATGATGTGTGGACAGTGCCCCTCCTGCAGAGGTTTACAAAGGTTTTAGTTTCTTTTCCTGTAAAACTCGCCAAAGCATTTTGCTCAGGTCTGATTTATGGTGATGGAAGTGACCAGGCATGTAAGCCAGCAGCGGTGGTGGCACAGAGAGGGCCAGACTGGCCCACAGCAACCATGCCCATGAGAAGCCAAAGAACTGGCTTTTGCAGTGAGTGTGGATCTGTTTGATTCTTGTACAATGATGCCCGTGGTTAAAGGTGGGACAAGCATTCCCCTGGTGCCTGGCACTAGTGTGTGGATGTGTGTGGGTGACAGGATGTCAAAAAAACTCTGCTGCTGGTTATTGCCGTCCCTACAGTAGGGCACAGTTCAGCCTGTGTGGCAGCCTGCAGCCCATGCAGCAGCTCTGTGTGTGCAGTGCATCAGCAGGGGAATGCACAGCAGGGTGAGATGTGCAGTGTGGGATGTGCAGCAGTGTGGGGTGTGCAGTGTGGGATGTGCAGTGACAGATATTCAGCAAGGTCAGATGTTCAGCCGTGTTGGATGTGCAGTGTGGGATGTGCAGCAGGGTGGGATGTGCAGTGACAGATGTTCAGCAGATGTGCAGTGTGGGATGTGCAGTGACAGATGTTCAGCAAAGTCAGATGTTCAGCCGTGTTGGATGTGCAGTGTGGGATGTGCAGCAGGGTGGGATGTGCAGTGACAGATGTTCAGCAGATGTGCAATGTGGGATGTGCAGCAGCGGGCAGCACAGCCGAGTGCTGTGTGTGGAGCACACGCCAGCACAGTCCGTGCCACACGATGGTGCTCGGAGCTCTCACTCCCGCTTTTCCCCCAAGCCAGCGCCGCCGGGGCTCTCTCCGTCTGCTCAGGGACTTCTCCCGTGTCCTTCCCGGGCCGGTACAGAGACCAGCAGGTGGAGAGCCCTGGCCGTGGCATGGTTTTCCTCCTGCTCTCAGTCTGGTTCTCCCCGTGGCTGGTTTCCAGCGTGGCCCAGGGAAGGGTGGAACCTGCCGTGCGGCAATGCCTGTGGCATGGGAATGTCCTGGCACCCAGGGCGACAGCCTCTGCTGCAACCCACTACGTAATGACACCCATCCAGCACATGCCAGCTGGGTATTTTGGACAAACATACATGTAATGATGGGGCTCATGGCTACAGGGGCTGGGGGATTTGGTTAATGCTGGAACAGAGCAGGGATGGCTTGAGCTGGCTGATGGTTTTCAAAGGAAAAAGCAAGTGTCAGGCATTCAGAGCCCCTCCTGTCAGATTGCAGTATCTGTTTTATTAAACTCTGCAAATATTCTCTTACGTGATGCAAAAATCATTATTTTTAAAGCTAAATCTCACCCTCTCTTAACACTCAGCTCTTTGCTGGGGTGGGGGGAGAAGCAGGCAACAAAATCCTGCTGAATGTGCCTTGCTGACTTTTGATCCCAACACCTGAACTTCAGGTGGGTTTGAAGTAAACCTGGAGTCCTGTGCAATCTCTGCTGGAGAAAAGGAGAAAGAGCCCAACTCAGTCCCCTTGTGGCCCAAACCCCAATTTACCAAACACTGTGCGGAAGTTGGCAGTGCCCTCTGTGAAATAGTGACTCCAGGGATGTCTGCAAGAGACTTTGGGTAAACTTGGTGAGGTTTCTGTAAGAATAATCACTGCCAATAACACCACAGGCAAGATTTCAGAACAAAGCCTTTTTCTCATGAGTTAGCAGAAGCAATGCTGGCTATTGGTGATTTCTGCCTCCCTCATAAATTACATTTTAAGACTAGGATTCTGTGTCATCAGAAAAGATACATTTTATTTTTATATAGCATATTTAGCACACACTTAAGGAGAATGATGGTGTTGTCAGGGGTCTGGGGTAATAGAAAGGGTATTTATGCACTTTTTTTATTTATTTTTTAGCCCAGAAAGGTTTCAGCCTGTGCTGGGGAGTTATGGCAGGGTCACCAGCTGGCAGATTTAGGGGAGGAGGCAAAGATCAAAGCAGGGGGGCACAGTGCACAGAACGTGTGGGAAGAGTCTGCCCTGGGAAAGCCACGGCAGATCTGGCCCTTGGAGATGTCAGGTCTCACAGATAGACCCAAAGAGCCCTTGCCATGGTGTCCACACTCTCCTCTGCTCCCTGCCCAGCCCCTCACCCAGCTGTACTCGAAAGTGCTCCACAGATCATTTGGGTACCCATGGCTGTATTATCTCCACGGGATTGTCACACTGGCAGGTTCTGCCTTGAGGCAGGATATGATCCTTACATTTGTCACTGGGAATTGCTCAAATCTGACCTGGCTCATCCAGGAATTTGGTTCATTTCTGTAGTGACTCTCAGGGTCCCTGGGTTGTGTAAGAGCTGCAGCTTATGTGGGTTATGGGATTCTTCCTAAATCCTTTATCAATGGCAGGGTGCATCCATCAGAAATGGGGAAGCAACCCAGCTGTTGGTCATGTTTAAAAAAGAGAATCCTCTTACAGTGCAATTCCAGCTGCACATTGTGCTAGTGTATTCCAAGCCTTTTTTCTTCCCTGAAGTTTCCAAGGTGACCTGAAAAAGTGAGTAATTCATTGAGTAAAGGTCCAACAGCTGTATTGTTCTGTCACTCCTCTCATGTTTTGTCCTTATGAGCAAGTACATGGCCTATGCTAGTTATGAGCAGAGCTGGTCACTAATTATCAGCCCCTCAGCTGATGTAGCCATGACTTTTGCATGATGTTTTCTCCCAAGGCTGGAGTAGCAAGCCCTCCAGGATCATTCCCTTTCACCCCAGAGCCTACAGAGAAGCAGCTGGTCAAGCAGCAGCATCATGCTGGGGTAAACACGGGTGTGGGTCACGCCGTGACTTCCCTGGGACACCTCGGGCATCAGACGGGTGTTCCCTGTCCTTTGATCTTTCCCTTCCTTCCAAGGGGCTGAACTCCTTGCTGGGCACTGCTTTCCTCCCCTGCGGTGAAGCAGAGGGTGGCCCTGCTGCAGCTGGAGCTCCTACATCTCCCTTTCCAAGAGAACTTTTGCAAGCTGGATGTTCAGAGATTTGGTTTTAACAAACTTTTCCTGCCTGTGCAGCAGGTTCAAGAGCTCTGGAAGAGAAGGAGGATTGGGTCATCTCCATGGGAACATCGTGGGAAGATTGATATGTGCCCCAAGAGGCGGGTGCAGTTATTAGCATGTTCCAGATCCTTTCCTGCTGCCTTTTCTTTTCTTTTTTCTTTTCTTTTCTTTTCTTTTTCTTTTTTTCTCTGCTGAGGAGGAAGAGCTGGAGTGTTTTCTAGGAGAAAAGAATGTGAACATCTGAACTAAAAGCACCGCTGCAGCTCCCAGCCCCTTCCAGCAGCAGATCTCTGCTGCTTGTCACAGCACAGCTGAGAGTTCCAGCCTCACCAGAGCCGGAAGGAGCCAGGTAGATTGGCCCAGGAGGGGCCAGCCCTGCTGGCAGACTGGCACAGATGGCACCAGCCATCACCAGCTGGATGTAGAGCGATGGCACTTGGCAAGGCCTGGGCAAGGAGAGTAGAGAGAGCAGCTCCAGGCCTGGTGGTCACAAGCGCGGGGTACAACGGGTTCTTGTCTTGTTGCTGCCTCACCAACACAAGTCCTTCACATCACCTGAGACAGTGAGATGGACTCAGATGGTGAGCTGAGCATATGTCTGAGCACCCAAATATTTCTGGTGTAACCAGGAGGGTCAGAGGAGACCAGCTCACCTCAGTTTCCTCTCAAAGCCCTGTTCTCCCTGGCCAGCACCGGGGACTGCCAGGAGCCCTCACATATGCTAACCATTTCCAGGAGTGTCGGTGGGCTGAGACAAGCCCTTCAGTCTTGCTGGAGCCAAGAATGAGAGACCAGATGGTGCATGACCTGGTAAAGCCCCCTGTGATCTTCTGTTTGTTATTCCCCCACAAGCACATTGTGCTGGGAAAAAATCCAAGGGTTCATTTCCAGGACCCAGACTCCTTTCATGTGTAACAACTGCACCTACTCTGGCCACACGCACTGCTCACATGAGAGTCCCTTGCTGCTGCAGTCAGGGGTTTGGGTGCAGGGGGTCTGGTGAGGTCTCCTTGGAAAAAAAAACAGGATTTAGCTTCTCATTCAGCTCTGTTGGGGTACAGCTGCAATACGGCTCCCATGTTTGTAGAGCAGCTAAATAGAGAGGGTCCCAGCCATGGCAGCCCTCCTTTGGGTGTTACTCAAAAATTACTAGCTAGAAGAATATCTTTAAAATAGAAATTTCTGGTCTGAGCTATATAGGAATTAATCACAAATAAATCACAACACTCGGGAGGAGCTTTATTGTTGCCAAGCTGATTTTATCAGTTTGCCAAAGTAGACATGAGTGCAGAAGCAGATCTGTAACACATTCCTCAGGTGAAGAGTGTATGCTTCTCTCCCACCTTGTTTAATTTCTGCTTGCCTCCTACTCCAATTAATTTCTGCCTGGCAGTGAAATTTGGGTGGCTGGTCTCTGCAGGGCAGGAGATCACTCCCAGTATCCATGTGTGCAGCACGGTCAGGTCTGGAAAAATCAAGGCATGCATTTGCAGTAACAATAATAGTGAAGTCCCCAGAGTGACATTTCAAATGCAAATGAAAAGAATAAAAATATCAGTTCCTGTTATAACTTTGTTGCTGCTGTAACCAATCCAAATGAAGGCTTGAAGCCATCCCCTCTGCCTGACTGGCAGCAGAGCTGTGAGTCAGTTTATTTTCATTCCCCCAGCTCAAGTGAACGAGGACTCAGCCACGAGCTGAGGAATAGGGTGAGGAGCTGGGGCTGACCAGACAGTCTCGTTGTGGCACTTGCCAGATGTTAATCCCATCTTGGGCATGCAAAGTGAAGGGTGACAGCAGCTCTGTGTGGTGTGACTAATAACTAACCTGGCACCCTGAGAGCTCAGCAGAGCCCTGCAGTGAGCCCCTGAACCTGCCCTGGCTGGGCACCAGGGGCTTTGGCTTTCCAGGCGTATTGCACTCCAGCCCTGGGATGGGAAATGCTTCTGCAGTGGGCCCAGCAAGAAAGATTTCTTGCAGTTTGGACTTGGAGGCTCGCCTCCAATATCCAGTGGCATCCTTTCACTTATCCTGCATTAATAGACACAGCTCCCTTCCCTTCCTTTCCCTTCCCTTCCCTTCCCTTCTCTTCCCCTCCTTCTGTCACAGTGCCAAGCGTTTGCTGCTGTGTTTTGTGGCCTTTACACAAATGCACATGGATATATACATTTTAATCTGAATTCACGGTATCACCCAGTGTTCATTTTTAGCTAGATACTTCGTGCAGTTTGTGTGTCCTGGGAAGAGGGGGGGGACTGGGGTGCAGTGGTTTGGGCTTGTGTGAGCCCAGAGCCACGGGGCTGCCTTCATCCCGTGCTCAAGGTAACCCCAAACGTGCACAGCCCCACGCCCTGGTCCTGTGGTGAGTTTTATGGAAATTCAGAAGCATAACATCTAATCCATTTCTGAATTTTAAAAATGAGCCAAGCCCTTTGACATTGATCGCTCAGCGTCAGTTTGGCTACCAGTGGGAGAATCTGGCAGCCAAGGAGGACAGACAGGATTTATGGTCACAGAGCACATGGAAGTGGCACTTATTTGGACCATTCTATAAGTAGCTTTTAAACCAAGACAAATATCTTAATCTGAGGACTCTTTTTTCTTTCTTTTTTTTTTTTCTTTTTTTGCAGCAATGAGATTGTCTGATCATCTGAAACTGATGATTTAAAAAACAAAGAAGAACAAAAAAGGGATCTGAAACTGCTCGGGCTATTTTCAGTTGCCAAGATGAATGAAATGTAAAAAAAATTAAATGGGCTGCAACTTTCGAATTCTAAAAATGACCAGTCTGAAAACATGAAAATCCAAGCAGGTGCTGTCAGCTGCAGGCACTGACAAGGCAGGCTCCTCTGCTGGCAAGTAGTGGAAGATTTCAGCAGGCGCACATGGGACAGCTCAAACCTGCTCATCTGCAGGGCTCTTTAATTATCAGGGGAGACCTGAGACATGTTAATGCTTTGCTGTTGCTCCTTGTTCCTGGTTCCCAAGGCCGGAGGGTGCTGATGGAGCTGCTAACAGGACACATCAGACCTGCAGCCCTGCCACAGAAGGGTGCAGCACAGAGCAGCAGAAAAGGAGTTGATGCATCAAGGGAGAGAAGGCGATGCAGCTCAGCCTTGTGCCCCCACCCACAGCCCCATCCACACAGTCTTCCAGCCTCTCCCTTCTTCTGGGACTTCTCCTCATCTTCCTCCTCGGCATGAAGCAGGGAGAGATGACCAGGCAGTTGGGGCTGTGAGGACAGACAGCCTCACCAGTGTAATAACATCTCGAGATTTCCACTCTCCAGATCCACTGCCCCCTCCCATAGCCCCCCACCCCAATAAAAGAGAGGAAGCTGTACACAGTAATTCAGAAACAAATCTGAGCTGCCCATTTTAAGGTGTTGTCCTGAAAATTCACTTTCTAGTGTGCAGTGCCACCACGGGATACGCATGGGTGGGTGGAGGATGGAGGGCAGGACCTGTGAGTGCACATCACTCGTGGCTGAGCCAGCTCGTGGTGCCATCCATGGCAAGAAGGAGCTGCTCCAGCACCAGCGGAAGGGCAGCACTTGCCCCACAGCAGGGGGAGACAGCCAGGCTCAGGGCCTCCACTGGGCAGCAGCACTAGGACCCAGCAAAGCCCCTTGCAGCACAAAGCCCATGCTAATCAGAGCCTGGAGGCCCCAGAGGTCATGGAACTGAGGGCTGAGGAGATTTCCAACCCACTGCACTTGTATTTGGGGCACCTCCTGCCTTTGTCGGTGACTGTGACCATCAGCTGCTCCCAGGGCCACGTCCCCATCCCTGCCTAAGGACAGGGGTGTGATGGGACAGAGTCACGCTGGCGCTGGTACATGAAACAGTAGACTGAACAGAAAGGGCAAAAAGCACCTTCTCACCCACAGATGTGGATTTATGCTCAGGGGCCAGCAGTAATTCTTCTCCGGCTGAAGCAGAAAACCCTTCCCAGAGTCCTTTCCCTTTGTTCTCTTGCTCACAGCAATTCGGGTCGGTGCTGATCGACTTCATTATACTTAAGTTACCTATTGAGCAGTTGCAGTACACAGTCCTAAGCACTATGACCATGTCTGACTGCCCTGGGGGTGCCTGTAAGGGCCTGGATGTGCTGACAGCTCTAATGCTTCCTGCCCTGGTGACTATTCAGACGCACAAACAGAGCAATGGGGCTTCCAGAGGCTTTGCTGAAGTTTATTAGTTTTTATAATGGTCATGAAAATAATTGGATCTCAGACACGCGCCAGCAATTTGTAACGAAGAAGAAAAAAAATGAGGCCAGAGGAGGTGTAAATCAGGAGTAACTCCAGGGCTGCTGGAGTGGTGTGAGCAGAGCAGGGTGAGGCAGCAAAGCAGAGTACAACAGTGATGTGGTGCAGTTTGGGAAGATCCTGGGGTCCATCCATGATGAAATCACGGTTACCTGGCCCGTCTCAGTGAGGAGGGGATGATGCTGGAATGCCAGGGCCAGGTGCTGCACCCAGGAGCTGTACAGGCCTCAGTGACTCCACTCACACCTTGCAGGTGTCATGGCACCTTGTGTGATGTGGATTAGATCCTTGCGGGCACTATGGGCACTGCCTGATGGCCACGGGCACTGGCAGCACTTGCCTCACCATCTGCCCAGCTCCCATAGACACGCACGAGCTGCTGCCAAGCTCGGGGCTGCCTCTCTCTGCCAGCTGGGACCCTCTCACCTTGCTCAGCACCCATCCCCATCCTCCCCCAAGGCCAGCAATGCTGATGGCAGCTCCTGTCCTCACCAGTTTTTCCTGCAGGATTTTCCTTCTGAAGCACTTCAAGGAGACAGCATCACCCTTTCCATTTTGCACCTGGGGAAACTGAGGCCCTGCAGAGCACCCTCAAGCAAGCGAGCAGCCAGAACAGCCTGCAGTCCCTGCGGCTTGTCCTGTGTGCTGGCACGAGGGGGTTTTCCCAACACCGTTCCCTGCTGTGAACCCTTCTGCCAGGCCTGCTCTGGGAAGAACAGGGCAGAGGCTGGGGTGGGCTGACCCCGGGCAGGGGCTCAGGGTGCTGCTGGGAGCCACGGATGGGCTGAGCCATGCCACAAGCAGTGCAAGCAGCAGCTGACCGTGAGCTTTCAACCACAAAGCCACCGATCCTCTTCCCCCGGCTCCATGCATGCACACACGCTCTCCATGCCAGCGCCATCCCAACAAAGCAGTCCCTGTTCCCTGCTCCATTCCCAGCTCCTCCCCTAAGCCCATCCCGGCCAGTGCTGGATTTATGAATGAGTGTCCTGCTCTGGTGACAGCAGGCCCTACCAGCCTGAGGTGTCTCACTCCAGGGAGGAGGCACAGCAGGATTCCACTGACATCAGGAGCAGCATAGGATGGGGACGGCAGAGCTTTGGGGTGCACTGCCTGCACCTCGCAGAGGGCAGAATGCCATGCTCCCCTCCCAGCCCCAGCCTGGCCCCATGCCCACTTGTTGGGAGCTATTTTGGATTACAACTCGTGAGCTGCCTGTGCCAGGTTGCCAGCTGGCACCACTGCATGGAAAACAGCTCCTGAGCCCTCACGTCCTGGCGCAGCAGCACAGGCTGTGCTGGTGCTGCTTCCCTCTGATACACTGGGCTGGAAACTCCAGGCATCCGAGGGCTTTCCTGAGAGAGAGGCATCCCCACTGCAACGCTGGGACCTCGGGCAGGCAGGCAATTCAAGCAGCTGGCCTGCAGCCCTTCTGCATTGCCACGCTCAGTGCTTTGTGTTTCTACCACCAGCTAACACAACACAGATGAAGGATGGCTGATTTCAACACGCTCCATGCAAAACGAAGCCATGGAGCTGGCAAAGCACTCGGCAGCACCACACGCTCGAGGCACATCGTGTAAACCCGACAGTGACAGCTTGTTCGTTTGCCCAACACCTTGTGTGCCCAAGAGCTCTGCCCATACTCCAGGGAAAACCCTTCCAGCACCTCTCTGAGCCAGGTCAGGCCTCATCAGCATCCTGTCACTCAGACACTGAGCTCTCTTACACCTCAAACATCTGCTGCTGCTGTTGATGCTCAGTACCCACAGCTTCCCAGGAGCCAGGATTTCACCCTGTGCTTCCAGACCACACTGGAAGTGACTAGCTGCTCTGGTGTCATGTGTCCCCTCCCCTCTGCATGTCTGGCTTGGGACCCTTCCTGGAGCTCTGTGAACCATAACAAACCTTTCTTGCTGCTTTCAGAGTGGCTTTGGCTCAGCATTGTGCCAGCAGCTGGCCCAGTGTATTTGCATTTATTTCTTTTGCGTCTTGATTGCTCTGAGTGTGATCATCAGAAAACAGTTCCCAGCACTGCAGGCGCTGTGGTCTTCATGGGCAGAATGAATGGAAATTGCTGCTCTGTGGCATTTCATGGCTGTACAGCCCCATCTCCAACTCTTCCTTCTGCTGCATCTGGAAAGTCTTGGAAAAGGAAAGGGGGGCAGCAGCGACCAGAGCTAAGGCCCAGCTTGGAGGTGAGAAAGGAGCTGGTCCCTCCTGGGTGGGTTCTCACTTCTCACTGGAAGCAGACAGCAGTTGTATCTCCATCCTCTCCAGAACCTTTCTTCCTCCTCCTGTCTCCCCCACAATGTCCCTGCTGGCTCAGAACCTTTCTTCCTCCTCCTGTCTCCCCCACAAAGTCCCTGCTGGCTCAGAACCTTTCTTCCTCCTCCTGTCTCCCCTACAATGTCCCTGCTGGCTCAGAACCTTTCTTCCTCCTCCTATCTCCCCCACAATGTCCCTGCTGGCTGCTCCCCTGAGAGCCACAGAGTCTGGCTGCAGCAGCTGCAATGGGCTCGTGGAGCCTCTCCTGTGTGCCTGGAGGGAAATATGTGCCCCAGCCCACCGCAGCAGGAACTCAGGGAGACCAAGAGCTGGACAAAACCACTATTGCCGTCTTCCCACTCCAGCTCCAGGCTCTGAAGTGACACTTTCCCATGGGATCCTTGTTACTTTTATTTATTTTTTAAGGCTTCTTCACATCCACGTGGCTGGGCTGTGATACGAGCTGTGCTTTGCTCTGCCACCAGGCTGCTTTCCTACAAACACAGCGCTTACACCAACCCTACAGAAAGATATTTTAGCCTATATATCAAACCACCTACTTGGAGCTGGCTAAGCCTCTCCTTATAATTGCATCTGCACACCCTTACTTTATTACCTAGAGCTAATACTCACATATCTCCGTGATGAATTCAAAGGTGCATTACCCTGACAGAAGCCTTAGGAGGTCATCTGCTGTCTGTGTCACGGCCTACTGCCAGGAGGTCTTGGGGCTGCATGCAAGAAACCAGCAGAAACACTAAGAAAAGCTCCCTGTCTTGAGAAGGGCTGACCCTGCTGCCAGCTGCCTGTGTGTGTGCCCAGACCAGCTCTGCCCCCTTATCCAAGCAGACACCAGGCGCTGCTTGCACAGAGCTCCTGTTGTGCTGGGAATAGTAGCAAAAGATAAGCATCCTCATCAATCTAAGGCCTTAGATTATGTTAAATACCATTTTAGATAGCTGGTTATCCACATCTCTGAGCTGTCTCCACAGCATCTGAGCTCTCTAAAGCAGTGATGATTTTTGCCTCTCTCTCTCTCTAATGACAGAAAGCTTGAGTGACAGAGGTGGTACAGACCAAGGACTCAATCTGCTGGACAATCCTTTTTCTAGTAATGGTTTGTGTGTTTTGCCTTGCTCCGTCTTGCCCAACCAGACGAGGGCATGTTATTGAACAGGGTTTAGAGGTTACCACCATAAGAAGTTTATCCTACCACCTTGATACAGGGGGTGATTGCAACTTCCCTCCTCACCACTGGCCTGCCCCATTTTCTGGCTTCATTAAAAAAAAATTAGTATTAAAGGAAAAACATTGTTGTTGTTGTTGTTGTCATTTTTATTATTGTTGTTGTTATTGTTATTATTATTAAGCCAGCAATTTGTTTCTCTGACCCAAAGATGTAATTCACCCACAGTGTAAGCTTCCCTTAGCATGGAAGAGTGCTCACATAAGGTCTAATCACTGATCTAATTAAACTGATTTGCTGCTGTGTTAAATCAGTGCAGCTATATTGAGTAGATCAGGTCTATGTTTCTATTCCACCTCATCTTAATAAATGATAATAAAAAGCACCTTCAAGACATCAGTGCAAAGAATTTAAACAGAAAGTTACATTTATTATTTTAAATCTAGTCTCATTACTTCTAGGATAGGGATTTTTGAAAGGAGGTATGAAATCCTTGGCCTTGACAATATTCATCTCACATTTTATCAAGAGCTCTACAGAACATGGAAATATTTCTTAATGTTCCAGAAGGGTTTAGAGAGTTTGAAAATCTAAATTCTAACGAAGATAACAACCCTCTTTTAAAAATAAAGGAAAAAAGGCATGCCAAAACCCTCGTTATTTTAAAAATCAGTTTCATCCTTATTTTCATTCATTATTTGAGATTTATTATTGTTTCCTTATGAAGTATCTTCATTACTTCCTCCTTGACAAAATTACATTAAAGTAGTTATTTCCACTTGAGGTTTTGGTGGATTTCCTGATCAAGGGTTCATGCTACGGCTTTTGTAGCTCAGTTACAATACTAACATCGCAAGTTATTTTAGGAAAGATTTGTGTTCCAGCAAAAAACCATGATGAATATATTTAAAGCCAGTGATATAGAAGTTTTTAAGCAGGGCTATCTAATGTACAGATTTGATCACTGGATTTTCAGAGCCAGCAGCTTTAGCCTGACAGCAGGCAGGCCCTAGGCTTAGACACAAACATCTCCCCAAAATCTCTCCAGCCTGTTGTGATGCTGCCCGTGGACATCGCATCCAGCTGTGACATGGAATTCATGGTTAGCAGCCAGGGTGCAGGTGCTGCTGGCTCGTGGGTTTGCCCAGTGGGGTGAGCTGTGGCACTCCTGCCCTGCATGAACAGCCCTGCCATGCTCTGCCCTTGCCTCTGCCAATGGTTCACCACATCCTGATACTAACCCAAGGATTTGCCCCCAGGCTGCACCCAGGCAGTTTGAGGGCCTGGGAGGGGATGCTAAGAGCTAACCCACCTCCAGGGAGAGGAGGGACCTTAACAGACCCCACCTCGAGCTACAGCTGCTCAGTAATGGCAGTATTAATCAGGCTGACTAGCTCAGACCTGAAAATGCCCTCACTACTTTGGATCGTTCTCACCTGATCGGCAGAGAGGACCCCACACCTGCATTTCTCACCCCATCACCTACACTGGCAGGGGGAACCATGAGCCTCATCTGCCAGATGATGACTGGAAGCACCGAGAGCCCAAAAGGAAGGCAACCTACAACAGACCCTCCTTAGAGCAGGGGGTTTGCAGCCCCAAAAGCAGGGCTGGTCTCTATCTCACTTTCACCAAGTGTCAACTCCCAAAAGACCTTCTGGTTTATTTTCTTTTTGTGCCTAGAGGGGTCCAGGTCTATCCAGAGCCTGGGAAGAGCCACAAACGAGAGCTGAGGCACTCGGGAAGAGCCGCCAGTGCCTTTCCGGCTGTCCAAGGAGAGCTGGAAGGGGTGCAGGATGGGATCCCCCGGACAGCTGGGTGCACCAAGCAGGACACAGCGCTCCCGGGGCCATCCGTGCCGTGAGCAAGCAGCAGTTCAGTGAGCACAGACACCGGGAGAAAACTGTGCCCGAGCAGGAACCGAGCAGCCCCTGCAGCCCTGCGAGCGCAGGGCTCTCCCTCCCGCTGGGAGATGCTGCCCAACTGCGCGGGGCCAGCAGAGCTCATCAAGCCATTAATGGGGCCACACGTCACCTCCTGACTGAGGCGTGAGCAATTCACACCTCATTCCAGCTTTCAAGTGGGAATGCACCCGCGTTTGGCCGGACTCCTCTCCAGCCTGGAGGGCAAGCCAGTTTAAGGTTAGTTCCCCGCATTTTGGGGACTCTCTTCCACTGAGTTTTCCAGGCAAGGCTGAGCTTAGGCTGTCTCAAAGCCCTCCAGCTAAAAGCAGATTTTTGGCGCGGGGCAGGAGGGCGGTGGCAAACTGGCACGTCACAGGGAGGCTGTGGCAAGAGCCTCCGCTGAATTTTCAGGGCTCGCCACTGACTTAGCAGTCTTTAAAGGCTCCTTTTCTCAAGTGTTCCCATGTTCAGCAGGGTCAGTCTCTGGGATACGTCTGGACTGGCACTTGGAGTGACGAGTATGAGAGCTCCCGTGGATTTTGGATGGGTTTGGGCTGCTTGGATCTCCTGGAGTTGGGCCCAGCATTCTCCACGTGGCACAAGTCCAGAAATGGAAACACTCCAAGTGAGCAGTTTCTTTCCCAAAATGGGGATTCTTCTCTCCTTTGGATGGAAAACAGTAGAGACAGGGAAATATTATCTCATTGTACTGTGAAGGAGAGCCATTTATTAACTGTGGGTACCAAATTTAACTCTGGGTATTTTTTAATAGCAGTTCTGATGTGACTAGAAATACTTGGACACTTCCCTTGCAATGTCAGGAATCTGGATCACAGAATTATGTCATATTGTGAGAAACAGCCACCGAAATCAACTACAGGAGATAAAAGTGAAACCAGCAAGGCTAAATCCATGAGAAATTCATTCCGGGGCACAGATTATATGAAATGGCTCCTTACTTCAGCTATCTTTGCAACATGTGAATGCTCTAAAAGAGCCATGCTATTGCCTCCCACGCCTGCCACGTTATGCAAGGGTGGCTTTTCTCACGTGCTCTGGGGCTCCCAGAGCGCCCACGCTTTGCTGCTGGGAGCCCCGGAGTGGGGTCAGCTCCAAATACTGGGCACTGAATGCTCTGCACGGCAAAATGAGGAGGCCAGGCTGAGGCAAGGTGTTGTTTATGGGCTTCTCATTGTTTTCTCGAGCACTTTTATTTGCTAGGAGCAGCAAGGCAATGAGGCACAGAGGGATATATGTGCCTGACCGCATTTGGTGTACAGACTGGCCACGCAGCAGCCACAAACCATCACGACAGATGTGTATGTGCTTGGGAATGTTAGCTGAAAATCCAGGTACATGCTCTTTGGATTATGATCCGAATGTTCTCCTTTCCATTACACCAACCTCTCTGCCACGGCTGGCTCCCTTAATCAAGGCAAATGAGGACATAATAAAGTTCAAGTGATATCAGCTATTGTTTTTTAACTGGTGATTTCCCAGGACTTCTGCAAGCTTCTCCCACCCCAGGTGGAACTCAGTAATTAAGACTGACCTTTGAAAGCTCCCACTTAGAATTGTGTCTGCTGTTCTGTTTAATTTGCTCCCTTGCCTTACACATAAAACTGTGAATAATTGCTGCAGTTTATTAAAGTGCATTTCTTTCAGAGCACTGAGATCATTTAGTTTCAATGCATCCGACAGTACATAATAAGTATGAGTGTTTTGAGTAGGTCATGCTAATGCAAAATGAGTGGGGAGTCGTGTATCTGACTGTTCCTATTTTGTACCAGTGTCTCTTGGTTCTAGAGACAGCAGGTTTACAGGATGATGCCAGTTGGGAATCCTGCACATCGGGCAGATCTCTGGCAGTGAAAAAAATATACAGCAGTGATAGAAATATCAAAACCATAGCTCTTACAAATGAGCTGAGACTAAAAAAATCATTAGAGGCCTTTAAAAATTAGGTTTTTGGTATAAATGTGTTTTGTAACTGGTTCTTTGTTGCCTCTTCACAAGCAAAATGCCCGTGTTTCATAATCAGATGGAGGGGGTTTGTTGCAGTTTTTTTCCTCCTAAAACATAAATACTAGAAACTGGCTGCTGCCTCTGACAAAAGTAGAGATTTTTACAAAATTGTATAAAGGAAAACTGAACAAGAACTTGGATCTGTGTTCTGTGGGACTACTAAGAAAATTGAATGAGTTGGTGGTGTTGTGCTCTTCCTTCTGCACTCCAAAATGAGCTCTAAGGCCTGAACTTTCAATATTGTAATCAAAAATACCAAGATACGAGCATATTTAATTACCAGTTTTTGCTTTCAAACTTGAAATGCATTATATAATCAAGTTAAATATAAAGGAGAATTAGCTGAAGGAACACAATGTAGATGGCTTCACCTGAGGTTAAGAGCAAGGCTTGGAAAGAGGGCTATGGTGGGTTTAGGGGTTTGGATGTCGATGTTTCTTGTCTTGTGTTGATCCGTGCACAAGAGTGGGGAACTCAGGCTGGAGCACGGTGTGGAATCCCATCCTGATACAGGACCGCAAAGCTGGCCAGGAAAACAGCACCCACCTCCCTCTCCCAAAATATGCACCCTGAGCGCAGCATGAGGCCCCCAGTGCACCAGATAAATCAAATCTCTCAATTCACCAGGATCAAGAACTGGAGGCTTTTGTACTGGTTTTGTACCCGGGATGATTTATGATTTAATTTAAGCACATAGTTTCCAGCTGTTTCTTTTTGCAGGCAATCACCTAGGCTACATTAACCCGATGGTGATGTACCGGTCCCAGGGAGCCCTGGAGGGAGACCACAGCACTCAGAGGTGTGAACTTCCCCCATTTATCTTGCTGGAGTGCGCACAGCCCCGCCAGGGAAGCAGGCCCAAGCACGTTAACCCCTTCACTGCCAGCCTCCACCGTAGAAAGGGCTGGTTAGGATCAGAATCTCCCGAGCTGGAAGGGACGCACAAGCATCAACGAGTCCAGCTCCCACGTAGGACAACCGCAAGAATCCCATGTGCTTGAGAGAGTTGTCCAAATGCTTCTCTAACTCTGGCAGGCTTGAGGCCACGACCACTTCCCTGGGTTGTACAGTGGTGTGTCCTGTACGAGCCTTCCTCTTCTTTGGCAGAGGCTCCCGTGTCCCAAGGGATGCCGGCGTGGAAGGGGTGAGGGAGGTTCAGCTCCTGGGCGGTGGTGCTGCAGGTTATAGGTTTGCAGATCAGAAGGGTTTTTTATCACGCAGCTTGTTGCAACAGATGGGGCCACACAGGTGTTTTGAACAAGCTGTATATTTCCCTGCCTCTTGGGTTCTAACAGCAGAGCAGGGGCTGCCTGCAGGCTCCAGCATAACCCTATGGATGGCTGGGGACAAAGCGGATCACACGGAATGGCTGCGGTTGGGAGGTGCCTCTGGAGAACACCTAGTCCAGCCTCCTGCTAGAGCAGGCTCACCTACAGCAGGCTGCCCAGGTATGCGCCCAGGTGCGTTTCGAACAGCTCGGGAGAAGGAGGCTCCGTGCAGCAGATGGGAAGCGATTCCTGGGAGACAGCTCGCTCGGGCTGGAGCACGGCTGCCTCAGCTGCAGGTTCCCCCCACGGTGAGAGGAGTTTGCCAGCATAGCACAGGGGCTCGCCTGTCACTAACGGCTCTGGCGCGGCCGCCGCGGGAGCGGTCGCTGTCGGGACCTGAGACACCAAACTGGGGAGCAGCTCCCTGTTCCTTCGGAGCTCTCCCAGCCGGCTGCCAGCAGGCTGCTGCCGGCAGCACAGCACCAAACCTCTCGTGTGCCGGTTTCGGGAGCTCTGCTCTGCGACCAGACGCGCTCGCAAAGGCCTGTGAGGGTGGCAGCTGCTGGACGGGGCCGCGCTGCCTTCCCTGCACGGGGCTGGCTGCAGCTGCAGCGTGCCGGGGCTGCAGCAGGTCCCTTTCTTGTACCGGGCACAGCCACCTGAGCAGGGCTTCTCGGGGAGACAAAGATGTGAGGTTTAAAGTGAAACTGCGGCTTCCAAGGAAGAGCTTTTAGGGATTTTTAATGTTGGAAGCAGGAGGTGCCAGCCCGCTCCCAAGCTGTCCCAAAAGACAGAGCCCTGCAGCGCTGGATGGCAGCAAGGAGAGGCTCAAACCCAGGGCAAAGCCCGCTTTCACCTCATTCTTGTGAGCCAGGGGCACACACCTCTTCCTCGTGTCTGAAACAGCCCTTTCATTATGTTTATATTTAAAAATCTAACAGTGACTAAAGCAGTTTGCATAATAAACTGCTCCAAGAGCCAGAAATATTTGCCTGCTCTCGGTAAAAAAAGGAAGTCCTCAGATCCTCTTCTGAAGACGGTAAGAAAGTGACAGAGTTTTCCCTTTGCAGGATATAAATATGCAGTGCAAATAGGTGGCTGCTGTCACTGCTTACATTTTGATGTATCTCTTCAGATAGCCTGGCAGCGCCAGGTTATTTTAGTGTCAAATCAAAGCTCTGCTTGTGTAAAGAAGCTGAGGAAAGGTACAGTCTGTGTTGCAGCAGAGGATGGAAGCTCCAAGAAGACTGGAGGCAGTCCTGTGAGACACGTACCAGCCATGCATACTAAATCTACCATTTAGTACACCGACAAGAAAACCCGTTTATAAGAGCTGCTGCGGAGCAGAAATAAATGTCTTCACGTTTGGGTTGAGGAAGGAGGGGTGTTTTTCTAGGCAGGCACGTGCTTCATTATCACGTTAGCTAAAAGAAAATAAAGCTTTGGCCCCCTTTTACCCTCCATTTCCTCGTAGGAGAATTTTTAAAAGCCTGCTCATGCCAGAAGAAAAACCTTGCAGGCTGATCCCTTTTTAATGCTCTTGTATGCAATGCACCAGCGCTGTCCTTGACTTAAACGAGTCAAGTGAGCCCAAACCTGCCTGATCTGCATCCCCCCTCAGCATCTCCCCGAGGTTTCTCTGCACTCCAGCCTGGTGCTGTGGCGCACAGAGACCGAGAGCGAGGGCTCAGCCACCCAGATAACAGACTGATAACGAGGGGGCTGCGGGACAGGCGCGCACACCCCGCTCGCCTCCTCTCGCTTGGAGATGCTGAAATTGCCCGTGAGCTGGCGCCTGTGGTGGTGTCTGGCGCGGCGGGAGTTCAGGGGAAGCCCCGAGGGCCCCATAGCCCGCGGCTGTGGGCCCGGCGGGCTGCGGGGGTGTCACCGCGCGGCGATCGCGGGGAGGCAGCGGAACCGCCGCCCCTCAGAGCCGCCCTCCCGCCATGCGGCCCCGGGGGCGGGGCCCCGGCCAGGGGCGGGGCTTGTATGCAAACACGGCCGGAGGGGCGGGAGGCAGCGCATGCGCGCTGCTCGCCCGGAGCAGCACGGGTTCTTACACAATGCACCGGGCCCGGCAGCCGCGGGGGAGGGGCGGGGCCTCTCATGCAAATCAGGCCGGGTTTTGCGGCGTCATTGGAGGAGGGAGAGGAAGGGGCGGGACCGGATATGTAAAGCAGAGAGCCGGCGGAGCTCACGGCGCGGGGGCNGCCCCCGTGCGTCTGGGCAGAGCGCTGTCAGCCCGGCTGTCCCCCCGCGGTGGGCTGGGGGGCAGTGGGAGCGGGGACCCCCGTGTGATCCCCTGGCCGGGCAGAGAAAGGGAGGGGGCGGCTGCCGCTCTGTCCCGGCTTCGCTGCCCCTTGCG